>JACTOM010000922.1:1120912-1577372 GCA_015832385.1 Elymnias hypermnestra | reverse complement strand
CTTCCAACTTTCGCATTCACTCTTGACTCATAAATCCTTTTTGTCAGTCTCCTTTCATTCATTCTCTCTACATGCCCAAACCATCTAAGCATACCTTTTTCAATTTTAGTCACTACGTCTTCTTTTATACCACAACGTTCTCTTATCACACTATTTCTCACTCTGTCACTCAGTTTTAATCCACTCATGCTTCTCAACGCTCTCATCTCTACCGCATTTATTTTACTTTTGTGATTCTTCTGCCATACCCAACTTTCACTACCATACATACCCCAACACTCCAGCATGCACAGCCAGTCTAGCCCTTTGACACACCATCTGGCTATTCATAAAGGCGTGCAGAGCATCATTTACCATATTCCCTGCATTTACTCTCCTTTCAACATCACTTTCACATGTTCCATCTATTGTAAATTTACATCCCAAGTGTACAAATTCTTTCACCTCTTCCACTTGTTCCCCATCTATCAAAATATTGCCGTTCATCATACATTCACCTCGTTCAAAAAGCAAAACTTTCGTTTTGTTTCCATTCACTTTCATTCCTTTCCCTTTCAAAGTTTCATTCATAATATTTAGCATCTTCTGTAGTTTATTAGCGGATCACGCAAGTATTATTTGTTTATTTATTATATTACATATGTAAATATATGTTGTTATTGTTATTTATTTTCTTTATTATGTTTGCTACCTTTTGGCAATATTGTATGAGATTTTGTATAGTTTTTTCGGTAGTCATTATGTTTTATAGATTTTTTGGTTTTAATTCATTATTTATTTTTAACTCGACGCTATTTCATTCAATAGCATCACGGGCTATATCTCATATAAAATCTCGGGCATTCTGATAATAGGTGTAATATGTTTGAGGGCAGATTTTTTTGTGATAGTTTCCATTATTTAAAAAAAGTTAAATGATTGTAATAGTAAAGTTTGATTTGTTTATGTGAAAATTTGGATTTTTGAAAGAATCCGAAGTGCCAGAGTAGAACGTTTTTGATAAGCCTCTGGCTCCCCACTGAAAAATTACGCGGGTTTTGTGGGGTTTAAGTGGGTATACTGGTCGTATCCAGCGAGTCCCACACTCCCATGTGTGAATGCATTTCCCAGCTTTAAAAAAAAAGGTCACAGCGCAGGAAATATTGGATTTAGTATAATTATGATTTTAAGAAGATGCAATTAAAAAGTCTACTATGGAGTCAACTTGAACTCAAAGTTTTGAATATTACTCACAAAAATATGATAGAAGATAGAACCGCAAAACCAAAGAGGTATTTATTTTTAAAAACGACCGTGTTAGTAATTGTATTTGAAATTATCTATTATACATCTCGATATTTCAACATTGCTACTTGACCTCTTGAACTACTTTATATTTTGTGAACTCGCATAACAGGATTGTTTTATAACAGTGCTTTCTTATTACTTGGTAAGGTCATCGTTAAATGTTAATGCCTTGTTTATAACTTATCAATGTTTTATCAGCATATATCATTCTTTAAAAAATATAACAGTGCTTTTTTTGACTCACTCACTATGTTTTTAGTGACCAATGTGATTGTGTGTGTATTTATATATTGATCTGGACTAATATTATAAAGAGGAAACACTTGTGTTTTTGTATGTTTGTAACGTTTTCACTCAAAAACTACTGGACCGATTTCAAAGAAATTTTCACCATTAGGAGACTGCATTTTCACTGAGCGATAGGTTATATTACTTTCTTTAAAAAAAATCGGGATCCCTAATAAAAATGCATCAATACAATCCAAAGTGTGAAACAAATTGTCTCATAAATTCTGTCATAGCGTGTGCTGGGGAAACAATTTATGATAGAACAAAAACATGTTCTGCAATATTATAGAACGTATTAATATCTACAAAAAAGTCCGTGGTACTATATATCCAATCACTGTAGTTATGCCACTATAGCTAGTTTTTTACATTTTTAAAGTTAATAATAGAGCCGACAATAATCAAACCATATTATTGATACCTCTGTATTAATCCTTACCTTATTCAATAATATTTTATTAACGACCGTATCAATAACTGTAAAATACTTTTTAAATTATTAAAACCAGGCATTCCATTAAAAACTATAACTAAAAATGTCAATCCAAAGAAAATAATGTATCCCGAGTCCAACTCCCGAACAAAACTAAACTACATCAAATGTTGTGTATAGGGAAGTTTGAGACCATAAAGTTCTACAAATAAAGCTCTTCTCTAACATTATAGAAGAAAGGTTTGCATTTTGAGTTTTTGCTAAAAATTACTGGAGCGATTTAAAAAAATGATTTCATTACATCCTTGAAATTAAGAATTTTTTTAATACCTACAGGTATTTTAAAGAGAGTATTTTTAAATTTACTTGTGTCGGACATTCTACGTAAATGATGCTTTATTGTAAAGTAAAATCTGTATATTAATTAGATTATGAATGTGTGTATCTAATAATATCTGAAGGGAAATAATAAAAACTAAGTAAAATAAACTTTTATGTTAGCAAAAATAAATCTATAAACAGACTTAGTAGACTTTCCATTGCCCTGAGATTAGTATTTACGCGGGTGAAAATTTATTTCCAATGGACTCCGAATTTTATTTAGTCGATTATGCTGAAATTTGCTATAAATTAAAAGTTATGCATATATGCTATGAACCTTTTGACCAAATCATCCTTAAAGTACTTTCAATTGCACATTTAAGTTACGAAGACGAAGTTGCGCAGTTCAGCTAGTTCTAACATTTACGTCATCCAAAAGAATTACTTTAATAGCTTTATTCAACCCACGAATGCTTATAAACTTCAATTAATGGTCCGGTATTTAAACACGTCAATTCTGGTAAAAACAGTCACGCAAATCGTGAATATCCTACTTACACCTAAGTATCTTTACAAAAAAGCAATGTAATAAATAAAGTCCATTCCTGCACCATTTAGTATGAACTTCTTAAACGCATGGGATATAAACCATTCAAATTTTTAGGTTAGCTTTCAATAGATGGCACTGTACAGTTATTATATAATAATACGTATGCTGAATAATAAAAAAAGAGCGTAATAAAATAAAAATGGAGAATGAATAATTAAAAAGATAATACGTGCAATATATCAATTAGGATCTCGTGCTTCTCTAAGAGATAAATTCAAATAAACCTCAATTCTCACAGTACCATTGCGATGTATATTGAATAACATCTTATATATCCGTAAAAATTACTTATATCCGTAAATATAATTTTAATACAAGAAATAAAAACAAAGAAGAAATATGTCAAAGAAATACTTTTACAAGAGGCATATTATAATATTTAAGATTATGTAAGCGATAAAAATATTGGGATTTGAGATGAGTAGCAATATAGTACACATTGTAACATACAAATCTGTCTTTAAAAGAGTAACCACTGAGTTTCTTGCCGGTTTCTTCTCAGCAGACTCGACTTTCGGAATGGATGGTAGATTTGTTACCAGCGGACAAACTACTGACGATTCAAAAGTTCTTTTTGAGCCGACTTAAATAAAGGATTTTTTTATTTTGATTGATAACATAAAAATATTACGCGTTTTTGTCAATATTAATTTTGTTTTTGAATTTAAAATTTCGAAAAGAGAATTTATGAAATATTTTAATGAAAAATATTCATTAAATTTTTAAATGATTATGTTATTTGTAAATATTAAACTACCTAACCTTCAAAGGAATTAGCATAAATATTTTACCCTCATGCGCCTAAAGAATTTTCACTTAAAAAATTAATGCGATTTCATTAATAATATTTGAATGAAAAAAGTAATAACATCAAGTGTCATACGTTTAAAGCATAAAAAATTTGAACCTGAATGGATGAATAAATAAGTACTTTATTAATGATTGAAAATGTGGACAAGCGATTTATGTAGAGTTAATATTATGAATTTAAAAAATGGACATTAAAAACTAACTAATATATTCCTCTCTTTGCAGACGACATACAAGACGCAATTGATTCCGCGTGTGCCAAATGTACGGATCCACAATTGCATATTTTCAAACGCTTCTTAGAAACAGTCAAGGTGAAGAATCCTGATGAATATAAAGTGTTCCAGCAAAAATATGACTCTACTAACAAGAAGATCGCTGTCTTGGAAGCAGCTATAGCGAATGCTTAAAATCTCAAACTAAATATGTATATGACGTGCAATTAAAACGTATATGGTTATACGTGTTTTTCTTTAACTCAACACCTTTGTGTATTAATTAGTTCTTTCCCTCAGTATCTTTCGCGCAGTTTAAAAAAATTGTCTTTATTAAGTGTCTTCATCTCCAAAGTATTTAAAGTTAAACGGTCAAATACTTTTGAGAAAGGTGCGCACAAATTGGGTATATCCCTTATTTATCTGATGAGATTAGATTAAAAAAATAAAATAGGTACAACGGTTTAGAAGACGTATGGTCACACATACAAATGAATTACTTGTACTCGTATATATCTACACTAATATGATAAAGAGGGAAGATTTGTGTTTTTGTATGTATGTATGTATGTTAGTTACGTTTTCACACAAACTACAGGACCGATTTCGAAAATTTTTCACCATTAGAAAGCTACATTTTCACTGAGTGACGTAGGCTACATTAATTTCTCAAAAGAATAGAAATCCCTAATAAAAATGCATTAATGCAACACAAGGTGTGAAAGAATTGGTCACAAAAAATCTGTCATTGCATGCGCTGCGAAAACTACTGAAGATAGAACGTAAAAATGTTCGCGCATTAATATCTACAAAAAAACGCATTAATATCTACAAAAAAGCATTAATATCTACAAAAAAGTCCGCAATGCTATATATCTATCTACTGTAGTTATGCCACTATAAGTACTTTTGCTGCATTTTAAAAGTTATCTAAAGTGCCGGCAATAATCAAACCATATCATTTATGCCTTTGTAATTTATTAAAGAACGTTTTAATACCGGTAAAATACTATTTAAATGATTAAAATTGGACATTGTAGCTGGTTATAAAATCTGATAAAATGTTAAAAATAATTAATCATTTTTCTGATTTTTTATACTCCATAATATTCAAAGCAAAAATGCTCTTTGTTTTATATCAACCCTTATTCTAATCAAATAGTGCATGCTTAGATTTTCCAGACTTACGAGGGAGGGAAAAAGGAAGATATGTTAGGAATTTAATTGTCATTAAAATATCAAAAGTGTCATCACTTCCAAAAGCTTCTCATCTTCCAACTACATTTATACTTATCAAATCATATATTTTTCGGATAAAATCGTTTTACAAATTAAATGAGCTATGAAATGCAACAGGACATACTGATTTTCAATATAATTAATGCCGTTTTGTCCTAAAGAATCATTGCATGTGGTAAACCTAACTCTAAACCATACTTGCATATAAATTAGTGGTATGCAATTAAAGCACGACTTTTTGTTGGTTATTTTTAAGTTTTTTGCCTGAAGGTTAATGGAATACTCTTGATGTTTAAATATTGATGTTTTTGTTACAGCCTGATCATTTAATTGAAATCATTCAATCGTAACAACGTGACCCATTTGATTTTTATTATGTACATTTAAATTTATATCATTAAAATGAGAGTTCTATTACTTATTGTTTTCACTGTGAATATTTTCGCTGATGAAATGCATTATGATAAGAAATATGATTACTATGACGTTGAATACTTTGTACAGAATCCGCGTCTATTAAATAAATACATGGATTGTTTTTTGGACAAAGGCCCTTGTACTCCAATTGGAAGAGTATTCAAGGGTAAGTAACTTCTTGTATCTTTATTCTAATCTCTCTTAAAGTATCACTTTTTTAAGAAATAGAAACGTTATATTTTTATCATATTTTCGATTTTTAATTTAACAATTTAGCAAAAGCTTGTTAAAAGATTCTAATAAAATAAATTTAATAGCGGCCTGGCGCAGTGGTGAGTACTCGTTTTGCTAGTAGAGATCCCGGGTTCGATCTCCGTTAGGGCGAATTTTGAAATTTGAATTTTCTAATCTGGCTGAGTTACACCTCTACCATCAATGATGTGCCGCAGCTGGCCTGCCAACCCGCAGTGGGGCAGCATGATGAGTCTATGCTCTAAAAACCCTCTCTCCTATAAGTGAGCAGGTATGTGCTCAGTAGTAGAACGTCAATGAAGACTGCTATTTACCTTTTTAGTTACCAGCAAAGAGCTGGCGCCAAGAAAGAGCATTGTGTTCCGGTACGATGTTATGTAGATATGATAGTAGAGGTAAATTGCATCGTACCAGATTAGCACACATTGTAAACAGTATCATCAGTATCATCACTTACCATCAATCACAGTCAAACGCTAACCTGAAACAATAAAAATACAAAGGTTGTCCACCCACCTTTATATGCTTATATCATAGTTATAGTCTCTTATGTCATACGTCTCTTTTTATCTTGCTTTCAAAGAAGTGTTTTTCCTTTCTCTCTCTCTCTCTCTCTTGTTGTTTACCTAGTATTTATTTTATCCATATGAAAGGGAAAAATTCAACATATTTTTGTATTACAATTCTCACTCGGTTGAGTTTAAAATTTATAGTAGCTGGTTATAAAATGTATAAATATCTTATAACGCGTTCTGGGCAATTAAATACTATATTGTTTAAAATCCATTATCAACTTAAACACAATTTATGATAGATTAAAGCCAATTATCTGATGCTTGTTTTTCTTGACCTATGAATGAATATTAAACTTTGAATCGCAAATGTTAGTAAAGGTAATGTTGAAGGCCGTTTATGTCATATTGTACTGACAATTAATACATTTAACACAGTATTACATTCTATCTACAATTTAGGAGTGACTTTCTGCGAGAAATTAAAACAAAATGTCTTTCTCTTAGTAGTATTACAGTACGTATAAAGAGTCATGTATGAAAACCCTTCATTTTGTAACTATGTAGTACTATGTACTAATAAGGCTTTGTAAGATAAGCAGCAGCCTATTAGCGTCCCACTGCTGAACAAAGACATCCTAACTCAGAGGAGACAGGGTTTTTTTAATTTTAATATTATTAATTTTGATGAAACACCTGTAGAAATAAATTGTTTGCGAAATAATGTCTAAAAAAGAGAAGAGTTTAAATTTAATTTCAAAAGAAAGTATTCATTCATTAAGGCTTTACAGTTTTTCCAAAGAAGGCATTATGTCCATGGATTGTTTTTAATAAGGACAAAAAATTGAATATACATGGCTAGTTCTCATAGCAGATGCAGAAAATTAACGTCCCACTGTTGGGCGCAAGGCTCCTTACTCATAGGAGAGATAGTTTTCAGAGCATAGACTCACCACGCTGCACCACTGCAGGTTGGCAGGCATAGTACACTCCCTATTCTTACACTGTCATAGTCCGTTGTAACGGCAATCCGACACGACGAGTGAAATCAGGCGCAGGACCGACGACTTAACGTACTTCCGAGACACGGGGATGGAGCACACTAACAACTTCTCAAGCATCATGGATATATGATTAAAAAAACGATGACCTAGATTGGTAAATGGTGTGATATAATCATCACAAACACATAAGCGTCAAAATGTATGATGTAAAAATCGTATTCGTTTCACCATTAATAACCCAAGACAAGCAACACGATTTCAATGATCTGTGATCTGTTGGATTAATCTCTCCCCGAATAGCAGAATAACTATAAAAATATACAAAAAAAATATAGAAAATGAAGTATGTGACTACAAATTTTCCCATATTTCCACGCTATTAACACATTAACAGTTTGTAGAATAAGTAGCATGCCAATAACGTCCCATTGCAGGGGCACAGGCCTCCTCCCTCATAGGATAGGAATCCTTATAGATTTCTCGAGCATAGACCCACCACGCCGCTACACTGCGCGTTGACAGAGATAGTACACAAGTGTAAGAACTTTCACAAATGCACTGTCTATTCGTTCACGTTCTGTCCGATGGGACAGCAATCTGACATGACCGGAGAGAGATCAGCAGCAGGAACGACGGATTACCACCGCCAATATCACAAGTCTATAATATTATTTTTCAGCCATCCTTCCAGAAGTTATACAAACTGCTTGTGCTAAATGCTCAATACCACAAAGAAGGTTTGCTCGCAGAGCCTTCGAGGCTTTCAAAAAGTATGTACCAAATGGCTACGCTGAACTTCGCCACAGACATGACCCCAAAAATATATACTACAAAGAATTTGAATTGGCTGTATCAAGATCCTGAAAAATATTGCTATAGCTTAGGTAAGTATGATGATAAATTTAATTTATACAAGGTATTAGGAGACCTCTTCCTATAACGAAGACAGACAATAGCACTAATGACACCTTGATGATAGGACGGAAAAAAATCGATCCTGATTTAAAAAACATTATTATATATAATATAGCTTAATGAAACAAGAGTTTCATAAAATATACAATACCTTACTAATAAAAATACGTCAGTACAAATTACATGTTCAAAGTAACACTTCTTTGGCAAACTAATTTCTAAGTCTAGTTTATATGTATACAAATCTAAAACCTTAGATTTCCGATACTTAGGAGGAGGAAAAAGGAAGACATGTTAGGTTATAATATTAAAATACTTTATTGGAATCTGAAATTATGAAAAGAAAATAAAAATGCAACGTGTTTTTTGTTAATATCAGAAATTATTAATGAATTTTTATTTAATGAATTATACATAAAACTGTTTCCGTACATAAATTTATGATTACTGCTGTAAGATCATAAATTTTTGTACGGCAACTTTTTTTTTGATATAATGTTATTAAATATTACCCTTCATTATAAATATTAGGATAAAAAAGTGGTGTTCCAGTAGATACGGCGCACCATACCTTGAGGAAGTGTCCAGCGTGGGGCACTCCAGCGGTATATGTTATTGTCGCTAGTTAGAGGAGATCTTTCACTGGAGAACATAATTGGGCTCGCCAGTGAAGTTGGGCGGAGGCCGGTTGCCTTTTTTTACGAGACCGTCAACTCGCTGAAAGAGGCAAATGAGAGGCTAAAGGAGTAGAAGACTGGAGCCTTCCCTCGCCGTCGAAGGAGGCTTGGTGGCAGACGTCGCACGTATACACTTCATGCTTAACCCTATTGAGTCACAGGTCCTCATAGTCGGTATCATTCGGATTGCTAGAGTGGAATGCAGCTAGGAAACCTATAGTGATCTCACTCAAGGGTGAAGAGGGATCCGCTGGGTTTTAGTGGATATTCTGTTATCAGTGAGTACCACACTCCAGATTGAAAAAAGACTTTCATAGGGGTGCGTAAAAGCATTTCACAGCGCAAAAAAGCGTTATCTAATATAAATTTTCTCTGTCACTTAAATTTTTTTCTTTAATTTTGGGGCGAAATTTTTTTTTGGGATACAGCCATACAGTATACAAAAATACATACAACCCTAAATTTTGACCTTTCTATCACCAGCCCCTATTTTTTAATAGCGGTAGTAGTAATCATATGGCAAAACAACGTTTGCTATGTCAGCTAGTAATAATATAATTTATTCCCAAAAATCAAAAGTTAAATTTTTGTTAGTTACTGTTGAAAATAAAACTATGTTAGTTAATTGTTAGTACGTGACTCTTAAATGTATGTTACTTTATATAATTAATAAACGTATAAACTAAGGCTGACTGCCAGTGCGCCTTAATGACACTATCCTTTGGGTGTAGTTGACTCTTAGGCTGTACGTATGAAATGCTTGAGAAAAAGCTTTGAAAAGGGTGGTTTTTACATCTTTTGTACAACGTGCAGACCTGTGAGCCAACATATTCCCTCTGACCGTCAACGCCCTCCGTCCTCTATCTATGTCACAGTTATCTTTCAAGTCCAGTGTAACAACGTTATTCACGTTGGTTCATTTCACAGGTTATTTTTTCAATTAGCTTGTAGTTTATTAGCAAAGGTTTCGATTTTGATTCACGGAAGGGCAAAAGACAATAAATTGTGTTTTCTCTTTTGCCTAGATCTGGGCTCGTAGACAAGTTACTTTCGAAGATTGCTAACGCTTAAAAAATGTATGAGAATGACGTTTCATATCGAAACTTATCGAAAAATGAAACTTCATTCCCATACATTTTTTAAGCGTTAGCAATGTTCGTAAGTGACTTGTCTACGGGCCCTGGACTGGAGACTTCAGCTCTGGCTAGTTATCACGCTACCAAAAAAGATCTGCTAGTACACAAAATATATAAAACCTGACTGCCTTATTGGTCTAGTGGTTAGCATGTTCGACTACAGATATGAGGTTGTGGGTTCGAGTCCCGGGTCGGGACACTTCAAAAAGAATCGATATTGAGTTTTCTATTAAGATTTTTATCAATATTTGGCCGTGCCTTGGAGTACGCCGTCGATCCTGCGCCTCCCTCCGGTCGTGTCAGATTCCCGTCGCATCGCTGTATGAGAGTAAAGGAATAGAGACTGCACTTGTGTGCTATGCCAGCCAATCCGCAGTGGAGCAGCGTGATGGACAGTCTGTGCCAAGCGGTGGGACGTTAATGGGGTCCTACTTACTTACTTGTTTCCTTCTCTTGCAAGGTTAGCAAACTACCATCTTAGATTATATGATCACCATCGAGTGAGACAACCAAACGCTTACATGTCTGAGATAGAAAATCTAAGATAAGACAAATATATACTCTTATATATTCTTCGTAATGATCGCTATTAAACGACGCTTAACTAGTGATTGCTCAAGTAATTTCTTAGCAATTCTTTTTAAACATACGAATTTCGATTAATTGTAATCATTTTATTTGTCTGAATAAATACAATTTATTACAGTAATACTTTTATAACGATGTACAACAAAAAATGTAATGTCTCAACATAAACAATCTGTAGAAGCGTTTGATAAGTGTTTAGTTTAGTTATAATTGAGTTTCCGGGTTCAACTCGCAACATGTAAATTTAGAGAATTCTATTCCCTAATGTGTCTAGATTGAGACTAATATAGCTAGTCTAAATTTTCGGGTATTCGTCACCATTCCGCCAATAACGTGTCGCTATGTACAGGAATATTTTTTTGAATACAAACAATGATATAGTTTGATTTCCTATAAAATAATAAATGGCAAATACATGAATAAAAGTATTGAGGTGAGGCTGTTTTATGAACAAAGGCTTCAGGCCAACAGGGCTCCCCCCCACGCGATGTGTTAAAGTCCTTACTTAACGTTATAATATTTCATCCTTTAGCTATACATCGGTGTAATTGAATTTCGGATGGAGGCAATAGATATGTAGCTACAATACCAAACTTTGTCCCCCAATTTTGTTATCATCCGTTTTTATGAATAGCATCCCCATGGATGCGATTTCAGAGACGTATTCACGTCGAGATAAAATCGTCATCAAACGTGGTGATATTTGGTATTTCATATATTGAAATAAAATCAATTTTCACTCTTTATTCCCCGTTATTTAAACATCACACTTAAGAAATAACTAAATTCGATTTAGTACTAGGTATAATTGAAAACAAAATTGTTATTTATTTATTAAACACTGTATTAAGGGTTATATGAATAACAGTAATAATATTGTGATGTTCCCACAGTATTCTGAGAGAGAGAGATAGAGAAAATACTTTATTGCACATAATTTTGAGTTGACATAAATTCTTACAATAAATGATTATATAACATTATCTGACTAATTCGTAAACACATAGGCAATGAAAACATATTTACTCGTAGTTGTTAGCCCCCCCAATGTCAAATCAGTTGTTAGTGATCATCTACATCGCTGGTATGCTTTGTTCAAAATAAAAATAAACTAAGTTTGTTCTTCTAACGTTAGCTGCTAGTAAAACCCCCGTCAAATTAAAGTCTGGGTTATGTTCAACACACAGATAAAAGTTGTAAAATGTCTTTGGAATAAGTACCATGTATGCATAGTAAAAAGCTGTTAAAGCCAGCTGCAGATCGAAGGTAAACAACAGTGTCTAACATACCAAAAGAGAAAACTCCATTGGCATTTATGAGTATATCGAAGGTTTGAACTTGACCACGATCCATTCCGAAGGTAAAATAGTAAAAAGTGATCAGAAGCTCTGCTTCTTATAGGTTTGACTCTTAAGCTGTATTATGCTATAAAGCATATTTTACAGTGAGAAGGGCAGCTTTCAAAAGCATCATTACTAACTCTACTATGAAAATAAGATAGATTTTTGATAGCGAGAAACTTATATTTCATGGGCACCATTATTAGCACTTCTTCCACATCCGATATTAGTAGTTAATTTTGTTATTTTAAACACTGATTTCATCACTTAATTTTTAGTGAATATTGGTATTTACATGTCAGATTTGTACAATGTACACATACGTTTATTTGCCAGTTCTATGTTTGCAAATTACACCTATAACGAAAACTCAGTTGGTTTATTAAAATTGTTAGCGTGTATAATGGCTTGGAAGTTCATCAAAGTCTTATGCGAAAGTAAAATATCAAAAACTATGTTCCCAATTGCCTCATTGGTTTAATCGTTAGCATGTTAGATAGATAGATAGAGATAGACGATATTGAAGTTTCTATTAAGATTTTTCTCAATATTTGCCCGAAGTTGAGAAGTTGGCGGGGAGTTCCACCGCCGTACTTTGGAGAGCACGTTAAGCCGTCGGTCTTGCGCATGAACTCTCTCCGGTCGTCTCAGATTTCTGTCACATTGGACTATGAGAGTGAAGGCTCTAAAAACTCTCTCTAATATGTGTGGGGAGGCGTGTGCCCAGCAGTGTCACGTTAATAGGCTGCTATTTACCTTTTATTATATTTCTAATATCAACATTGGCCTTAATCCTAACACTGTCTAGGCGATACTTCTTCGTGTGGCTAAGTAAGCTAATACGAGAATGGCAATAACGGTCGCAGGTAGAGCAACAGAAGTTAGGCCTAGCTAGGCTCGCTAGGCAAACGAGATGGTTCCATCCGCTGCACGTGCCCAAACCAAGACTTACCAATTCTGCTTCAGATTATACCATCTCGTTTGACACCCTGTCCTTCCATGATGTGCCCAAGATTTTTCTTATGCAGCGCATATAGAACGTATTGAGATGTGGTTCTTGTTTTATATAAAAGATCCAAGAGGATACTTATTAGGCATATTTTAAAAACTATCATTTTGTATATTTAGTTAAATGTTTGTCGTACCAAGTTTTCCAAACATATTAGCCGCTATACCGATACGGGTTTCGATTTCAGCGTCGAGTGAGAGATCTTTCAATATGGTCGACCCAAGGTGTCTATTATAGTATAAGGTGATACTAAGATATAGCTTTTTGGCAACGATACATTTAAATTCACAGCAGGTACTCATAAGTTACGCTTAAAAAAATTGAAACTTACGTGATTAATTGTTTTTTTTCCAATACATTTTGACGGCCTCGCTGGCGCAGTGGTGCGAGTATTCGCTTTGCTAGCGGAGGTCCCGGGTTCGATCCCCGGTAGGACGAATTTAGGAAATTGTATTTTCTAATTTGTCTGAGTCTGGACTGGTGGGAGGCTTCGGCCGTGGCTAGTTACCACCCTACCAGCAAAAACGTACCGCCAAACAAAGAGATTTGTGTTCCGGTACGATGCTGTGTAGAAACCGTAAGGGGTATATCGCCTCTTAACAGATTAGCGCGCTTCCATCTTAGACTGTATCATCACTTACCATCAGGTGAGATCACAGTCAAGCGCTAATCTGTCAGCAATAAAAAAAAAAAAAAAATACATCATTGTGGTTTTCGGTATAAGACACCATCGTAAGGAAACCTGCATATCCCAAGAATAATTCTGGCACATGTGTAGTCTGCCAAACTGTAATGGAGCAGCATGGTACTGAAGATTTATAGAGTATACTATCAAAACCCTCTCTCCTGTAACGGAGGAGGCCTGTGCCCAGCTGTGCGGCGTAGACTATTGGTTCATTGTACGATAGTTAAAAATTTGCCACCTGTTCGAATGCATCGGTAGTATATTCGATGACTAGTGTCCACACCATTAGTCAAAAAATACTACGTAATTCCTAAATTCTGTAATCAAACTCAGTCAGTAAAGGGACTATACGCACCAATTCGCTTGAAAACAAGCGTTAGGGTAAAGTGAACATAATTATAGCAAAAGGATGGAAATAATACTTCTATTTAGCTACTTTTCAAAAGGGAGGAGGATTTATGTTTGACTTTTTTTATATTTTTAATGTATACCCACTAGTTTCTCTGTCAAATGTAGACCAATTTTGATTATTTTTCTTTGGAGGGGATCCTCTTCAGATATCAATTAATAAATACGGAAGTTGTTGTAACCGTCATCAGATACGAATGAGCATTGTTTTTTATGTTTGATTCATGATATTTTTATTACTATTTTATCGAAAATTCTTTAGTTTAATGTATCAATTAGACAAGTCATTTTATTGTTTTATGCTAGGATCTTTGAGCTCGGATATAATTTCCGTATACAATAACATACGTTACCTCGCACTAGGTTAACGGGTTAACAGTATCATGACGCCTTATGCAATATTCCCATATTACTTAGGCAAAAAAATCTTAATGTATCATCCATTTTACATACTTCTAAATCACCATTGAATCGTCGAATAGACTCACTTTATTATAATACTATTTCCAATGATATTAACTAGCATCTTATGCTAAATTTCAAGGCACCCGATGACAATTTAGGAAAGTATATTTTGAATATAAACGTAATGGGTTTCACCTTGGTTTGATTTATTTGTAATCCTTTTGACTATTTGTTATAAAGGATTAAATATTTAACAATATGTTTTGAGTAATAACGTCAAGGAGTTTTTCATTTCCTCTATTATTTTTATACTTTTTCAACCTTAGGAAAACATATTAAGACTTTTCATTTATTACCCTAATCAGTCTTAATGACCTGTTTTAAATTTAACGTGGTTACTATTACAATCTTCCTCATTTACCAACTACAGGGAATTTTTGGATTGCTCAATTTGGTTTCCTGGTAATGTACAGCAGCATATCACATATATTTCGACAACAATGACGGGCCTCTATTTATGCAAATGCTATACCAAATAAAGCATCTTATCTTCACAAACAAAAGGCTTAGAATTGAATACATTAATGCCACTTTATTTGGTCTGTGTGGTGGCATAGGTGGTGGTTTAATGATCGTCAATATAAAAGCACTGTCGCTTTCTGTGACGGCTAGTTCATTGGGTCCTGCACAAGTAAAAGGTGGGTGAACGAACTGCAATACTGAATCATATTGCAATCAGTGTCAACAGCAACAGATTTGTGATTGTGTTATGCAACCATCTAGTCAATGTTCTCGTAACTCGGTGTGATACTTATAGAACATATAGATAACTTATAATCCAGATTGTGATAGCTTTATGGATTACGATTTCAGCTTTGTGTACTCAGTGTTGTAGTTTATCCAAGTATTTACATTTTCCTTTGGAAATTCCCTCGACACAGTGTCTATTTGATTAAAAAGTGCCAATGGTCATTCATATATTTCTTTTGTATCTTCATTAGATTCACCTTTTCCCATGCCTGTTATTAGTTAACTCTCTCTAAATGTATTTTGTTTAAATTTTTAAACGGTAATCAAAAATATTCATGCAATAACTTACAATACATTTTGTAGTCCATAACACTTGGTGTTAATATAGTTTTATCCAATATTAACTCATTAACTCACTTTGTATTCCGAAAAATTGTACAGAGCCATCTATTGAATGCAATAGGCTTAAAGGCTTCAATTGTTTATATTACTTTTGCTATATTAAATATTGTTTATTGGTCATAAATATTGGCAAAGGGAAACGTATGTCATTTGCGATGCAATAATCCTGCATGTTTTATCCTGACCACCACGAAGCCATTTTAAAATTGTGTTCTGACTAACTTCATTTAAGTGAATATGTATTCCAATCGCGTATGCAATGCCCATGGAAACTATTTGCAATTTATTCAAGTCTTTGTTTTTATATTCGGGATGGAGTACCTTTGCTTCATTTTATTCAAATGGATAAACCCATTTATTTAGGTTTTACTGACGGGTACAGAATTTTAACTATGCCTCTATTAAACACTTTTCTTTCATTTGCAGAATAATTAAAATGAAGACTTTCATTGTTTTGGCTTGCCTGGTTTTCACCGTTTATGGTGCCGACAAATATAGCGCAAAATATGACAACTTCGACGTAGAGACCTTAATAACAAACGAGAGGTTACTCAAGTCTTACATCAACTGCTTCTTAGACAAAGGCAGATGTACAGCAGAGGGATCTGATTTCAAAAGTAAGTTTACGTGTGCTAGTTTTGTTTTTCTATTATTTTTATGTGGTGAAGCCTAAGGAATACATCAGTGACTGATCGTAAATATAATAGTTGCAATTAGTAGTAACAAACTATCTTATTCTTTTTGAGAAAAATGAAAAGGTTGTTTTCAACCTCAGTAGAAAAGACTGTTTAAGATACTGATAGTCCCTCTCAAGCCGCAGGAGATTCATCATAATGATGATAAATCTTTTATTTAATATGGATTAATATGGCCATTTTAATTTTTATATATTTATGAATAAATTTATATTTAATTCAATTAGACGGTCTTACTGGTGTATTCATATGAGCCTTCGCTGTGCTATCAGAAATCTCGGCTTCGATGCCGAGTATGCCAAATTTAGGAAGTCATACAAAATTTTCTAGTAAGACAAACTAGACTTTGTTGATTTCGACAACATTACCAGTAAAGACTTTTGTCAATCATAATTTGCTTTACCTCTTTCTTGATTGTCGCGATACACCTATATGATCATTCTTCTTCATTAGATGCGTTAACCTATAGGTATTAAAATGAATAAAGCTTTCCTTTTTAACGTGGGTTAATATGTTTATAAAAACAATGTATGAGGAGATGGGTCATAAAAGTTATATTATATAATTTTCGACAGAGTATTTCAAATGTCAGTCTTCTTAAAAGTGAATTTTATTTATTAATAAATAAAAAATTTGATTTTCACTTAATTTTCGCTTCTAAAATATGTTCGTTGTAGGTAGTTCGCAAATTGCTTTGCGTAACCTGCTGGGCATTACTAGTTTTATTTAATCATTATCCTTTCAACATATCCGTTTGTAATGCAAACGAATACGCACCATGGCGTATGTGTAATGTTTACAAAGTGTCACATATTTATTCTGTGCGAGCTCAGGATAAATGGCATATGATTGCTTACATAAAAAGGTCGAGGTCAAGGTTATTGTACATCGCCAATTGAAAAGTATACTTTGTACATCAAATAAAAGAAATCAAAACATGAAATATTTAATTCTACAAGTAAATCGAAGTCAGTAATAATCCTTTTCCGTAAAGTATTTGAGCAGCACGGTAAATAGACAGATATAGAAAGAGAATAGATTATTAGAACCCCTTTTTTCACAGTATCATTAGATACATTCAATCTATCGATATGTAGTTTTAAAATCTACTTACAGACCCATATTATTGTGTTGTGTTTTTTCTAAGATAATGTAGATGTTAAAAAGATAATCCCTCTTCTGAAATGTATAAATAATTAAAAATAAGGTTTACTTTTGCTGCAGTTGTCCCGTTAGTCAGAACTAAACTGGTTTGACTACAAACCATGAGAACTGGGTCGAGTTAAAAGGTTGTGGGTGTTTGTAAATAATTCGAGTTTAGTTCATAATTTCTTGACATGTTCCAGTGTCTTTATACTGTCAGTAGGACTTTATTAAAATAATACTATTGCAGCACTGTTTGTGACCTACAAACGTACTTACAAACGAGTATTTCTATATTCCCGATTTATGACATAGTAACTATTAAAGCTCGTTGTTAACATCTACTTTTCATATTCGTAAAGATTGTCAACTACTTTAAAATTGTTATAAGATTCTCAAGTAATTAAACTGAGATTATAAAGATGATGCTATAACTGTTTCCAATTTTCTTCCTCTCGAATTACTATCCCAACGATCTTCATTTAGAATATACTATAAACTGGCATAGTTTTACAGTATCAAATGCTTGTAATGAAGTTCAATTTAGTACACATCCTATCACGTATTCCGAGAAAAGAGTGAATGAAATTCTATATATGGAAAAACTTATAAAAGACAACTTTGACCTAGGTACATCATAAAATATTCAAAGAAAGGTTTCGTCTTCTTCAAATAAATAACCACTTTGGAAGGAATGACACCATATTACCAGATCATGCGCAGATAATATACTTTGGACTAGTTATTGACATTGTAATGTATAACTTATTCTTTCGTAAGAGCTCGATAATAGAGATGATCAATAAAATTCATATTAGCGATATAATATTCCCAAACAACAGGTAATTGTGGCTGAAATATATATGTTTATTTTGTAGAAGCTCTACCAGAAGCTATAGAAACAGTCTGCGGTAGATGTACAGAGAAACAGAAGCTGAATATCAGAAAGGTGATCAAAGCCATCCAACAGAAGCACGCAAAACAATGGGAGGAGCTTGTAAAGAAGAATGACCCATCTGGCAAACATCGCGGCAATTTTGAAAAGTTTATCCAGGGAAGCTAAATTAAATATCTTAGTTTCTAATTAACTATTAGATGATTACATTTCTATAAGATTTACAATAATTTAAAGTTTACCAGTTGAATGGGTAGTAGGGGTGTAGTATAGAAGGGGACAACAAAATTTCTTAAATGTGCTGAATGATGACGAAATATGCTATATACAATAGTTTGAAATTAAAATATAAACATATACACAATAAAAATAATAGATAATGTGTTCCATTACTGAAATATATGCCATGTATTTATGAAAAAATAAAAACAACGCTACATCGTTGCAATTAGCAGCACTTTTGTAGTGAAGTCGATAATTACAAGAATATGCATTTTTGATCTTTTATAAGGGTGAGAAATTTGTTATTTATTTTATTAATTGGTGTTGACTGATTTTAAAAAATAAAAATTTAGTTTTATACCAGTTTTTTTCATTCCTTCAATAAATATTTTATCCCATAGGCATACAATATTGTGTATGTGATAAACCAATGGTTAATATTTAGTTTAAACTTTTACTTACATCCATGTATTAAACTGAGATTTTAATTTTTTCATATTTCCTCATATATTATTTATCGGCTACTGTATCACCAGTGAAAATATCATTAAAATTTTGGGAATTGAGTGAAAACAATATTTTATTAAAATTTAAATTCATTTACAAAATTATTTTCTTGATTGACTTGAAATTACATACATAGCATCACGCCTCATTCCCATAGGGGTAGGCAGAGACAACATCCTTCCACTTGCCACGATCCTTGCATATCTCCTTCGCTTCTTTCAATCTCATTAAATCTTTCATACAAGTTCGTCGGTTTAGAGTACTCTTGACCTGGCCGTTATTTAAAATGTCCTGGATTTGGTCCAGGAACGTTCGCCTTGGTCTTCCCCTTCCAACTTTCGCATTCACTCTTGACTCATAAATCCTTTTTGTCAGTCTCCTTTCATTCATTCTCTCTACATGCCCAAACCATCTAAGCATACCTTTCTCAATTTTAGTCACTACGTCTTCTTTTATACCACAACGTTCTCTTATCACACTATTTCTTACTCTGTCACTCAGTTTTAATCCACTCATGCTTCTCAACGCTCTCATCTCTACCGCATTTATTTTACTTTTGTGATTCTTCTGCCATACCCAACTTTCACTACCATACATAAGTGTTGGCACCAACACTCCAGCATGCACTGCCAGTCTAGCCCTTTGAGACACCATCTGGCTATTCATAAAAGCATGCAGAGCACCATTTACCATATTCCCTGCATTCACTCTCCTTTCGATATCACTGTCACATGTTCCATCTTTTGTAAATTTAGATCCCAAGTATACAAATTCTTTCACCTCTTCCACTTGTTCCCCATCTATCAAAATATTGCCATTCATCATAGATTCATCTCGTTCAAAAAGCATAACTTTCGTTTTGTTTACATTCACTTTCATTCCTTTCCCTTTCAAAGCTTCATTCATAATATTTAGCATCTCCTGAAGCTCGTTAGCGGATGACGCAAGTATTACTTGATCATCAGCGTAGAGTAAACATTTGATGACTAATTCATTCATTCTTAATCTTAACCTTAAATTAAATTGAAATTCGTTATATATATTTCTTTCACGATGTAAGCCATCACTGTGTATGGGTACCCATAACCTGTCGTGATGTGAATTTTTAAGCGAATAACTATAATTCACTGCCTCGTCGAAAGATATCCAAAACTTAACCAGATTGCCTTTAAATATGCGATAAATATACCTTTCGCAATATATGACCCGGAACTATGTTAAAAAATTGCCTTTTGGTACGATACTGTGTAGTTAAATTAAATGAGTAGCCTTTTAACGTTCTAAAGAGAAACTTTTGTACAGATATATTCACTGTATCATTTAATTAAGCTCTAAACTTGAGAATGGACAGCTCTGTGCCTCTTTAAGGTAGAAACTCTGATTAAAAACCTCACTAAGCGAGAAAGACATGGCGGTACACTGAACTCTCTCTTATCCAGCTGTGTATCTCCATCTTCTATCAGCTGAGATCATAGACAAGTGCTTTCGAGAATGCAATGAAAACCTCTTTATTTTTTATTCTAATATACATCATATAAGGGAATTTTATTTACAAGACACGTCTGCCTCATCTTCGATTGAATATAAATCACTAATCACAATGAGCATTACATAATTCACTACCTATTTTTGAAGTTGGACTACTCAGAATACCCTGCAGTAGGCCAACATCAAACCAATTAGGAATTCTATGAATTTAATTGTCATTAAAATATTAAAAGTGTCAAAAATGTATTAGAAACTATTAATTAAATTTTGTTTTTGAATTTAATTTGAAAAATTGTATATTAAATTATTAAATGAAAAAGTAGCAAATTTAACTGCACGCTATTCACGCGTTTCATTCGTCAAAATTTTAGCCTAATGCGCCTAAAGAAGTTTCACTTTTATATCTAGATCGAGATCTATTATAGAACAAAGATTTGTTATCGAATTCTCTTGAAGAACGATATCGTAATAATTACTGAGGCATACGGTTTAATTACGACACGCGATGAAGTCTGAGCTCACCCTTAGCCGACCAAAATCGGAAAGGTTGGGCAAGTCGAGGCGAGCAGCTGTTGCATGTGTGTTTGTGTGCCGGTTAGGTCAGTTGCGCAGTTGCAACCTGATGTAACAACAACATTGTATAACTATTTCATATAATTCGCACAGTTAGAAACAACCCGCATTTTTATTATATCGCTATTAGAAAACTAAGACAAAACACTGATGTTGAAAGTGCTAAAATAGTGTATTTCACTTATTTTCATAGCGTTATGTCTTACGGCATACTGTTATAGGGTAAGGCTGCGGACGTTGAAACTATATTTATTTTACAATATAAGAGCAATACGTGCCGTATATTAATTAAGATCCCATGATTCTCTAAGAGATAAATTCAAAGAAATATCAAGTCTCACAGTACCGTCGCAATATATGACTGGTTCTCAGGAATTTGCGAAGATCAGAACCGTACTCAGTTTTATACATTATTAACGCTATATTATAGACTTTGCATTTTTTCATCAAAATTATACGAGTAAAGCTACTCGAGCCATATTTTAACTAACTGATTTTATATTAAGAATAGTGCATTTAACAGTACATAACCTTTTCATTAGGTACCGAATAAGAAATTATTAGAAAATTTAATTTTTATCTGGGTCTCAAAAAAAGAATTATTTCCTCATTTTTACGTGTTATATATTTTTAGATATCTATATTAAAATTTAATTGTCATTAAAGTGTTTACAATAGCTCATAAATATTACATAACTTAAATATATAATTAACCATCATAACATTATATCGAACATTAATACAGAAACTATAAGAGTAATCAAAATGCGCCATCAGAAGCAAATGGATGGGTACCCATAAGGCTGGCAGCGTTATCACTTTGGACAGCGATACTTATACGCTGTCAAAAGTACCAACCGGCCTTAGGGTGATGGATGACATCAACTAAGTGAGATGAAATTTTTTTCAAAAATCTTTTAGCCTCAGGACCCCACGGTCCCAATGTCTCCACGCCAAAAGGCACAAATATGGATTCTAAAGCAAGGGTCTCATATTTGCGCCTCTTGACGTTTTCAGCTAATGACGCAGCCGCTCCCGCTGATTTGGAGGTAGTGTCAATGTGAGATGGTGCAAGCGTATCAACACATGTAGCATCCCACATCAATGACCTGCCTTTTTTCCAAGGCATCAACGACATACCATCAGGTCTGTTACCATCATCACGTGCAAATTCCATTCGGCTCGAGAATAGCCGGCACGTTAATGGTAACAAGGGTCCTTCTGATGATGTCGTTGATGCCGGCGTGTCTCGGAAGACGACCAGCACTACGAAGACAAGACAGACCATGGTGACCGAGTTGATTTACCCACTCACCACATTTACAACGATGGGGCTCTGTTGTTTTCACACCCAGACGCAGACACGTAGATAAAGATAACGTAGTCTTGTCTAACAAGGTACCTACGGATGCAGATGGAAGCGCATGTAGCCAGAAACCTGACTCGCGTTCAGAAACAGCAAGGAGGCGAGCCCTCTCTGTTAGATTTCGTCCCATGATTTTTTGAGAAGATAAAATATTTGGTAAATTTTGGTTCCTCACTTTTAACTAAAACCTCGATCGTACTCTTAAATCGGATCGTAGGTTGCCGCGCTTATAATTTTTTTGCAGTTGGCAACATTGTCAATACAAGGCGCTAATAGATGTGTTGTTGTCAAATGATTTTAAATTAATTATTCAAATATTACATTTTTAAATCTCATTCCCTCACACCATTTAAATATAAGGTAAATATTTTAACTGTAATAATCATTATGATTTTTCCCATGTTTTGAGACGTAAAATATTTTGGGCATTTGAGTTGAGGTTATATTTGACCAGTTTTTGTAGGTTATGTTTGATTTTATCATTTCTTTCACTATGCTATTAATGAGGGAATGGGAATTTATGAGGGAATCACGGCTTTATTTTCAAAAGCTGGGGACCACATAGTCACCTGGGATAAGTTACTTGTTATTATTTGAAGTCACTTTTCGCAAATTTATGAGAACTACTCATATATTGAATACCATCTTATATATCCGTAATAATACATTTTTTACAAGAATAAGGTTCAGAAATCATTTGTCGGATTGAGCGTACGCGTCTTTATAAGATACCGCAATCAATTTTAGATTTGCCTCCACATTACTTTAAGAAATTTGACAATGACATCTTTTTACAAAAGGTATATTATAATGTTGAACATTATTTAAGTGATAGCAATGATAAGACTTGATTCTAGTTGCATAAGCAAAATAATACACATTGTAACATACAAAACGATCTTGAAAAGAGTAATCGCTGTCGGTTTCTTCTCAGCGGATTCGACCTTCCGAACCGGTGGTAGATTTGTTACCAACGGACAGACTGCTGACGAATCAAAAATGCTTTTTGAGCCTACTTGATTATAGAATATTTTGATTACATTACAGCAGTACGAAGGTTTCAAAGTGGTCTTTTTAATACTTGTTTACACATATATAAATTTTCTACAATTGAATATTGTTTACTTTTCTTTTCTTCTTAAATTGGGGAGTAAACATGTGAATGTGATGACAGTGTTACGTAACGTGTGATCGGAAGAGGCGGACATAATAAGCTATGAGCTGAATTCGTGCACATGTATTTTACCATCAACATTTTTTATTTTTCATTTTTATTGCATCACATCTAAACCAAATAATTTTCTACATTGCTAAAGGTCAGAAGACTCCTATAAACAGACGAATGATTTTAAAATTGCTTTCCTTTTAGAAGTACCTTAAAACCATGTCAAAACGTTATCTTTTCATGCTAAACATTGTATAATATCATGGTGAACAAACCAGCCTAGAATTTGGATTGAAAATTAATCGCAGTGAAATCAAGGTCATGATTGTTGACTGCGCGAACAATAATTCACCAGAAGTTGCACAAATTAATATGATGTAATGAAACATCACTAAAACCACCAAATTCAGACTCGTGAGGGCACTGATCGCACCCATATTTTTGTAATCTGCTGAGGCGTGGATTTTGCGAGAAGTGGAAAGACAGAAAAAAGATGCTCTAGAAATGTGGTGTTGGGGAAGAATGCTTGGGGTTTCGTGGACTGATGAACGTCCCGATACTTCAAGAACTCGGCTTCAAGCAGCGTCTATTTTCTATAGTACAATTCTGACTTTCTTTGGACACGTCTCTCGGCGAGGCAATCAGTCCATCGAACATCTCGTCGTTCAGGGAAAGGTGGAAGGCAACAGACCGCGAGGGAGGTCACCTGCTCGATGGCCTGACCTGATCAAATCTGCTCTGGGAAGTTCGTTGAACGAATTCAGCAGGACGACCTCGAGCAGGGGTAAATAGCGAGCGGTCGTCATGCGCACAACATCTGCACTATTTTCATAAAATATAAAATAAAAATAATTTAATAAATATTTATGATATTGTCAAAAAACACGTAGCATTTTTATTTACAATTTGTCATTTAAGATTTCAATAAATTATTTGTATTAATTTTCGACATTTTTAATATTTTAATGACAAATTCATGAAATTACTAACATAGCTTCCTTTTTCCTTTTTTCGAAGTCTCGGAAATCTATGCTTTTAGATTCGTATAAATAAAAACAAGACTTAAAAAATAGTTTTCCATAGAAGTTTCACTTCTGACGTACACACGTCATCAATATCCTTTTAATTTTTACTTTGACAAAATCAAAAGAATATATATATCGGAGAATAGGAGAGAATAAAGCATAGAGGCGTAGGGTACTCCGCCGACATCATTATTAATGGCATCCATAATTCAATTTCCATACTGTGGGCGTTGGTGGGTAATGTTGGTGCAATCAAATACTTTATTAATTAACTCAGATTATAATGTCGAATCACTTAATGTTCCCGATATCAATTTACACAAACTCATTAATAATAATAGCTAGGAACGCGACAGTTTCAACAGTCGACCGCCTGGCAGACCGTCAACTGAGAACTGAAGAGACGCACGCCGGAATGTCACTATTGACTCTGCCCCACGCCGATAGACAGATGGCGCCAGCGTTCCACAGACTAACGCATTCCAACACCGCGTTCCACAGACTATTGCACTCCGACACAGCGTTCCACTGACTAATGTACTCCGACATATACATTAAATATATTACTATTTCTTTTCATATTACTCTTAGTTTAAGGAAACCCTTGTTTTATATATATAAAAACAAAACGCCTGACAAAAGTTTGAAACAATGCTGCTAAAGTAAAATTTGCTCTACAGATATTGTGCTGATGGCTTATTTCTTCTCTGTTCACTTTTATTCATTAATGCTTAGGTAATCTATGATTCTTTAGAATAGTTACAACACATAGTGAAAATTACTTTCATTTGGCATTATAACTACTTAATATGTTATCCTTGTTATCGTATGATTTAGAAAATCTTTGAAAACTCTCGTAAATATATGTAAAACGCAAATCAAACGTTTTAAATAATACAGCGTTCCAATTTATTCTTTTCTTACAACATGTCTTCTTATATACGTTCAATTTTTCTAAATCATACTTTAACAAGCATATCATAATAAGTAATACGTAAAAAGTAGTTATCATCTCCCTATATATATATATATATATAAAATCAAAATCAAAAATCAAAAATATCTTTATTCAAGTAGGCATATTACAGCACTTTTGAATCGTCAAATTATATTTTTTTTCCACACTCTGATTCTAATATACATCTGATGACGGTACTCAAGATCGGCTTAAAATCTAAAGTTACGAGGGTTCCTTCGCGCCCTGATCCGAGAAGAACCCACAACAAACTCAGTCGGGTTTTTTTTTTTACCATCATCATTACAATAACAAATTAGTTTACTATATTTTAATTAAAATTAGAGCAATTTGTTCACTCCCAAGCGTTTCTATCGTCTAGGTAATCTTGCAACTTATAATACGATTTTTCTATCAACTTTCTTTTAACAAAGACTTTGAATTTATTAATTGACATCTTTAGAACGTCTTGTGGGAGTTTATTATAGAAACGTATACAGTTACCCTTAAATGAGTTGTTAATCTTATGCAGCCTACTAGAATTTATAACAAGTTTGTTTTGGTTTCGTAAGTTATATGATGTACATTCACTCTTTTTATTAAAAGAGTCAATGTTTTTATGTACATACAACAAGTTTTCTAATATATATACGCAGTGAACTGTCATTATGTTAACTGCCTTGAATTTGTTTCTTAGCGACTCTCTTGGACCCATATTGTAAATCGCACGAACGGCCCTTTTCTGCAGCACAAATATTGCATCTATATCAGCAGCATTACCCCAAAGTAGAATACCGTATGACATAATGCTGTGAAAATAGCTGAAATATACCAGTCTGGCAGTATCAACATCTGTCAGACGACGAATTCTTTTAACTGCGTAAGCCGCAGAGCTGAGCCTGTTCGATAGACCACTTATATGGGGCCCCCACTGTAATCTGTTATCTAACGTAATGCCTAAGAAAACGGTACTGTCTACAAGGTCTAGTTCCTCATTATTAAGTTTAACAATGGTTTGCATTTGTTTAACATTAGGCAGACTAAATTTAATACATTTTGTTTTATTTGCGTTGAGCAATAAATTATTAGCTTCAAACCATTGTACCACTTTATTGAGAGAGCTGTTTACGTCGTCATAATTTGTTTGTCGCCTATTAATCTTAAACAACAGCGAAGTATCATCAGCAAACAGAACAATCTCATGATCACCCTTAACAAAGTAAGGAAGGTCATTGATATAAATGAGGAAAAGAAATGGTCCTAGTATGGAACCCTGTGGGACTCCCATTTTTGTCACAGACCCCGCAGAAAGCTTGCCATTGACACAGACCTTTTGCGTTCTATTGGTTAAATATGAACTCATCAGGTCTAATGCTGTGCCCGCGAGGCCATAGTGTCGCAATTTCCCGATCAGGGTTTCATACTGAACACAATCGAAGGCCTTAGACAGATCACAGAAAACGCCAAGCGCGTCACGTGAATCCTCCCAGGCCTCGTAGATATTGAGTAATAACTGTACGCCAGCATCGGTAGTCGAGCGACCTCGAGTAAAGCCAAATTGCTTATTATGTAATAAATTATATTTTTTGAAATGTTTTAGCAACTGGTTCAACATTATTTTCTCAAATATTTTACTAAAGGTTGGGAGAACCGATATTGGCCTAAAGTTACTAGGGTTCGAAGTACTGCCTGACTTAAACATCGGTATTATTTTGCTGTACTTCATTAAGTCAGGAAATACACCACAATCTACACAATTGTTAAAAATTACCGCCATGTCTGGTGCAACGATGTCAATTAATGATTTTACAAGGTTAACTGACAAACCCCACAAATCGTTAGTTTTTTTGTTATTAATTAAATTAAATGACTTAATAACATCAGAGGCATCGACACGACTGAATTTAAAAGTACTATGACATTGGGGCAAGCTATCAGCTAGCCAAGAGAGTGCAATGGAAGGTGAGGAGTTCAGTGATTTCGTAGTTGAGACAGGAATTTTTGTAAAAAACTCTTCAAAAGTATTAGCAACCTCTAAGTCTGACGAAATTTTTTTATTCTCTAAATCTAAATGAAATTCATCAAAACGCGGAGTTGCTTTTCCTGTTTCATCATTAATTATTTTCCAAGTTGTTTTAATTATATTAGTACTATTTTTTATCTTACATTTTATGTGTTGCGATTTAGCAAAAACACATTTCTTTTTGAAATCCTTGGAAAATAATCTCACATAATCCCTGAACTCTACACTAGTGTTGTACTGACGCTCAGCATACAATTCATACAACTTTTGCCTACTTTTATGCAAATCAACCGTGGCCCATTCACTGAACGCCATTGTGTCAGTAAGAGTGATCGATTTACTTTTAAATATTGAGTTAAATATTTGATTAAATTTGGAAAAAAAGTTATTATATATTTCATTTGGATTAGAAGAATCAGCTATATAGCAGTTCGAAATTAGGGCTGATCTCATTTTTCCAATACGGTCAGCTGTTACTGGCACAAAAGTTATTCTACGTTTATTTACATTTTTCTTTGGAATTGGAAAGCGAATGAGTTGGCCACAGTGATCCGAATCTAAACTACTAATTATCTTTTTCTCAGTTGGATTTATGTTCGTAAATATATTATCTATACAAGTGGCACTAGAAGAGGTTATTCTCGTAGGCTCCATAAACATATTAGATAATTTATAAGCGTTAAAAAGGTTTAACAGTTTCATGCTTGAAGAGCTACATTCTAAGATATTAATGTTAAAGTCTCCACATACTACTAATTTTTTGTTTGTATTCGACATTATGAACAGTACCTGGTCCATTAATTTTTCAAAAACTTCAAAATTGGACAAAGGGGGCCTATACACCGTTACTATAACAAACTGCTCTAATTCAATAGATGCCAGCTCTATCGTCCGTTCAACAGACAGGCTCACTATGTCTGTACGTTCCTTAAATTTCAATTTTTTATTTACTAAAATTAATGAGCCCCCATGTATGGATGATACTCTGTTGAACGAACTACCAACCTGGTAGTTACCAAAACTAAATACATATTCATAACTTTTTAGCCAATGTTCTGTAATACATAACACATCTATATTAAAATTATTTAAAAAAAGTTCAATTTCAAGCACTTTACCTTTAATACATTGGATATTCTGGTGTACCAGGCTGATAAAGCTATTATCTAAATTTTCATTCACTGAATCTAACGTGTGGCAATCCTTATGACAATTTTTCTTTTTTAAGCAAGAGGAATTCTCCGTTGTCTTTATAATATGTTTAAAACAATATTACTTGGATTTATATCCAAGGGTATGTCAATATTATTATTATGCTCAATAGGAGCATGTCTACTAGCCAAGTTCTTGGCTAAAGTTGTAAATAAATATGATAGCGAAATAGCTATCTGTCGTTTAAAATAATTGGATAGGTAGAACCTATCTTTGTAAATACTATAATAAGAATTAGCACACTTGCTAAAGTCAATGAGGTGAAATTTTTTATTGTATGTACACAAATTGTACATTGTCATATTGAGCTTATACCTAAGTAAATTTTCATTGTTAGGCAAATTCTGACAATAAATATATATAATATATATATATATATATATATATATATATATATATATATATATATATATATTATAATTGTTAAAACTTGTAGCATGTGATATTCTTTAAAATATTAGTTCATTAATTAAATTAAATTGCATCTATTGCTCACGTAAAAGCTTTGAAGGTTTCCTTTTATGCTAGATGGAGCAGGATTATTTTATATTACTTACGCATTAATACGATAAGATTACCGATTGAATCTTATACACAGTTGTTTACAATGATTGTGACAAACAAAAACCACTTGGACTACTTTTTAGTATGTAACACAGACCGTTTCGATTCTAAGAAAGGTCTCCGCCTTCAAACTCGTTTCTGATACAGCAATAAGGAAAAATAAGCAATTAAGCCAAGTAGTGTGGTGTAAATCGGATAGATAGCACACCGCGAGAAGACTATTTAATGTTTTTAATGAAGTTACCGCCTGCAATATTAATATAAATAAAATAACATTGTCTTTTATTTTTTCAGTAAAAAAAAAAGTAAGTAGCAGCCCATTATCGTCCGACTACAGGGCACAGGCCTTCTCACTGGGTTTTTAGAGTATAGACCCACCACGCTGCTCTACTGCGGATTGGCAGGCATAGTGCTCAAGTGCACTCTCTATTCCTTTACTCTCATAGTCCGATGTGACGGGAATCCGACACGCCCGGAGAGAGATCAGGCGCAGGACCGACGGCCTCACGTGCTCTCCGAGGCACGGGGGTGGAACACACCCCCAACTTCCCAACTTCGGGCATATATTGAGAAAATCTTAATAGAAAACTCAATATTGAGTTTGGACTTCTTTGATCTGGGACTCGAACCCAGGACCTCGTGTCTGTAGTCGAACATGCTAATTCCCACTAGACCAATTTATACAGTAAAAAAAAACTTGTAATGCCATATTTAGAGTATAGGTTCAGAAATCATTTGATCATACGTATTTTTAATAAGATATCGCAATCGGTTTTAGATTTGCCTCAACAGCATTTTGTTACTTTTCAGTTCAAAAGGCATATTATAATGTCGAAGATTACTTAAGTTATTAAAATTTTTGGACTTGGAAGCAAAAGAATACATACTGTAAAATACAAAACTATCTTAAAAGAGTAACTCTGGGTTTCTTCTCAGTGGATTTTTTTATTGCTGACANGGGTGGTAACTAGCCATGGCCGAAGCCTCCCACCAGTCCAGACTCAGACAAATTAGAAAATACAATTTACTAAATTCGTCCTACCGGGGATCGAACCCGGGACCTCCGCTAGCAAAGCGAATACTTGCACTCGTGGTGGTACAGTGGAAGCGCGCTGATCTGGTAAAAGGCGATATACCGCTTTTGGTTTTCACACAGCATCGTACTGGACCACAAATCACTGTTTGGTGGTAAATGTTTGCTGGTAGGGAGGTCCAGACTCAAACAAATTAGAAAATACAATTTTCTAAATACGTCCTACCGGGGATCGAACCCGGGACCGCTGTTAGCAGCTAGCAAAGCGAGTACTAACGCCACCACGCCAGCGAGGCTGTCGTAATTTCAAACTGGTGATAGATTTGTTACCAACGAATAGACTACTGACAATTCAAAAGGCTTTTTGTGCCTACTTGAATAAAGAATATGTGGACTCTGATTTAAAAAATATTTAAAAAAAAAACAACGTCTGTATAACTTATGACCTCTTTTAATAGAAGTAACCAATTCCAGCCAAATCTGTCCAGCCAGTAATGTAACAAAATCACAACTTTTGCTTAATTCATATATAAGTTTATACTAGAGCTGATCTCCGCGTTGCCGTCCACGACAAATTGGGAATGTATTTAAATTCTTTATATCTTTCGAGTAGAATGTTCACTTTTATTAATTTAAAAAGTCATTTACAGGTATTGAAACGGTCTTTACTAAGATATATTATAATATTTAATAGGATAAGGATAAATAAATAAGTATGAATATTATGATTTGACTATTGTCGGCACTTTTATTATCTTTTAAAATGTAAAAAAGTAGATATAGTGGCATAATTACAATAGTTGGGCATATGATATATTTTTGTAGATATTACGTTCTATAATATATTGCAATGTTTTTTTTTTCTATCATCAATAGTTTCCCCAGCGCACGCTATGACAGATTTTACATTAATGAATTCTTTTATTAGGGATCTCTATTATTTGAAAAAGTAATACAAACTTTGTCGCTCGGTGAAAATACATCTTTCTAATGACGAAAAAAATTTTGAAATCGGTCCAGTAGTTTTTGTGTGAAAACGTTACAAACATACATACAGAAAGAAATGTTTCCTCTATGTAATATTAGTTTGTATTGTTTTGGAATTTTCTCAATTTTTTTTCGAAATGGCTTAGTCTAATGGACACTGCTGTGGATGGATAACTCCTGTGGATGAAGTCCTAAGTTTCTCTTTAAAAAAAGATATTTTTTTATTTATTACTGTGGTTTGCAGGATAGAGAAACGTCTTAAGGAAACCTGCATATTCCGAGAGCAAAACTGGGTTATGTGTAATCTGTCAGCCAGAAATGGAGAAGCGTGTTGGGTCTATGATCTAAAAACCCTCTCTAATATGAGTGTAGAGGCTTGAGCCCAGCAGTGGAACATTAAAAGAGTGCTACCTACCTTACGTTGTGCGCAATTTTCTAGTGTCAGAATATTCTAACCGGTTCTTTTCCATAAAAGTCAAATAAGAGGAAATAAATAAGGAAGCTTAAGTTTGTTCCAGTGAAAACGTTTTCTCACTACAAATATCTTTAGCATAAATGTACCACATACAAGCAACAGAATATTCGTCTTAAAAAAGCCGTATTAAAAAGGACAGAAGGATTAATTTTGAACAGATAGATAGTACAGACAGATAGTAACTGTAGTTATAAAAATACTTTTATAATAAAAAAAAACCTTAAAATGCAAGGAGAAATGCGACGGTTATTGACCTTTGAATTCATAACCAGTTTAGATATAAAGGGAGATAAAAAAATAGAGGTTCATTTTCAAATTGAATGCTTTAAATGTTCTATCACAATACTTGAAAATTGAATGTTGCTTGATTTTTACAGAAGAGATGTACGTCTCATATGTAAATTAGTGCCATCAAAAAAATAGATGCATGATGTCATAGTGGATTCTTGTTCATAGAAATCGCGGGTTCGAACCTTTGTAAGCAGAAACTTACATGCTTGATTGTTTTTTCTAATCCTTCATTGGGCTTTTCGTGCCTGCCAGCTAGCTATGGAGCAACGTGGTGGCTCTACGATCTAGAAGCTATGTGTGAGGAGACCTGTGCCAAATAGTGGGATACAAATAGGCTGCTACTTACCTTTTACTTTACATAATGACATTGAAATTCACAAAGTACTTAAAAATAAATTACTAAGAAATCTTACCCTCATGCGCCTCAAGAAATTTTACTTCAATAAATATACCCCCCCCCCCCCACTCAGCTACCACCGCTTCACACATAATACACCTTAAGCAAATATTGCAATGCAGCAACTAACGTAAGCTCATTGCAATTTGATTACAGACAGTTACATATTCTCCACGAATCGTACCCTTACTGTAACATTGAGAAGTTCCATTGATCATCATATTTGACTACGCTATCTCACTTGACCATACCGACGTTACGGTAGATGGTTCAAATATCCGGATAGCCTGTAAAAGATTCTGACGAGTATCGTTAATTTGCTCCAAAGAATTGACGATTTCCGTTATTTTGTCATGGATCCCATGATTAAAACCTTACCAAACTATTATCAAACAACCGTTGAATTATATACTTTCCGATAAAAACGAATCATCTAAATCGGTTGGTGTGATTTTGAGTTATATGTCCATTTCTCGCGCGCATGCTTAATGCAAATTTAAGACCTCTACGGTTTTCACGTTGATGCCGTCATCAGAACTGGACTAAATGGAACCCTGCAAGCATTACCTTTCATATAAAAAAAGAATCATTGCGATCGGTTAACCCAATCGGAAGACATGAGGTAACAAACAACATTAAAAAACGCTGAATATCTTCGTGATGTTACGCGTTTACTCCGTACCAATTTTACCCTCGTTCGCCTAAAGAAGACTCACTTCAAAAAGGTTCATAAATTATATTAGGGTTTATCCTTATATAATTTTAGGAAATATATACAAAAAAAAAATATAAAGCATATAACAATGTCAACTGTTATTATATAAATATATGTGTACATACACGTTATCGTTATTGTAAATGTTGATAAATGTAGAACAAATCTGCAAAATATTTTATTTTATCATGAATAAAAATCTCGAGAACCTATGAGTATATTATAACATAAAAATAGTTTTTTATCTACATGTACTGATTGAAAAATAATACAATTCTAGCCCATCGTTATTTTTAAGAAGTACTGCACTAATTATTTTCACTGACCCAGTTTTTTGTATACTAAATTCGATACGCATTGAACACAAGAGAAATATCTTACGAAAAAGACGAAATAAGCCTTCTGTCGACTACTTTCTTTGGTTTTATTTTGTATGCAATCCGTTACATCGACCTAGGACTGGTTTGGAGAAATGTTCACCCCCCACTGTTTGTAACGGGTCCACACCGACAGTGACCGTGGCAATCGAAGGACTTACACGGACTTTCTTACTTTCTTCGAACGGTAAGTTGCATTAATTTTTAATTTTTAGTTCCACTCTCTACATTTATCTGAAAATTGGTTAATATGTACATAAACACAATGATATATTAGAGAAAAAATGGGATGATGCTGTGTTATAGACACGGACGTTTCTTGTACGCGAATACGTTTCGTAATAAGTAATAGTTTCTGGATAAAATTTTATTATTATTACTGTTCTAAATTCTTTGATCCTTTAGCTATTCGATGATATAATTGAATTTTAGATATAGGTGATAGATATGTAACAACAACACCAAACTGTATCCCCCATTTTTGTTATCATTCGTTTTGTTTTACGTGAATACGTCTCGTAACAAGTAATAGTTTCAATATAAAATATAATAGTTATTTATAACAAAATACATTTGATCTTTTATCTATCCGATGGTGTTATTAAATTTCGAATAGAGGTGATAGATATATATCTATATATCTATCACCTCTATTCGAAATTATATCGAAATTATATTATTCGAAATTATATTATTGTTATATCTATAACACCGAACTCTATCCCTCGATTTTATTATCATACAATTTTTGAAATGTACGACATTTATATAATATTATATTATAACTTAAGAAATAGAAGTAAATATCTTATAAATTTATTATAATATTGATAATTTGTTCAAGGGTAATTGTATACGTTTCTATAAAAAACCTCAAGAAGACGTTCGAGAGATGTCACTTTCAATCTTTTATTAAAAGAAAGAAAATTGAGAATTCGTACTATAGTTTGAGACTTAATAGTTCTCAGGAACTTACATTTTTTAGTACTAAATAGACCCTTTATCAAGGTCGTTTATAGGCTATTTAACATCACGTTAGAATCAATAGTAGAGAAGCATCAAAAACATTGCCAATATGTCGGAAATTTATTTCGTTTTGAGAGCTTCTGTTGCTTACACTATGTAAACGGTTGTTATTACGCAAAATTAACGTATTGAAGAATAACGCTTCTTGAAAAGTTCTAAAATAATGTCCACGATAGTTTATGTCTATCTTATAAGGACTCATTATCAGATTTTTGTTCTATTGAAATTTCTACTTTCTTTAGTGACGCAGACAAAGTTCTACCAGGCAGCTAGTATAATTATAACATTTGTAAAGAGATTAATATTTAGCAAAACGTTGTTAGACACGCCCTCAATATCCTCTGTAAATTGGATTCTTTATTAAAGAAAGACAACCATTATTAATAATAGATACCTATCATGGCAGATAATAATAAGGTTATGTTAATTAATTACAGATATCTAGATACCCCTTTGAGATACTTAAACCATTATTCATTACGTGATGAATAATTGTTTATGAGTTGTTCTGTTTATAACGTATTCTTGAGGCTATAATTAGAAAAGTTCGGTTGAAATTCAGCGGTCGCCGATAAAAATATCCTTTGTTAAACGTTATTTTTGTCCTCCAAAAATTGGCTAATTGACGCTGTCTGTAATAATGGTGCGAGTACTCACTTTACTTGCTAAGAACTGGGGAAATTAAAGAAATTATATTACCTACTTATCTAGTTTTATCCTTCAAAAAGACCGCCAATTTTAATATATACTTGAGTCTAAATAAACAAACTACATTTCGCTACGATGCTGTGTGGAAACTATTTGGAGGCAACAAATCTGTATTTTTTGAGATGAAAGTCAATTTGTCTATAAAAATTAATTTATTGCTTATATTATTCAAATTTAGTTTGTTTGTTATAATTATCTATAAAAAGTATGTTATAAAGAGTCATAAGGTAAATAGCAGCCCATTGACGTCCCTTTTCCGGGCACAGGCCTCTTCATAGGAGAGAGAGTTTTAGAGTACAGACCCGCCAAGCTGCTTCACTGCGACTTGGCAGGCTGTCGTTGGAGGGTATAGTTGGCGTAATGCTTACTAGCGAAAGGGAGTGGATGGTAGTGGCCGCCTTCTGGGAAACTGTTATTTCACTGAAGGTGGCACATGAGAGGCAAAGGGAGGACTTTAGAGTTCTCCTATAGAGACTATAGACGCTCCTCTTCTCGGGCGCAGGAAGTTGGGAGGTAGTGGGCGTAGATTTGTGCTGCTCCTACCCCCTTCCTAAGTTTTCCAGCGATAGTATCCCGGACAATCAGGGTAGATTGCGTCATTCGATCAACTGGTCCTCCACTAAAGGATGGGGAGGGTATCGCTTGGTTTTATTTATGTATTCTGGCTTACCGCCAGAAAATCCCACACTCCTGTTCAAATTTGTCTGAAAACGGTGCGTAAATGCATTTCCCAGCGTGAAAAAAAAGCGTGAAAAAAGCTCTTGGGATATGCAGGATTCTTTAGAAAGGTTACCTATATCGAAAAGCACAATGATGGATTGGAAAGAAGAATCAAGCACGTAGTTTACATCTTTATAAAGATAAACCTTGTGCCCAGCTGTGGGGCGTTATTAGGCTGCTACTTTTCCTTAGCACTATGTCATCACGGCTTATATTAAATAACCCTGGTGTGTGGTTATGATGTCGAAGTTTCTAGGGAAAATTATCAGCAGGACCGTAGACAGCTACTTTTTAACTTAATGACTTTCCTTTTCAGTGGTCAAAATGAGACAATGGATTTTTAGTTTATGTGCGCTAACGGTGGTGGCATCATCCATAGGGCAACAATTCCAGCAATTTATCAACAGATACGACAACTTCAACGCCGATGCAATCATACAAAATGACAGAATTCTACTCGCGTATTACAAATGCGTCATGGAAAAAGGACCTTGCACAAAGGATGGCAAGAATTTCAAACGTAAGTTGCTTCATTTCCTTATTTCATTTGAATAAAATTATAATAATCAAATTGTCTTTGTTTTCAATCCATCATTACGTTTTTAATTGAAGGAAAACATCGCGAAGAAACCTGCATATTCCAGAAGTAATTCTGAAGTATGTATAGCCTGCTAACTCGTATTAAAGCAGTGTGGTTTTTTTATTCCTGACAGGTTAAGGATTGACTATAAATTCACCTTATGTGAGTGATGATACAATTTACGATGGTAGGACGCGCGCTGGTAAGAGTTAATTTACTATTTATAATATCTACGTTGTATATACATATATGAACTCCAAAACTACTCAATCGATTTTGAGGATATTTCTTATGTTGCTTGATTTGTTTAGACTTTTATTTTGAATGAGAGATCGCTAAATAGGACTCTATGCTGCTGTTAACTGAAGAGAGAGAAATACTATATATATTTCTGTATTTGGATGCACCTGAAGTGATCCTAAACTGCTGGACCCGAATTTGACGAAATTTTCTAGTTGTATAAGTGAATTTAAGATTGAATTAGACTGACAAATCAATCCATAATGCTTTTTCAGTTATTTTCTGGATGCCACCAGCGAGAACAGCGCATTTTAAGCTGTAATTTTGATTGATCATGTTAAAAATATTTTCCAGGTGTTTTACCAGAAACAATACAAACGTCTTGTGGGCGGTGTTCACCAAAACAGAAGGTAGTTGTACGGAAACTACTTCTTGGCATCAGAGCGAAGAGTGAACCTCGTTTCCTTGAACTTCTTGATAAATACGATCCCACACAAGCCAACAGAGACGCGCTTTATACGTTTTTAGTTACAGGAAATTAATATAACTTTAAGTAGATTAAGAGAATAACTTATTAATTACTATATTTAATGTAATAAAAAAATATTATTTAAAAATAAGTGAATTTACTTTCTTTAAGACATCGCTACACGTATTTTCTTTTTATCCGACTTCAAAACAAGGAGGAGGTTATCAATTCGTTTGTATTTTTTTTATGTTTGTTACCAAATAACTTTCGACTGAGTGAACCGAACTTTATGATTCTTTTTTATATGAAAGGTGGTGCTTGTCGTAGGGTCCCAATTTTTTTTAAAATCAGTTTTGATGATGGAATCTATAAGAAAACCGGATAAGTCTTAAATTTGCATTAACCATGTGCTCGACATATGGACGAATAACTCAAGATCACTCCAACCGATTTCGATTCTTTTGCTTTTGCTTGCTTTTGTGTATTAGTGTTGTGCTTTTATTATGTTGTTGTTGTGATTACCACATAAAAAAACTGGTAATAGCGTGGTGGCAAAATAACTAACATGTAACGTACGAGTATTAGGTTTCGGGTTCGATCACGCATGTGACGATATCATTGTAATTTTAACTTTGTAAAGTTGTTTCATATAAACGGTGCTGTCTCATATGAGCAACACGTTTTTTAGGTGAACACATATTAAGATAAATTTGTTAGTTTAATTCAGATTCACCTAAAATAAAAAAATAAAAATTATGACAAAAAAAGAACCGCCTTCAAAACAAACTCTTACAAATATATTAATATGCTCTAAAAAGTAAAAAATAATTGCGTATTCTTTTTTTGAGTTCTTCGTATTCTTATATTTGGATTCGGTGTCAGCCAAGGTACCTACATATACAACTATAGGTATGATCGGCGTCGGAGCTGCCAAGTGGACTCGCGGGACACACCTACCTTTGCTGACGCCGACGAATATAAGAATACGAAGAACTCTAAAAAAAAATGCAATTATTTTTTTACTTTTTAGAGCATATTAATATATTTGTAAGAGTTTGTTTTGAAGGCGGTTCTTTGTTTGTTAAAATTTTTATTTATTTAAATAACCACTAGTGTTACACCAAATGATGATTGATTCCTCAAATTAAATGATTTTATAACATAGAATTACTAGATATATAGTGTCTGGTATAACAGTTATTTCTATCATACTCTGCTTTATTACCTACCATCACGCTAACTTAAAATAGAAAAAGACGTATTTATGTATATAAGAAAATGAACTATTACTTATTTCAAAAATTTATAGAGAACAAATAGTTTGCAAATCTTCAAACGAAATTTAAGTGATCAAAGAGGAAGAAATCATTAGAACACTTTATGGAATTAAATATAAATTGATAGTTAATCAAACGAAATCAATTAGAATTCTGTAACTATCAAAGTATAATAGTTCTAAGGAAAACAATTAAGATATTTTATATAATCGTTGTAAAGCGTCGTTTGACAGTAATATGCTGCTTTTACAAGGCCAGGTCAGCTGGATCTATAATTACATACATGTTTGCATTCTGTTAACCATTCCAAGAAACAAATAAATTATAATATCCATATAAATGTAGGAGCAGTATTATTCTAAACATACTTAACGTAAAGTACACTCATGTACCACTTGTCACTATTGTAAACTCAATTTAAAAATGTATTTCGCAATTTACGCCATTTTTATGGTTGTCTTGGTTTCTGCAGAAGATAAATATGATTCTAGTATAGATCTCAACGAATTATTAGGCAATGATAGGCTTATAACTTCATATTCTAAATGCCTTATAAATAAAGGCCCATGTACACCAGAAGTCAAGAAATTCAAAGGTAAGAATATAAAAATTTTATATAGTTATCATCATTTAATAATATAGTTTTAAAATCATTAAACTCAATCATCGCTGTTTAAAGTTAACTTAAAAGAATCAAAACCTTAATTGTTATTTACAATGAACGTAATCGTTAAACCATTAATCGACAAACAGTTACAATGAATTAATTTTGTTTACATCCTATTTTTGTACTTGCTTTTGTACTCAATCATGGAACGCCGAAATGATTCAAAACAAACCCACTCCTGGGAATGCTGTTTTCGAGCTATTTCCCATATCTTTTGGAATTGGTCATCTTCGAAAGTTTCACCAGCATTTTCAAAAACTTTTCTAACGATATTTGGATCACGCTTCGCGTACATGTCCCTATGACTTATACCTAGTAATGTGAATATACTAGGACTTAAACAACTTCGCATATCAGATTCATGAGGTAGATAAAATCTATCAGCTCTACAACATCCATCTGGGGTAATTGGATAGTCTTTTTCAAAATATCTACCTGACGGTATTCCAGCCATAGGTGATTTATTGTCAAAACTTGTATTTTCTTTTACCATTTCATTATAAGTCGTTCGATAATCTATACATTTTGATTGCATATCCTGTATTTTTGGAATCTCTGGTGATGGTTCTGTATGGTTTATAACGTGTACAAACGTTTTATACTCAATGTCAGAACCGTTGAATGCGTGCCATATAGATAACAGAGGCTCAATAAGAGAAGGATTGAATCGTATATATCTGAAATTACATTGATTATATACTAACTGCTTTTCGAGCCAGCCTTTTTTAGATTGATCCAAAAATTTAAGATTCAAATAAAATTGACGAAAAAAGTTCTCATCGAAGCGTTTTTTTAAGCATTTTCGGAGAGCATTCAAATGTCCGAGGCAATTTTTAATTTCTTCAATTTGCGGATTCATTTCACATCTTCTTAAGCACTCCGGTAGATTGTCGGGAGGCTTGAGTTTACCAAAAGTAAATCCATGAGGTACACATTTAATGTTATCATTTGGTGTTTGAACAATTCCAAGTCGTGTTACAGTTGCATTTTGAAATTTTGCTTGCCTTTCCGTTATTGGCCTTTTTAAAGCAGTTCCCATGGGAACATTATCGTCCCTTAAACAACATTTCATTACCTTTCCTGAATGATCTGCGTTAGTTTTATTCCCAAAAGTTTTATTCGGATTGAATGTACAATATTTACGATCGATTTGATATCCGGGACTTTTTGATGTAGGTGTTTTATCGGTAATTGGATTTGATGGCATTATTATTTCATAAATATTACCGCAATAATGTGTTTTTTTACCTAAAGCAGTATCATATATTTTGAAACCTTCTGGTAAAGATGGCACCGGATCAGGCATTTTACCAACACTCTTGTTCCAATAAGTATTATATGATGTAGTTTTAAAGTCTTCAACTAATGTTTGAAACTTTGTTTTGACAGGAGGATTAATTAATTCAGTGCCCTCGCTAAAAATACTAGCGTGTCTCATATCTCGTTTTATAGGATGTCTGAGTGGGGGTAGCTTGACTATCTTAGATGTAGGCTTTATTGAATCTCTTATTAGAGCATCGACTTCGTCTTGTAAGCTATAATGATGCAATTGTTGCTGTAGACTCTCTTCAGGTTGAGCAGTAGGCAAGCCAGCTGCACATATTTTTGGATCGCGTTGAATAAAAAGGCCCATATTACCCTTTCCACCACTTTTATCTGGATAAACTGTTTTAGCCATCGTGTTTTACACGTAATTTAAAAATAAAACACACAGTGTTTACACTTATCCAAAATTAACTTAAAATACTATATTATTATCAGCAAGCAGATACACTGTTATATATATATGTATAAAATCTTGCTGGATAAATAATATTTGAGATCCCTTTATGATATTATATTTGCGACAATTCAATATGTTAATACAATGTTGACATGTAAACAAAGACCTATATTGTTGATGCCCTAATAATATTTCATTAAATTATATAATCTGTGTTATTAACAAATATTTGTAACAATTTTTTTATTGAAGTTATGTAAAGGTGTGGAAGAACTAAATCAAAATTGTTGGCATATGAAAAATTATACAACGTTTGAACTTTTGTAACAACTAGTAAACATGTTAAGTCTCTATCAGAGACGTCAACTAGGTTTTCGTCTATATTTCTATATAAATCTGGAATATATCCGGGATAACTGAACTAGTTTTGGTAGAACTTTAACAGGTAGATAGGGAATAATATCGTTTTTTTTGTATGCCGAAGTTTTCACATGACTTTCATACTCCATATCAATATCAAACTGTTTTGTAAACAATTATGGTTGGGTTTGCTGTGAAGTGGATCTGTACTAGTTATTCTTGTATTGTTTATGTGTATTGTTTAACTTTTATTAATTCCTTTACTTATGGGCTTATATTTTCAGATAGAATACCGGAGATTTTAGAGACACGGTGTGAAAAATGCTCTGATAATCAAAAGCAATTGGGTAAAAAGTTGGTCACGGAAGTTAAATCCAAACATCCTGAAATCTGGTCGGAACTGGCCAAGGTCTATGATCCACAAGGGAAGTATAAACAATCGTTTGAAGAATTTATTAAAGCTTAAAAATAAAAATTATTTGAAATTTCATGTAACTCTTTAATAATAATAAAATAAAAGCGTTTTATGATATAATAGTATTTTATTTCAAATCTTTATTTTCTAACTCTTGACTGTTCTGTGAGCAAATTTCTAACGCTCGACGAAATGTTTCGTAACAAACCCAGCCCTGTGAATGATATTTTTTGGCCTCCTCCCATATAACATTAAATTTTTCATCGCTTTCAAATATTTCGCCGGCTGCTTCAAAAACTTTCTTAATGACGTGTGGTTCCCGTTTTGCATACATATCTCTATGATTAACATGAAGTAAAGTTAACACACTTGGGCAAAGACATGCTTTCATATCAGATTCATGAGGGAAACACGTCCTATCGGCTTTACAACATCTTTCAGGTGTAATAGGATAATCTAGATCAAAATATCGGCCTGATGGTAATCCAGCCATTCTTCTTGTGTCTACTTCCTGTCCAGGTTTCACCATGTCAGTATATGTTGTGCGAAAGTCAAGACATTCTAGCGGTAGTTCGACCATTTTAGGAATTTCTGATGAAGGTTCTCTATAATTGATAACGTGTACAAATGTCTTATATTCAATTCTAGAACCATCAAATGCTTGCCACATTGATAATAAGGGCTCTATCAAACCTGTATCAAATCGTATCAGTTTTGATGCACATAACTTATAAACAATGTCTTTGGGCAACCAACCACATTTTTCGGTGTCATAATATTTAAGATTTAAATAAAATCCACGGAAAAACGTAGGCAAAAAACGTGTTGATAAACACTTACGAAGAGAGTTGAGATGTGCCAGACATTTTCGATAAAAGTCACGACTTGGATTGATGTCGCAATAAGTTAGGCATTGTGGCAAGTTGTCAGGTAGTTTAAGCTTTCCAAAGGTATGTCCATCTGGTAAGTTGCTTATATTGTCATTTGGAGCTAGTACTGCACCTATTCGAGCTTGATTAACATTTTGAAAATCTGACTGTAATTTATTTATTATTGTTCTGTTACCGTTACCAAGTAGTTTTCTATCATCAGTAAGGCAACATTTCGCATAAGTACCGCGCTTATCAACAAATGTCCGATGTCCAAATGTTAGTTCAGAGTTATATGGAGGAACACAATAATTGCGTTCTGCTTGAACTCCGGGTTTTTTCGATTGCGGTGTCTTATCAATTTGAGGTTCCTTTGGCATTACTATGTCGTACAACCGTCCATGAAATTCAGTTTTCTTCCCAAAAGTCGTTCCGAACGTGTCGAAACCCTCGGGTAACATTGGTACAGGATCACTAACGCGACCCAGAGGCTTTTTCCAATAAGAAGCGTATGGTGTATCTTTGAAATCATCTACAAGAGTCTGAAACTTTGTCTTTATTGGAGGATTAATAACTTGGGCAACTTGCCCATACGGTCCAGCAAAACGCTTGTCTAGTGGGATGGGGTAGCGTAGTGGTGGAAGTGGTTTTGGTTTTTTGGGTGGTATGATAGCGTCACTTATAAGTGAATCTACCTCATCCTTTAATAAATAATGCTGCAGAGAGTCGGAAACTTTATCATCAGGCTGGGCAGTCGGCAATCCTGCAGCACATATTCTAGGATCTCTTTCTATAAACATACCCAAATTTCCCTTCCCACCTGATGTAGATCTTTGACAATCTACTGGCATGATTACACAATTAACGAGAGTATATTTAAAACGGGAATATTATAAATTATTGTAAATCGTCATAACAAATTTCTTCGCATAAATAATTATCAATTCAAGAACAATGATGCAAGTGACATTTTTAATTGTCAATCTTTTAGACTCTCTCATACAGCACAAGATAATATAAATAGTTTAATAAGGAGGTTGTAACCTAGTTTCACTTAAAATTGTAATATTTTAAAAAATATTGGGAGTCGTAGTCCTTGTTTATGTACTTACTTACTTACTTTGGTAAAAAAATGTATGAAAAGGTGCCACCACCGTAGTCCAGAACGACATCCAAGCATAAAAATTTTGCACTCAAAGGAGGATTTCTGTCTCATGCTAGTCCTGGCACCCAGCGTTGCATAGGTGGAAGCTAATTTTTGACGATATAAGGAAGCTGGAACCTTCTGCAATAATGGGAAGTGTGGCCACAATATTTATCTTAACATATTCACACAAATATCTTAATTCTGTATCATGATACTTGTCTCAGATAAAGTACTACTCTAATAGCTTAGTATGTTCCCAAAGATGATAATTGCTGGTCTTATTTACTGTACACTCATGTAATAACAGCCTTGTCCAGTTCATAAATACTCGGGGGTTTCTAATGAATGCTTCAGTCATACAGTCTTTTCCACATAAATCAACATTCAGAGAGTCGGGTAAATATTATAATATGTTATTTCCTTTGCCGCTTTGTGACATGGATCTATGTTTATTTATTTAAATTGTAATCAAATTCTTTCTAGTTGCAAATCAAACTAAAGTTATATAAGGCAAAGAATAAATTTCGGCACAAACAATAGTGTATGTTATTCATTATAATACTAGCCATTTGCTAGCAAAAGTACTTTCGAAATTGGTAAAGCCATTTTGATGATTTGCGGGAACAAACCAACGGACAGAAGTCTTCTAAAGAAACAAAAAATGTAAAACTTGTTTTTGGTATAATATCGTATACATTATTGTTTGATTCATTCCATTAATATTCATTAAAACTAGCTATCTACCACGTGGGAATATGGGGTAATTTACTATATTTCATATCTATCCCGAATAGTTTGCAATTCTCGTACCGAGTGACTGTGTTTAGTGGTCTGTAACCATTATCACATTGTTACCTTTTAAAATAAATTTTGTGGCATCTTGGTTGTATGGTTTTTAAACTCTATAACGGACCTAAGTGCAAACAGTTTTTATGTTTTATATATCAACGTTTTGGATGAATAATCACACAAGCCAAAACTATTTATATTTTCATTGAGGCTACAGCAGACGCCTGAATTAGCTGTGTTAAAATTTCATATTAAATGACTTCTGGTATCACAAAATCTCATTATATCATTGGTTGCTTTAAATGAAATTTCATTTTCAAAGGCTCTCCTGTAAAATAAGCATTTTCACGTGAGTGCGTCTTTAAAATGGCTCCCATATTGAGGCAAATAAAAAAAACGAATGATAACAAATCGGGGGATACAGTTTGGTGTTGCAGGACTGTAGCACATAGTTTATATAGAAACTATTACTCACATAAACAGCGGTGACAATAACACTACGTCAACCCGTTTATTTAATAATAAACGGGCGTGAGTGTAAAAATGGTGTAACAATAATAAAATAACTTTATCCACATATCATGATATACATTTGGTATAAATATGCATCAAAATAGAACAAACGAACATGCATGCGAAAAGGCGTAGAACTCAGCTAAGCTGCTTTCAGTACCAACTTTTTTTTTCTTGTCGGAAATCCTCATGGATACCCGCAATGCCACGGATAAGGTGTTACGCCTTATGCCGGATTTTTACCGGCTAAAACCCGACGACGCTCCTCCCTACGTTCTTTGACGAAAGCACAGGATCGGAATACATCCGCACTCTCGTCCACGATATGCCAACAGGGCTCCTGTCTTTATATTCCTCCTATTCTGGTGGCATGCTACCTGTCCTCCCTCGGAAGCCCTCTAAAGGGGCAAAAGGTACCGCACCTATTGCCCAGAGGCTACCCCTAGGAGGGCAAGCGACGGTCGTGCACTAACCGTCTGCGCCCAAGCCTCCGTCGTCGTATGGCTGGAGCATTTCCGTTCATCTCTCTGACACGCTCCGCAGCGTTCCTTTTGCGACATCACGTCCTCACAAAAAGAGACCACGGCATTTCAGCTGGCTACCTGTCCACCGTGGTTCTAACCAAAGCAGGCAGAGAGAGGTCGTCCCGTTTCAGCTCCTACCTTGTACAAGCGCTGCCAACACAAGCATATGCTTAAAAACTAATATAATACAAAAAATAAAACAAAAATTTTAGAAAATTAAATCAATTTTTAACATAAGCTATATACGAATATGTAGTAGTAGTTATGATTAAGGGGAAGTAGTTCCCGAAACGTTAAACCCCAAACACCTATAGAGAATACCAAATTGCAGCAAAACATAAAAGTGTAATATTTATTGAAATGATAATATTGAAAGAGTATTTTCACTCTTAAAAAATAAAAAAAGGAAAAAAATTAGCAGCTTAAATTCTAAATCAAGGCTTAACTCTTGCCCAATTTGTTTCCGATTTTTGAGCTTGTTCAAAGTTGACAGATTTGGACATTTTAATCGATGGTGGAACATTATACTCGCACTTTGATGCTGCAAACCGGAAACTGCCACTAAAGCTAGCAATATATTGTCGCTGGATTATAGTGTTTAAAATTCGGGACGTCCTGTATTCCTTGTCACTTTTATTACGTAGCTAATTTAATTTTGTAGCTAGATATAAAGGATTATTATATTTACGTAGATTATAAACCATAACATTTGGTTTTAGAGTCCGGCGATTCATCATGTTTATAAGTATTTAAAAATGGTGTGATATGTAATCAACGGGGGACATTGTAACAAAATCAAAATCAAGCAGATAGGTAGTTTTATTTTTATATAATTTGTGAATATTTTGTAGGTCAGTATGATTAAAAGGTGCTTTGTCATCGCCTTGGCGTTTGCATTGGTCTTGACTGAGTTCTACAGTTCCAAATACGATGACTTTGATATCCAACCACTTATAGAGAATGACCGAATTCTTTTGGGATACACAAAATGTTTTCTAGACGAAGGTCCTTGTACAGCTGAAGCTAAGGATTTCAAAAGTGAGTAATCCAATCTTCTGTTACACAAGTAATAACGACAAAGGGTAAATTTATATACGCCATTGTATGCACGTGGATCAATATGTATATTAGTATAGCATATAAGCATATAATAAGCATTCTATTAACATTCCACTATTGGGTACAGGCATCGTCACTCATAGGAGAGAGGGTTTTTAGAGCATAAAACTGCCACTGCAACTCTTCCGGTTGGCAGGCTACACATACTCCACCACAGCTCCCGGGATATGCAGAGATATTCCTAGGATTTTCTTTCATCATAATTAAAACATTCTTTATCTAAATACGCTCAAAAAGCACTTTTGAATCGTCAGTAGATTTTCCGTTGGTAATACATCTACCACCGGTTCGGAAAGTTGATTCCGCTGAGAAGAAACCGGCAAGAAACTCAACGGTTACACCTTTAAACATAGTTTTGTAGGTTACAATGTATTTAGCTTTCATGTGCAACTGGAATCACGTCCATACATCTTTGTCACTTAAATAATCTTCAACATTATAATATGCTTTTTGTTTTAACATATTTCCTAAAACTATGTGGAGGCAAACTCAGCAGTTTGGGAATTTTATTAAAACGCATAAGCTCAGCCCGACAAATGATTTCTGAACCTTCTTCACTCTAAATTAACATTACAAGTATATTTTTATTTCTTGTATTAAAATTGTTTCGCTCCTTTTGCTTTATAAATGAATATCAATAAATTTATGCAGTAACCTTAAAATAAACTTAACCAAAAAACAAATTGTTACAACTCCAACTAAACTTTTCTATTTTAACCTCCTTAGTGCTTTTGATACATAAACTTTTTGAATGTAAATTTATGACGTTAAACGTAATTGACAAATACTATAATATACTATATACGTGAGTGTAATATGTATTTTTTATTGTTTAATGTAATTTTATACATAATAAAAAAAATTACATTATGTGTCCCTCTATATAATGTATAATTTTTCGTAAAAACCTGTATGAAGTTTTTGCGTCAGGTTAAAAAGCGATTTTCTTTATTTCAAAAATTGTTTGTATTTACATTTCAAAGAGTTATAGGAAAAATAGGCAAAAATAACAGTTTTCAAAATCTTTGATTACAAAAGTATAGACTTTGTCATTAGATAGAACCTTAATAATGTTCATACATTTTATTGAATTTCGACCACTAGGCAACCACTAGATATGCATAGAGGAAAAGCAAAGTAAAACGTATTCATAATTACCCTTTCGACCTAAACAAACTGGTTAAACCTTTAGTTACGTCCTAAATAACCTTAACTGATTTTTCCTTTAGGTGTTGTGTTAATAATAACGTTTTAGCATAACAACTTTGTGTAACTAGCAATTAGGTAACGAAAATAATTGTTTCATGGGTTGGACGTATTTTTCCTTGTCCACTAATTTAATCTAGAAATATACACATAAATATTCCCTGTCACAGTGTCTGACTGAAATGAACAGAGAAACTATTCATTCGATTTTGATAGTTGATTTTTTTACAACTTAGATATAAGAACCATATGTAAATATATACAGACGATGTTGCGCTGGTAAGCTAGAAATAAATAAAGGTCAGCGTTGGAAAACGTATTTATATTATTAGAAGATTAATCTAGATCCCATAATTTTAAGACTAAAAAAAATTAGAACAAATGCTGTGTGTTTTTTGCTGGTAGTCCAAGTTATTTAAAAGTATTGTTAGTTTACAGTACTATTAAGTATTTATTTAGCATTATTGCTTTCGCCATTCTAGAGGTCAGCAATATGTTAAAGCAGAGTTGGGCTTTCATTATATATTAACAATTAGTTATAAAATTAATAATGTTAATTCGAAAATAGACTCAGGATTTTTAGTTATATGTCATTAAAATCCGCGTTTAAATGGGTTTGTCGAAATTTCTTGATCCCATTTTTAGTTTGCGCATAAATATAGTCAAATGTTTCGTTTCCAAAATTGACAGCAAAAAAACAAAAGCACAAAAAGACAAAACTTCTCAAAAAAAAAAAATTTTGTAAGAAGCGTCCCACGGAAAGGATTTTTATCGGTTATTTTAGGCGTCGGTCAAAGTGACCGACCTTTAACTTATAGAAAGGCCAGAAATGTTATGTGGCATGGGCCAAATTTCATCAAATAAATAATTTTTGTATTTTTAACCACCTTTTTATGCCTGGGGCTTGCAACGCAGTGATTTACGGGCCGCATACGATTCACGAGTCGCTTGTTGTTGACCCCTGACCTGTTATCTTTATTTAATCTTTTCTGCCAGAAGCTGCCATTTTATGCTGACAGGTTAGCGTTTTACTGTCTTAAGATAAAAGCGCGGTCACCTGGTAAGAGTTAATTTACCTCTTACACGCGTGATTAGCGTCACGATGATGTGCAGCGTTTTCTATGCAAATTCGTTAGAATGTTAGGTAGTTTTAATATTTCCAAATAACATGTGGTATTTTAATTTGCCACTTTAATTTGCCACTTTGTCATTTAATATACTATTACTCAAAAATATTTCACAAATACTTTTGTCTAAATTTTAAATTGAAAAACAAAATTTAATTAATAATTTCTGATATTGACGAAAAAACACGAGGGATTTTTATTTACAGTTCGTCATTTGAGATTTCAATATATTATTTGAATTAATTTTAGACACTTTTAATATTTTAATGACATAAAATTTCTAACATAAGATATGTTAGAAATTTTTTACTCCTTCAGAGTCTCGGAATTCTGAAGTTTTAGATTTATATAAACAAGAGTGAAAAATTTGTTTGCCTGAGAAGTTTCACTTTTGACATGTGTACTTTACTTTTCCTGGTACTATTCCATGGTACTTTTAATTTTCCTGGCGGCACATATTTACTGGTAACATATTTTCCGATCAAAACAAATTGAAAATACAACTTCCTAAATTTGCCCTACTGGAAATCGAACCCAGATAATATTGTTTGATATAAAGATTATTTATTTGTTAACCGAGAAAATCTACATATATAAGTATCGTGTAAACATTTATGCACATTAAGTGTCAAGTTATTTGAACATTACAAACAGACACTTCTACTTTATTTATTGTGTTTAAGTAAGCAATTGACTGTGACGTTAATATCAAAGATTAATTCCGTTATGCAAATTATAAATAGTTTTACAATTGTCTGTGTAATCCTTCAATTACGTAAACAAGTCATTAAAGCAACTGTTGTTTGAATTTTGTTCAGCAGAAACCTGCCTTTATGTGGAAAAATACAATATGTATACAAGTATTTTGTATTTTTCTTTATTATTTCTAGTAACTAATGTATGTTGTTTTATTTTTAAAGTGGATCGTCGGTCGTAGTCGGTGGGTCGTCGTAAATTTTACGTGTTTTAAAACTGTGAAAATTTCTTTTAGAAGCAATACCCGAGGCTGTGGAAACTACATGTGGAAAATGCACACCGAAGCAAAAAACATTAATTCGTAGGGTGATTAGAGCTGTAATGGAAAAACAACCAAAAGCCTGGGAGCAACTCGTCGAAAGATACGATAAAAACCAAAAATATAGAGAGGCTTTTAACTTGTTTATAGAAGAAAAAGATTAAGGTTTTGGTACAATTCTTATAACGTTGTCTCTCGACTTCCATAAAATGTATATATAAAATAAATAAATGTACATTTCTATACTAGTTTCTATTTATCTCCAATATCACAGTATGAATATTAAATAAAATGTTTGAATCACCTATATATAACTGTATTATACTATATACAGTATGCATATAATTATATTAAATCCGGAAATCGTTGTTTTGCTATATAATTTATTTCTAGTGTATATTTTGTTAATAGAGGGGTATAAATTTTGGATTACATGTATTTTTTAATGTCGAATCATAATGAAATTAGAAATTATAAATAATTTGGTCTATTTTGTTCTTTCGGGTGGACTATCACTTTGGGATATGAAAAATAGTTTAGAACCTATTCTCAGACTAATCGAATATGCACACAATATTTAATGAGAATCGGTGGAGTTTGGCAACAAACACCGCGACACAATAACTTTAAATATTAGATACAAGCTGAACCCACGACTTCGTCTGCGTGACATGTTTTTTGATAGCATTTTCATTCATTGAGGCAAATGGTTTTACATATAAGAAACATACCCGCATAAAATTTACTTTTCATAGGTTCCATAGTCAAAAAAAATCTGACCAAGTGTTACATACCATAAAAGATATAGTTTGTAAATGTAGAGTTTGAATGTTTATTTAATGTGATAATTGGAATTTTTTAAAGTAATCGCAGCTTCGCAAAATCCGTTTTTAGCTGTCATAGTTCAAGTCTCTACGCTTTGTAGTTCCAGAAATATCGCGATGAGTCAACAGATACCTGGATATCTCTTATATATAAACTAGCTGAACCCGCGAATTCGTCTGCATGGAAAGTTTTTTTTGGTAGCATTTTCATTAATTTAGGCAAACTGTTTTACAAATAAGAAACATACTCGCACTGCCCCTTGATAGATTATATTATGCCAAAAAAAAAAAAAAATCTGATCAAGTTTTTAATTAATACCCCCAAAACACCCTTACTGGTGGAATTTCGCAAAATCCGTTGTTAGCTGACTTCTACTCGGTGAAAGGAATATTCCTACCAAATTTCAAGTCTCTATGGCTTACGGTTACAGAGATATAACAATTAAAAAATAAACGATAAAGCTACATGAGATACCTTAAATTTACCAAGTTATTTTTAGAAATAACCTTATATAATATAATAACATCGTGCCAAAGATTCCACGGAAGTAATCCAAAATCAAAATTCTAATTATTTTAACATAAATTTTATATGTTTTCTCCGGTCTTCATCTTTTCTTTTATATTTCCCCATTTTTTGTTAATATGACAGTCATAGAAATTAATTCAAATTTATAAAATGTTCGTTATAATTCAACCGTGTCAATTATTTAGTATCTTAGAATTATTTCAGGTTAAAGAACGCTAAGTTTACTTTATAAATACTTAAGTTGTGGTATAAAAGAAGACGTAGTGACTAAAATTGAGAAAGGTATGCTTAGATGATTTGGACCTGTAGAGAGAATGAATGAAAGGAGATTGACAAAAAGGATTTATGAGTCAAGAGTGAATACGAAAGTTGGAAGGGGAAGACCAAGGCAAACCTTCCTGGACCAAATCCAGGACATTTTAATATTTAAATAAGGGCCAGGTCAAGAATACTATAAACCGACGAACTTGTATGAAAGGTCTAATGAGAATGAAAGAAGCGCCGATATGCAAGGATCATAGCAAGTGGAAGGACATGGTCCCTGCCTACCCCTAAGGGAATGAGGCGTGATGCTATGTATGTATGTAAGTATTTACTTGATGATTAAAATTTGTCATAGTACTTTTCGGTTAAGACCAATACCGTAAAGAAACTTGGCTTTCTTTAGTGTACAAATATGAAATAAACCAAGTCTTCAAGGCATCGCAATAAGTCACTTAGCTGGTATAAAAGCTAGGTTCGATTCCCACCTAGACAAATTTGAGAAATTGTATTTATTAATTAGTCCAAATCTGAACTAGTGAGGAGCTTCAAACATGACTAGGTACTACCCCACCAGGATAAATAATAACTGTTATCAAAATGGCGTATCACAAACGCAGACTGTATCATCACTTAACATGAGATGACAGAGTAGCTCATGATAATTAATGTAACCTACTAAAAAATTATGAAACTAAGTTCTTATCCCTTTTTCCAATGAAGAGGACCCAACAGTTTACAAATGTACTTATTCAGCTGTAAATTATTCCTACTTCAGGGCTTTAAATATAAACAAATATAACCTAATTGATGAATTTATTAATTTAGAATAATAATGACAAACAATTTCCATCGATCCCCATAACAATTTGATTTTACAAACACTTGAATTTTAATCTTCCCATAATTTAAAAACAATAAAATTATGCCTTTTCCTTAGCGGCATCGATTCTGTTCTTGTATTTTTGTTGGTATATATTCTTAGGATCATATTTGCCAGAGAGTTCCTTCCATAGATCAGGACGTTTGTTCACTAAATGTTTGATAACTTTGTCCGCTGAAGATTTTTGTTTCGCTGTACATTTTGAACAATCATGCTCCAAAGCATCGGGCAGCGTTTCTTTAAGAGCTTTGCCATCTGATGTACAACGACCTTTGTCAACTAAGCAGTCAACATAACCCCTCAAAAGACGCCGTGACTCCAAAATTTCGTCGACATTGATGTTGTCCCATTTATCAGTATAAGTGTTAGCTGGCTTCGTCCAAACAACTGCTACAACACTCAACAAAGTCAACACAATAAAGGACTTCATGTTAAATCTGAAACATAGAAATAGAAAAGAATAATATTAATCTACATACATATTAAATGGAAAAATTATATTATAGAAATGTCCGATATAAATTTTGAAACCATCAAACCGATGAGCCCAAAACCAGGAACATCAAAGAATAGGAATATTCTTTAAAAGTATTTGTGATTTAATTTAGCAAAGTGTAGATGTATTTAATGTAGACGCTCGCTAAGGACAGATTTCTAAAGAAAATGATCGAGAATCATTTTGGAAACAGATAATATTTAATAGGATAATAAATGGAAGTTATAAGAACCAGATGGCTTTCTTACGAAGAGAGTGTTTCCTTAGTAAAGGTCTTCAGTTAAATTTTTAACAGGGTAAATTTAGGAAACGGTGTATTTTAAGTGTTAGGCTAAATAGGGGACGAATTTTTGTATGAATCTGACACGTATTTTATAATTTTTTGAAGCTCAAACCGTATACTTACGTTTTGAGCTTTGGTTACCAATAGTGCCAATTGCGCTAGCAAAAACGTTAAATATATATCAATATTTAATAGTTATACAATGTTCAAAGTTTACATTGTTTCAATCAATTATAAACTGGTATAATGATTCAATCGCAAGTGATTAATTTATGGCATTCATTGCTTATGAATTCACAATTTTTCCATCATACTGCGAAGTTATTTTAAGTTGGATACGTCACCTAAGAGTACGTAACTGCAAAGAAGTCCAGCCTAGCTAATATTTTAATTGCTATGATTGTTCATTGTCTTATTGTTTGTTGTATAATAATGCTATTGTTACTTCTGTAAGGTGCCAGTCTCACAAGATTCTCACCGTGTACTTTGTCTAACAGGACTGACTAGCTGACGGCCTCATTGGTACAGGGGTGCGTGTACTCACTTTGCTAACAGAGGCCCTGGTTCCTAATTTGTCTAAGTCTTTACTGATTGCAGGCTTCGGCCGTGACTAGTTACCACCCTACTGGCAAGTACGTACTGCCAAGAAAATTGATTCGTGTTGCGTAACGATGTTGTTACCATAACAGAGGTTACTTACTCCTCTTAACAGATTAGCGCGCTTTATTCTTAGGCTATGTTATTGTTTACCATCAGGTGTGCGCACAGTTCAGTGCAATAAAAAGGGTGCAGCATATAACTTCGTTTAGCCATTAGTACAAGAGTTATGCCTTCACGATGTACCCTTGAAAAGTTTACAGCAAATAGAAAACCGTATTCCATTCTAACAAACATGACCTACTTTCCGGTGAAAGTAAATGGCCATCCAGAATATTATTTAAAGACTTATTTGAGTATCTTCTTCTTGCAATGAAACCCGGAAAAAATTATATGTTAGAAACTTGATAAATTAAATAATTTTTTCATAATATTACAAATTTTGCCAAAAAAATCGTGTTCTCGTGTAATTTGTGTCAGTCTTTCCTTTCCAGAAATAATTTTTTTTTAAATTAATGATAAATGATATGAACTCTTTTAAATATTAATAAATTTAAGCACGAATAAACTTTGTACTATAAATTATATATTCATAATGTTATCTATACCTTTATATAAAATACTATACAACTAGTTTATATAGGAAGTGACATAATAATAATATTCAAACGAATGCTATAAAATTAAATATCGGAAAATCTTGTATATTGAAATGATGTACGATAGATAGTCAATGCTCTAATTTACAAACACAAATAATCAATATTATATTATAATATAAAGAAAATGTGCTTAACAATTTTGAAATTAATATGACTGGAAGCTGACAAATAAAACTTTAAAGGGTTTTAATATAAGGAAATTGTAATAATGAAGTATTTTAATAAGAAAAATTGTTTTACCTTAATTGATCCTGTTTAGAAGTAAACACTGATCGAATCTAGGCAGGCTGTGAGGATTTGACGGCTAGCTAAGAATATTTATAGTAAGAAACAGCATTGCGATATTGACGTTGCAACAATCGAAGGGCTCTGAGAATCAATGATTAACAATAATAATTAAGAGATGAAACAATAGCTTCCTTCCCATGGATACATAAAATATGACAATTTAAATATTATATAAACACATTATACTTTCAGAATCAAAATTTAAATACATTGTTATTCAAGAGTTCAATAAAGAAGATATACACCGAATTTCAATTGATGTTTAGATTTGGACATCTCACAGTAAGTAATCGTCTTTGGCTTATGTCTCGATCCTATCGGAATATGGGGACACATATACTTCCTAGTGATAGACTACATTGCGAATGAAATTTATATGGCAACTTTGAAGTCAATCAGGAGATTTTTATTTAAGATTCCGGGGTAAATCGTGTGTAAATTAATTTATTTCGCTATAACACAACATATACTATTTTTTTTGCGCTGGGAAGTGCCTTTTCGCACCCCGATGAAGGAATTAATTCCATCGGGAGTGTGGGACCCACCAAAACCCAGCGGATCCCTCCCCAACTATGAGTGAGATCACTAGTGGTAGATCACCCGGATGGTACCCACTATGAGGATTTACCACTCAATAGATTGAGGCATGAAGTGCATAAGTGCGACTTCTGCCACAGAGACTTCTCCGACGGCGAGGGAGAGCTCCAGCCTCTCATTTGCCTCCTTCAGCGAGATGACGGTCTCACAAAAGAAGGCAACCGCCCTCCCCCCCAACTTCACTGACGAGCATTACCCCAATTTTGCTCTCCAGTGAAAAACACAACATATACCTACCAAATGATCTGAAATCAAACCAACAAATTTGACAGTTGTTGTCATATGTACTCAATATTTTTGTTCACGTGTGGATTGAATTAAGTAAGTAATTTTTAAGACTTGTTTATATTTATACAAATCTAAAACTTTAGATTTCCCAGACTTAGTGGACGGGAAAAGGGAAGATATGATAGGAATTTTACTGTCATTAAAACGTGTTTTTTTATCAATAATAGGAATTATAACTTAAATTTTAAAAATAAAATAATATAAAATAGTATTAAATGATGAGTGGCAAAGTAAAATGTCACATGTAATTTGTAAATATTAAAACTACTTAACCTTCAAACGAATTATCATAAAAAACACGCGTTTCATCCATAAAAAATTTACCCTCATGCGTTTTGCACTTCAATAAGTAAGTATCTAAATTCAATTAAAATGAAATCTTTAATGAGCAGAATTTTGTTTTCGTGAATACGCGTAATATTATTTTTTTAATTTGAATTTTTCCACTAGAACGGTATATTCGTACCTTTTCGTCTAATTTCAGAAATTGTTGATAGAATTTGTATAGTTCGTTTATTCATTTCTCGCTGCTTTCATGGGATCAACATTCTGGGTTCGTCAAGGATCTGGGAGAATAGGAATGAATGCGAAGAACGGTTTAAAAGTTTCAAAATCTGACATAATTACATTTTTGTGTTTGCCACAGCAACAATGTATAGTATTTTTTCAACCTTTTGATTTTCTGCAAGTTTTGTTATAGGTTTTCGATGTCTACGAGGTTATTTCAACATTATACAGACTAGGAAGTGTAATCATAGTTAATGTTGTAAAAGGAAATTATAATTCACCTGGAAATTATTTAATTACGAAACAAGGAAAAGATGCGTTGCAAGCTTCCTAGGCCGCGACCGTGCAACTTGTCATGAAGATTGCGTTAATCTAAGCGATGGTTGTTTCTGATAGCATCTAAGATTTGCATCACATCAATAATTATTGTAATAACATGAAAACGTTTCTTTTTTTTAAGCCTATTTATGAAATTACTACCTGTTTCAGCATAATACGCACCCTTGCCTCTGAAATACTTTTCAAGATGTGAGATAACCGATTTTGTAGTTTAGAGCCACTACACTGCTACATTCTCGTGTAAGACATTCACAATTATCTACATACTCGTATATTGTGCATTAGTATTCTTTATATAGTTTTTAACGTATTCGTGGTAAGTAACGCAAATATTGATATTTTCAATTCAATCTTAAGTAAACCTTTGAGCTATTTGGCTTTTAATTTGTTAATCGTTCCCCTATCTATTGTTTACTCGTATATACAATATATAAAAATGAGTCCCTTTTTCCATTGGTCCTGGCAGCACATTGAAACAGCCAATTTTACAAATTTTTTTTGCATGCGTACAAAGTACACATGTCAGAAGTAAAACTTCGTTGGCAAACTAATTTTTAAGTCTTGTCTATGTTTATACAAGTCTAAAAGGTTACATTTCCATAACTTATAGGGAGGGAAAAGGTAGATATGTTAGGAATTTAATTGTGTTTAAAATATTAAGTGTCGAAAATTAATCTAAATAACTTATTGAAATCTCAAATGACGAATTTAAAATAAAAATGCTACATGTTTTTTCTCAGTATTAGATTTTATATTTTACAATTTACAGTTTTGAAAAATGAATTTATGAATTTTTTTTTTATTTTTCATGAAAAACAGTACATTAAATTATAAAATGACGAGTGGCAAATTGAAATGTTGCATGGTCTTTGTAAATATTAAACCTACCTAACCTACAAACGATTTAGCATAAAATACGCTGCACAACTTCGTGGCGCTAATTACGCTTTTCAACCGTAAAAATTTTACCCTCTTGCAACTGAAGAAGTTTCACTTCAAAGAATTATGAACCTCAGAAATAGTAAGAACACATAACCATCATTGTCCTTTTCTAATGTAACCTCCTGAGTAGTTTTGACAATATAAACTATTTTAATGTAACCTAATGACGTTTGACATATATTATCAGCGATTGACAGCAGAATATATATGTCTATATGTGTCAAATACAAATATAGTGTGTGTAATGTTGTTTTAGTGATTTAATGTGTCTTATGCGTCTTTAAAAATATTATTATCCTGCACTCCTCTATATCTATATATATAAAAGAGATATCCAGGTATCTATTGACTCATCGCGATATCTCTGGAACCAAAAGGTGTGGAGACTTGAAATTTGGTAGGAATATTCCTTTTGCCGATGGACGTTGGACCGATGGACGTTGGGGACCGATGGACGTTGGGGGCCAAAGGTGCTGGAGTGGCGACCCCGCACCGGACGGCGCAGTGTAGGGAGACCCACAAGGTGGACCGACGACATAAAGAGTGTCGCCGGTAGCCGCTGGAGCCAGGCGGCGCAAGATCGGGCCTTGTGGAAGTCATTACGTGAGACCTATGTCCAGCAGTGAACGTCCATCGGTTGAAGCGACGACGACGACAACGACGATTCCTTTTGCCGAGTAGAGGTCAGCTAAGAACGGATTGTACGAAATTCTACCCGTAAGAGGGTTGCGGGGGTGTTAACTATTGAAACATCACATAACGCGTAGAAACTTGGCATTTGGTAGGAATATTCCTTTTGCCGAGTAGAGGTCAGCTAAGAGCAGATTGCACGAAATTCTACCCGTTAGGGGGTCGCAGGGGTGTTAATTAAAAAAAATCAAAGTTTCACATTTACAAACTATATCTTTTATGTTATGTACAACTTGGTCAGTATTTTTTTCCCACTCGGACTTATATTTACATGTTTGGCCAACCTTTTTGACTTTTGATCAATTAAATTTTATAAAGTCTCGCGGAATTCTTTAAAAAACAGAAAGGTGTCATAATAATAAATTATTATTTAAAATTTAGAAAACCTCATTATTAACTTGACAATTAATACTACTACTGCAGAGTACACTTATACTCCAAAACTTTTTACAGTATACGAAAAACTTTTAATGATATACATTTTGAGTTTGATCATGTGCCATTCCATTTAAATTGCTTCGATTCTTTAAATGCCTCTGCCTCACGAACACGACCATCTCTGAGGAAAGTTCTTACAATCTAGTGCAATAATAAATATGGTGTAAAGTAACAATACTCAATAAAAGGTATAATATTATAAATGCGAAATTGACTCTGTCGCACTTTTACACCATAACCACTTAAAAATATAAATGACATTTGGTACACCGATAATCTAGAGCCTGAAAAAAGGACTATAAGCTCTTTGCAGTAATACAGTAAGTATTTGAAATGAAATGAAATGAAATTTATTTATTGATCAAGTTACATTGTATCTTAAAATGTAGGAAACGATGACACTGCAAAAGTTAGAAACTGCGTTGCAGACGTCAACGGCAAATCTTCATTCAGATTTATTAATTAATTTATTGTTATGTTCCCTATTTGTAAAACTATTTGCCTAAATTAATGAAAATGCTACCCAAAAAACCTTCCACGCAGACGAAGTCGCGGGTTTCAGCTAGTTAACTATAAATGTGGAAAATCTCATACTCCTCCGTAAACGTAATTTGCGTAAAAATGGGATACAACCTTTTTGCATCACATTTTAATATTTACGCACGTACAGAATAATTATAGATTATGTAATTAAAAATTATGTGTACGCTGTGTCAACGAATTCCCATCTACCTTATTAAGTTACATGCTAATTCCTATATTGCTGACTATTATAACCACGAATTGAACGTGCTTTATGTTTATAAATATATTGCTGTGATATAAATTTTGCAGTATTTCAATATTGTTTTCGCAAGAAGTTACTGGAGTGGACAGTGAGTACCAGATTTTTTATAGTTCTAGTTAATAACTTGATTAAACAAGTATATAACATCAACAGTCTTTTGAGGGCCTAACTGGCTTAATGGTACGAGTACTCACTGTAGCAGTGGTAAAAACTTCGATTCCCAGCAGAGTGAATTAAAAAAATATATTAATTTGTCTGGATTAGGAGACATGGCTGGCTTTGGCCTTGGCTAATGGCAACGCTATCAGCAGCATGCTGCAAAGCAAAAAAATTGCATTCGTCTACGATGCTGTGTAACCCAATAAGAAGTGAGTAACCTTGTACTAAAACTGTATCACCATTAACCATCAAGTGATATTTATGTCAAAGTAACTAGTCAGCAATAAAAACTTGTAACACTTTTTCGGACGTTATTTTATACAGTTTAAGTAAAATGTTAATTATATTTGATTTATAAAATAATATCAATTACTCCAATATTCGGGTATGCTACTTTTTTTTAACAGGAGTTTCGTTAATGTCTCGCTATAACTATATTGTAACTGCAAATGTATCGTAAGTTTTCAGTTGAATGAACCAATTTTATTTAATTGTTAAAGAAATATAAGAGATTTTGAAGACAGTCATAGGTTTCTTCATAGTTATATAACCCTTTGGAGTTCTATGCAGTGTATTAAATAGTGCAAAAGGCGTATGAGTGACACATATGACACTTTTGTCATTTTCGTGAGAAGGAAAAAATGTTCTGTTTGTGGTTAATCAATTTAAATTAGGGTATGCTTGACGTCCTCGCTATCACATACTCGCTTTGCTAGCAAAGTTCCCAGATTTGATTCACTGTTAAACGAATTGAAGAAATTACATTTGCTAATTTCTCTGAGTCTGAACTGGTGGGAGTACCAGCAAAGATTTATCGCCAACCAAAGAGATTTGTGTTCCAGTACCATGCTATGGAGAAACCATAAGAGGTAAATTGCCTCTTTATACATTAGTCCACTTCTATCTTAGAATCATTACTTACCAACAGGTGTGGTCACAGTCAAGTGCTAATTTGTCAGCAATAAAAAAATGTTCAAAATTAAAATATTCTTTATTCAAGTAAGCTTTTGAATCGTCGCTAGTCTATCCGTGGGTAACAAATCTATCAATGTTCGGAAAGATGAATCTGGTGAGAAAAAACCGACAAGAAACTCAGTGGTTACACTTTTAAGGTAAACTTGAAGGTTACAACCAAACATTTTGATCCCTTAAATAGTCTTAAACATTATAATTCGCTTTTTTTAAAAATGTAAAACTGATTGCGGTTTTTTATTAAAAAGGCGTAAGCTCAAATCGACAAATGATTTCTGAACAAGTTTGTTTTTATTATGACTACAAGTTTGTTTTTATTTTTTGTATTAAAATTGTTTATTTCGCTCTTTTTGCTGTAAAAGTGATATATAAAATATTATTCAATATAGATTGCGACAGTACCGTGGCAACTGATGTTTCTTTGAATTTATCTAAAGAAGCACGAGATCCTATAAGATATATGGCCCGTATTGCTTTATTGTAAAATAAATATAGTTGCAATGTCCCCCGCCTTCCTCCATAACTGTATGCCGTAAGACATAATGCTATGAAAATAACCGAAATACACCATTTTGTATCTAAATATTAGTCTATTTATAATAAGAACTAACAGAAAATCGATCTCTTAATGGTTTTTACACAGCAATATACCAAAATACAATTTAATTTTGCTAGTTAGCGCAAATAATTACTTGTCAGGTCTGCATAAGTACTAATTATATAGATAATTAAACGAGCAACTGCTAGTAATTCAATATTTTATTGTCTGATTATGAGTCATATTTTTAATGTTAATGTAAGAAGCATGTTTGTTGTAAAATTGCTGATTTCCTCAACATAACTGTTTAATTAAAAAGATTTATCCAAAGTTATTTTATAGTATACTTATACCATATTAAAAAGCATATTTAATTAAGTGGTTTTAATTTCTTTACGATTACAAGATTTACTATAATTAGGGTTGTGCGAAAATTAAAATTCCACGAATAATTCGAAAAAATCAAGTAAATTGATAATTTTCGAACAATTCGCAAAATCAATTAAATATCTCTGGAATTGTTTCTATTGCAATAATTTAAATCGTGTATCGAAATTTTTGGCTTTCGAATAATAAACATTTCATTTAAAAATCAATTACCCAGAGAATAATACAATTGCTCATTTTCAATATATGTTCATCTCTGTACATACCATAAAAAATCTAGATGGTAATATTAACAAGAGATTCCGAAATAAATTAACACCAGGGAATTATTTTCTTCTACTATATTTCTACAATTTGCAATTTATTATGCCACAAAGTAATCGAAAAACGACAGATTATAGACTGTTAAATTTCTATTTAAATATTGAACATAAGAAACCCTAAATTGAATATTCGAAAATTTTAGTAGTTGACGAATAATTCGGAATAATATTCGAATTATTCAGGAACTTTCGAATGATTCGAATCGAATTTTAACATTCGATTTGGAACAAATAATTCGTAACTTATAATTATTCGCACACACCTAACTACAATATTTCAGGACTTTATTTTACTAGCGACCAATGGACTAAGCACAAAAATCTAAAGAACCTTAATCTAAGCGTTTTCGCATGTAGTTTCGAGTCTTACTATTCCTAATATCTATTCACACTCTCCATATATATGCATATCTTGGACAGCGTCACCCGGAGAAAGCTTACGATTGTGATTTTATTTTATCTTTTTTTCCAATAGAAAATATATATTTGTGGCTTAAGTAAATGATACTATTACTACTAATCATAAACGCGGTGTTATAATAATTATTTTTATATAAATTATGTAATAATTATGTCATAGCTAACTTGGACCAGTGGGCCTAAAAATGAACACGGATAAGACGAAAGTTATGGCCAATATCCATGTTCCGCTCCACCCAGTCATCGCTGAGAACCCAGCACTCGAAATTGTCGACGAATATACATACGTGGGACACATAGTCCAGTGAGGTTGGTCCAATTTCGACAAGGAGCTCAACCGCCGAATACAACTCGGTTGGGCAGCGTCCAAGAAACTACGGCAGATATTTTCGTCCGAAGCTCCTCATTGCCTGAAGACAATGCTCTTCGAACACTGCGTGTTGCCAATGATGACCTACGGCTCCGAAACGTGGTCACTGACTATGGACCTCATACGAAAGCTCAGAGTCGCTCAGCGTGCGATGGAAAGGGCTATNCCATGTTCCGCCTCACCCAGTCATCGTTGAGAACTCAGCTCTCGAAATTGTTGACGAGTACACATACCTGGGACATATAGTCCAGCTAGGTAAGTCCAATTTCGACAAGGAGGTCAACCGCCGAATCCAACTCGGTTAGGCAGCGTCGGAGAAACTACGGCAGATATTTTCGTCCGATACTCCTCATTGCCTGAAGACAATGCTCTTCGAACACTGCGTGTTGCCAGTGATGACCTACGGCTCCGAAACGTGGGCGCTGACTATGGGCCTCATACGAAAGCTCAGAGTATCTCAGCGTGCGATGGAGAGGGTTATGCTCGGAATTTCTCCACGTGATCAAATCAGAAATGAGGAGATCCGTAGCAGAACCAAAGTCACCGACATAGCCCTACGTATCGCGAAACTGAAGTGGCAAAGGGCGGGGCACATAGTCCGACGGACCGATGGACGTTGGGGCCCGAAGGTGTTGGAGTGGTGACCCCGCACCGGGCGGCGCAGCGTAAGGAGACCCCCCACAAGGTGGACCGACGACATAAAGAGGGTCGCTGGTAGCCGCTGGAGCCAGTCGGCGCAAGATTGTGTCTTGTGGACATCATTACGTGAGACCTATGTCCAGCAGTGGACGTCCATCGGTTGAAGCGACGACGACGACCTGTTGATTATAACGAGTATACTCATCGAACCTGGTTAAACTATAATCTTCACGCTCTCATTACCAGAATCATCATCTTTTTCTCCATCATCAACATCTTCATCATAACCACTTATATAAGAACATCTGATTAAATAAATATTATTAACTTCAACTGTTCTTTGTTATATCAAAAATATTGAAACAAGCTATTATATTGTAAACGGTGTCCTTCCTATGGCATTTTATATCTCGCAAAGCGTATCTATAACAAATGTAATTTGGTTGTTTATACAAAAAGTGAATTCATTATATTATAAATATTTTAATTAAAACAAATAAGTAGCTTTATCCGGCGATCTCATCCGGAGACTAGCATTACTCTCCGGCAATAGATTTTAAATTAGCTATTAACATTTTTCTTCAGATATCAATTATATTTTAAAGTTGCTTATTCATTTTAGTTTTTATATCTATAGTATATTGAAATCTCAATGAAATCATTATTTTTATGTCTGTAAAAAAAATAGTATACTGCTAAGATCAATACAGACATTGTAAATATGAATGTAACTCTGTTTTACTACTTTTCACATCTAATTTTAGTGGCGAAATAAATGGGGTCTTGGTAAAAAGTATATAACTTTAAAGAGATACAGATTTTCGACCCGAGTATCGTTGAAGGGCATGAAATTTACCGTTCGATCCATCATTTGAGTATTCACCAACATAATTAGAAAATTGGCATTTATTATCTTTAAAAAAATAATTAATGTCGGCCGATAAACTGCTGTTATAAAGACGCTATTATATAGTATTTTTTTTTTGCTGAACTATAAATTCTATAATTGAGTAATTTGAACACTTTGAATCATAACCTATATAATTAAACTGCAAACTGTAATTAAAATATGTAAGACAATTCAGCGCCTAATACTTTCAAAGCTTATGCTTTGGACAGAATACATTACCTCAAACTTTAAATTGAGATAAGGCGTTCTTGACACATATTTCAAGTTAAATGCCTGCCTAAATTTTTAGATGAACAGGAAATTAGAAGCATAGCTACATTATGAATTTTCTAACGTAAATCTATACATATATGTAAAAAAGAAAGATTTCTATCTACGCCTTTGAAATCATCCAAACGTATTAAACTCCAAACCAGAATACGAAGACACTGAATGTTTTTGACCACTCAGCTTTGGTGGTTAAGTTTTCTTAAAATTTCTGATGTTCCACGCCGCTTTAACTAATCAACAACAAAAGAATTAGATAATTTGGATACAGAGAATTAGGGCAAACTTCGCAACGCCTCAGAATAAATAAATAACAAGGCTGAATGATAATTGCAGATGATTCAACTTTAATAAGAAATATGGCCGAAACTTAACGGGAAGAAAAAGACTCCGTAATAAAAATAAACGCATCATTTATGCCCAGATATAAAATATTCTTATTCTTTTAGTAAATGGCTTTTAGGTGACAAGGCACACAGAATTTCGCCAGTGTCATTTTAATTGGAGAAGGCACGTAGGAGATTGTACCGTAAAATATTATTATTGCAATAAGAAATTGTTTGTTGTCAATGTGGAATGTCAAAAAATGCATTGATTTAAATTTAATTTAAATTCTAAACGTCTTTTAAATTTGATTGATATATATGTTTATATACATTTTTTCTTATCTTTCTCAACAAAACGCGAAAGCTTATGCTTTGGACAGCGTAATAAGCGATCTTGACCTTGCGACGTTCAAGTGCTACAGAAAAACAAGTACATTACCTCAGATGAATCCGGTGTGAAATTTATAATTAATTTAACAAAGCAAAAAAACTTTGAGTAAATATCTGAGTCATGTTATTGTTATATTACATACATCCATTGGACGAGGGATGAAAAAAAATTTTTCTTACACACAAAAACTTGTTATACTGCTTTTTAAACAACCAATTGTATTAATATACTAGCTGTTGCTTCTTGGTGTCACACGCAAAATTCCCAATCCTGTGAGTAAGTAGGAAATTTTAGGAGAGTGCATCTCAAAAAGACTGAATTTTAAGTTAATCGTGCAAATAATTGTAAAGAGAGAAAGTAACTGAACGTTTTTCGCATATTATAATAGTTGCACCTGTAGTGCTAATCTCATTCTAATATGTCAAATGGAGGCACTTTGATAAATTTAAAGTCAATAATTGAATTGTCGTGGACTTCTCAAGATAGCTTTTACAGGTCAAGAGAGAATTAGTTAGTTAACTATACAAGAGTATAAATATAATTAAAAATGGATGAAATAGTTTTATGTAAAAAAATGTCTATGTCATGTGAAAAATAGCCACATTTTACACTGATATCCTCATAACATTATCCTTAAACCATTTATGGCCCTCACCAATATATTGATTAATCGTGGCCCGCAATATCCATATAACATTTGTGGGTCGTACCAATTTGCTTATAACATTCGTGATCCGCACAAATATACATAAATATATAGCATCACGCCTCATTCCCATAAGGGTAGGCAGAGACAACATCCTTCCACTTGCCACGATCCTTGCATATCTCCCTCGCTCCTTTCACTCTAATTAAACCCTTCATACAAGTTCGTCGGTTTAGAGTACTCTTGACCTGGCCGTTATTTAAAATGTCCTGGATTTGGTCCAGGAACGTTCGCCTTGGTCTTCCCCGTCTAACTTTCGCATTCACTCTTGACTCATAAATCCTTTTTGTCAGTCTCCTTTCATTCATTCTCTCTACATGTCCAAACCATCTAAGCATACCGTTCTCAATTTTAGTCACTAGGTCTTCTTTTATACCACAACGTTCTCTTATCACACTGTTTCTTACTCTGTCACTTTTATTGGTTTTAATCCATTAATTTACTGGTTTTAATCAAGTCATGCTTCTCAACGCTCTCATCTCTACCGCATTTATTTTACTTTTGTGATTTTATATACTCATAACATTTGTGCCCCGCATCAATAAACTTTATAACAGTTGTGTTCTGCACCAATATTCTCATAATACTAAAGGCCCGCACCAATAACCTCAAGACCTCTGTGGTCCGCACAAATATCCTCACTACCTTTGTGGCCTTCAACAATATCCTTATAAAATTTGTAGGCCGTACCAATATGCTTATAACATTTGCAAGCCACACAAATTTACTCATAACATTTATGGGCCTTCTATAAGAAGAAATTGCTAACCCATGACTTAGATCATAGTTAAACCAATAGAATATATATGGTTAGAAAAAAATGCTTTTGTATAAGGAACGACAGAACGACTATAATATAGTACGAGTATTATGTCTTACGGCATACTGTTATGGGGTAAGGTGGTGGACATTGAAACTATATTTATTTTACAAAATTAGCAATAAAATTAAGTAAGTCGCAGCCCATTAACGTCCCACTGCCGGGCACAGGCCTCCTCACTCATACGAGAGAGGGTTTTTAGAGCATAGACCCACCACGCTGCTCCACTGCGGATTGGCAGGCATAGTACTCTTTTCCTTCACTCTCATAGTCCGACGTGACGGCAATCCGACACGACCGGAAAGAGGCGCACGACCGACGGCTTAACGTGCTCTCCGAGGCACGGGGGTGGATCACACCGCGAATTCCCAACTTCGGGCATATTGAGAAAATCTTAATAGCAATACGGGCCATATATCAATTGAGATCTCGTGCTTCTTTAAAAGATAAATTCAAAGAAACGTCAATTCTCAAAGTACCGTTGCATAATATATTGAATAATATCTTCTATCGTAATAATATTCACTTATACAGTAAAAAAAATGAAATACCCAATTTTAATACTAGAAATAAAAACAAACTTGTAATCCTATATTTTAGAGTGAAGAAATAATTTGTCGGATTGAACATACACATTTTTAATAAGATACCGCAATCAGTTTTAGATTTGCCTGCATATAATTTTAAGAAATATATCAAAAACATCATTTTGCACACAGAAGGAATATATTACACTTTCTAACATACACAACTATCTTTAAAAGAGTAACCGAAGAGTTTCTTGTCGGTTTTATCTCAGCGAATTCAACTTTCCGAACCGGTGGTAGATTTATTAGCAACAGACAGACTACTGACTATTCAAAAGTGCTTTTTGAGCCTACTTGAATTCAGAATATTTTGATTTTGTTTTTAAGCATCACAAAAGCAAAACATTATATGACAACAAAGTATTTTCTTTCCGGTATTGTGCTTAATTAATTAATAAATGCGTTGATTAGTCATTACTTTGCTTTAAGTAAAGTATACTATAAAAAATAATAATTATAAATTATATAAATACATGTCTACATCTCTTGACAAATAACATCAAGGACATTAAGGTTGTTGCTATCTGAAGTCACTGACAATAACAATATGTTTGTCGTGATCATCTTAAAAAAAGTATGTTGATTGAATGATAGACAAGGCACGGCCTAAACTGGTTGAACTAGAAACAAAAAACAATGGAGTAACTTGTACATAAGCTGGCGGCTTCGTCATGAATGATTTTTTACAAGATAAAATGTTATTTAAGTGAGAAAATAGCTTTAGGTTACTAATCATATCAAAATAAGCTCGGAAATGACTTCGGTATTTGCCAAGTAATCGTAATTTGGGTTTGAAACCCTTTCTTTCCTGTAAGGAGGCCTGGGCCCAGCTGTGGGACCTTAATGGGCTGCTACTTTTCACGTTTTTCTTCGATACTCCTTTGAAAATATTACCCAAACAACTGCGTGTATACGTAGAGGAAGTAAAACTTTTTTTGCTAATATTGTTGTAAATTCTCTAATATAATTTTATAAAACTATATAAAACATTTAGGAAAAAAATCGTGATGTATGAGTATAAATATCTTTAGGGTCATTAATCTACTCAATCAAAGTAAAAATTCAATATAATAACGATGAATTACTTATATATCACGAATTGAATAAATGTATATCATAGAATCTCACACAATGTTATTAAAGCCAAAGAAGTTTCATTTCCTCCACGTGTACCTTTTTTTATATATTTGTTATGGTACGGCTGACTTCCATATCGTGGTTATGGGTAACTACTAATAAGGCTAGACCGAGCATGATGTAACTTACACTATTTAGATAGCTTACATTATAAGAAATTATATAAACTATTTTAACTATTTTGTATTTCGAAATTTCTGATAAAACGAGAAACTCCTCCCAAGCCGTTTTAGTAGAGCTTAGTGGGTATAAGCTCTACTAAAACGGCACAAGCTTGTGCCCAGCAGTAGGACGTTCAAAGCCTATTGGTATCTTATACACGAACCATGATGGCCTAAACCACGCGTGGACTGTTGGTCTTCTTTTTATCGCTCGGAAAAACCTTTAGGCACCCCGATGAAAGGATTTCTCCAATCGGGAGTGGGGAACCCGCAAATAACAGAATAACCACTAAAACCCAGCGGATCCCTCCTCATCCATGAGTGAGATCACTAAAGAAGATGCCCAGGTAAGGAGGCTTGAGGCCTGGACCCCGCAACTTCTCGCAGTTAAGAAGAACCCAAGACTGTGACTATAGCCGCAGTTGGAGACCTAAGATCTTATCTCCATTTTTAGATCTACCTTAAACAGGAGCAACTATAGCCTAGACCACCCGTGGATTATTGGTCAGACAGTCCAAGGCACTAAGATTTTTTATACAATAAAACTTATATGTCTGATTGTTAAGATGCATAATAATGTCTATAAAGAAAATCATCATGAGGAAATCTGCATATCTCGGAAGCAATTCTGAGATATATGTAGTTCGTCAACCCGTATTCCAGCTATGTGGTGGGTCTAAGCTGCAATAACCCGCTCTCCCACGAGTTAGGAGGCTAGTGCCCAGCAGTTGAACGTAATTAGGCTGTCATATATCATCTTTTACATTACTTTTAAAAAGTTTTAATTAATTTTAGTATGAACAAAGCAAAATAAAAGAATTGAATTTACAAGCTCCACAAAAAACCCGTTTAAACATTAGGTAAGTACCTTGATGCTATGATGTTAGGCTAAACGGAAAATTTGTATGCTTTTTATACGTATTAATATTTTATAGAGGGTGAAGTTAATAACAACGGTTGCTTAATTAAATTTCTTGGAAGCTGAACAGAATAAATTAATATATATTTTTTTAGTGGCTAATTTAGTTTTGAATTATTTGTAGGAGTCCAGGAAAGATTTAAATTGGGAGTAAATATGAACGATAATTTTGCTTTCCCTTAAAAACTATTTCTGTCAAACATTTGACGTTTTTCTACTCGTTTAGAAATCAATAAAATATAAGTCTTTCAAACATTAAATTCAATGTAAAAGTAAAGTGTTTTTTTTTTATGTCAAACGTTTAATGTTCATCCCGTCATTCAAAACTCAAAAAGTTTCCAAATTGCGGTTTGTAGATAGCATCTGCAATAGTTTATTTTAATTTCATTCGTTTTTGACATTTGACATTGACAACCAACAATTTCAGAACGCAACTATAATATTTGACGACCTTTAGCGGCAATCGAGCCGAAAACTTTAGTCCACATTTTTTTACTGAAGTCGTAACATTCTGCACTTATCATTTAGCTTTTTTATTTATAGCTTCTGAAGAGTTACGAACTTTGCCGGGTTAGCTAGTGGTTTCTAAAATACCTTTTTATCCATTCACTTAACAAAAACATACTGGATAACACTTGATCTTAAATAGAATTTTTTTTTTTTTTTATGATTATGTCTTTTTCTAAGGTTTATAGTATCTCCATTTTAAAATTCATCAAAATTGGTTATATAACGCCTATTTACGTTTTTCCACCTAAAGTGCACATACAGAAATACTTTCGAATTTACGTATGGGATAATTGTCTAATCTTTTATGAAACCAGATGTATCTTTTTTTGTTCCTTAGATTGTCCGGCCACAATTTATTGGCCCCCGTTATTTGTCCGCGCTTTTTAACCGAACCTACCGCCCGCCCCTCCCCGTACGGACCTTTTCTTGTCGATTGCCCCGCGGTTTATATGATGCTAAAGTGGCTCTTGGGACTGCCAAATGTTGTGATTTTTATGTTTGGTAATAGTTTAACTATACAATAAAATCTTTTTTCTATTAAATAAAGACTCTGGTGTAGCGTCATGTTGCGCTATACTATGATATAGTAATAAAATCCGTCTTATCATTGTTATTCACATCACTTATATCATAAAAAACACAAATAAATACTAATAAACACTCTCAGTTTATAAAATACCACAAAAAACTTAACCACCTTCGACGCGACACACGCACCGTTAGTAACGTTCACTTTGTAATTGTTTTATCTATTGTTTGTTGTAATTTCTACGCATATTTTGTTACGACAGTTACTGGAAGCGAAATAGACAATGCGCATTATCACTTAAAAAGAAAGAAATGGTCATATTTTTGATTGCCCGAGTTGAGACAGAAATATCAGGTCCGGTAGTTGACATGGGCAATCTAAGGTTATTGCGTTCTGGTGATATTAAATATTATCTCGTAAAAAATTATTATGCAGTTGATTTTATAGAACGTATTGTTCTATTAACACTGTCCTAGCTATAAATACTCGTTTTGATAGTAGGCCCGGGTTTGAGTTTTCTATTGCTGACTATCATGGCTGATGGTAAGTAATGATAGAGATGGAAGCGCGCTAATTTGTTAAAAAGCAATATACCATTTATGTGTTTTACGTATCATCGTAACGGAACACTTACTCTTCCTTGACGGTACAGCATTGCTGGTAAGATGGTAACAAGCCACGGCCGCAGCCTCTCACCAGGACATTAAGAAATGCAATCTCCTAAATTCGTCTTACCGGGGATCAGGCCCGGCACCTCTGCTAGCAAAGCGAGCACACATCAAAATAAAATGCGAAGAAATCAATGTTGTGTGGGAAATATCTGGTCTTGTTCGGACCTATCTTTTTATTACGTTCTGATGTCGACATTGTTAGTTGATTTTACTGAATGTATTGTTCTATTAACTGACGGATTGTTCAGGTGGATAGCATGTTCGGCTACAGACATGAGGGCATAGGTTCGAGTCCCGGGTCGTGCCAATTCAAAAATCAATATTGAGTTTTCCATTTAAAATTTTCTCTATATTTGGCCGAAGTTGGGAAGTTGGCGGTGTGATCCACCCATGTGCCTCGGAGAGCACATTAAGCCGTCGGTCCTGCGCCTGATCTCTTTCTAGTCGTGTCGGATTCCCGTCACATCAGACTATTAGAGTGAAGGAATAGAGAGTGCACTTGTTGTGTACTATGGCTGCCAATCCGCAGTGGAACAGCGTGGTGGGTCTATGCTCTAAAAACCCTCGCTCCTCGAGTTAAGAGGCCTGTGCCCAGCAGTGGGATGATAATGGGCTGCTACTTACTACTTTATTGTTCTATTCGTTTATTAGAAGGCCCGGGTTCGATTTACGGCAATGCAAATTAAACTCATTTTAAAATCCGTTATAAGAGAGGGTATTTAGATCACGTCCCTTCACTTTAGCTTAGCAGGTTATATACACCCTATAGTTCTTTCACGGTGTTATTCTTCACCAAAAAAGTTGTTAAGTAATAGGTAAGTTCTTGACGTAACATGCAAGCGCCTATAAATTAAACGAAACCTCCTGTATATATGATGATTTTTTTTTGTAGTCAATGTCTAATGAACCGTCTGGGGGCAAAGCGTTTTAAGCTGACACTATATAAAGAAACATAGAGCCTGTTCTAATCATAAGTTACTATAGCATTGTGTTACCATAGTTGTGTGATACGGTGGGTTCCTAATACATAGATTTAATTTTCAATCCTTTCTATTAATGCACACTCTCCCTAATGCATATTTTGTTCAAATTTTCAATCATTAGTTGTACACTTATTAATAGGGGTGTGCGAATAATTCGATTCGGAACGAATTATTCGTTCCGAATCGAATGTTAATATTCGATTTGAATATTTTCAGAATTATTCGTAAACTATAAAATTATTAGTGAATTTTCGAGTATTTTCAATTCAGGGTTTCTTACGTTCAATATTCAAATATAAATTTTACAGTTTATATACATTTTATTCAAACCATGAAATATATTTACACAAATGCAACAATTATTACAGTTTTTTTTATTTTATTTTAAAAAGCAAGAAATAATTGAAATTATATCGTAGCAAATAAAAAATGCAACATTTTTTAAACATTCAGCAGCATCGCCAGCAGTGGAAAATGATCTTTCACTTTCAGGCAAAGTACAAAGTATTCCTAAATATTTATTAAGAATAAGTCGAATCGTGTATCGAGATGATACACGATTTCAATTATTGAAATAGATATTTGATTTCTAATCGGATATTGATATTCCATTTGATCCGATTCGGACTAATTTCGCACATCCTAACTTATTAATCACCCCCTCAAGTTCAAATACATTTTATTACACTTTATGTGGACGATACTATACATAAATACAGTCTTTTCTATTACTAATTCCTGTTAATTTTATTTTATTAATTAAAAACTGTATTCCCAATCAAATATTACAATGCTATCCATTTGAAAACTTGCGTATGAGGTTCAAAGGTTTCTTTTTTACCATGAATTTAAAATTTTCGTGCTAGTTGGTAATAGTAATCTTAATAAGTATGAACTGACTTGATTGAGCGTTAAAAATTCAATCCCTAAAATTCCTTGAGATAATAAAGGGAATGTTTGGCAACAGAGTCAGTTTTTTTCAATATTGACATGCATTATCCAAAGATTATATATACATGTACGATAACAAATAATTCAGTTTTTTCCAATGTTTTATTTAAAACTTCAGTAGTTATTTAAATAGCTTAAATCATAAACATTGCCTTTATATTTTAAAATTGAATTTTAAGAAATATGTCAGAAACACACTTTTACCAAATGCATATTTATAATGTTGAAGATTATTTAAGCGATAAAAATTTTTGGACTTAATTCTTGTAGCAAACAGAAGCAAAATATTGCAAATTCTAAGATAAAAAACTCTTTAAAAGAGAAACCATTGAGTTTCTTGCCGGTTTCTTCTCAGCGAATTCAACTTTCCGAACCGGTGGTAGATTTGTTAGACAGATTACTGACGAATCAAAAGTGCTTTTTGAGCCTACTTGAATAAATACTTTTGATTTTATTTTGAAGGCTACGTTTGCAAAAATTTGTTTCTGTTCTAACAATTACATATGGAATACATGTAAGTTACAATTAAAAACAAATATCGTAGTAGTTCAGATAAAAGTACGACCCTTCTTTTTAAATCCATGGAAAATAAAAAAATGTTTTATTATGTGGTTAGTCGCTTGCTGTTTCCATTGGAAAATAACATGGTGTGAATTTGATATGGATTGCAATCCGTTTGTTAAATATTATCATTTAAAGTAAAAAAATTAGTACTTAAAATCTTTCTTAAGGCCCTTTCTTTTTTAGCTTTCCCTCTCCCTACCAGCTCTCTTTTTGGTAATTTCAAGAAGTTGCGGTAGTATTGCATCATATTTCTTAAGTGTACCGATTATTCTTTATTGATAATATGCATGTAAATAAGTTATCTGAGCTTAAAAATTATCTAATTTGTAGATGATTTGGAAAGTGTGCATGGTTCTGTTCTGTCTGCAAGTGGCAGTGCTAGCTGATGACAAGTATACTTCGAAGTATGACAACATAAACATTCAAGAGATCTTGGAAAACAAGCGGTTGCTCGACGCTTATGTTAAATGCATTCTTGAAAAAGGCAAATGCAGTCCTGAAGGAAAAGAACTGAAAGGTAAGACACCGAAAAAATTAACGAATCGATTTAAATATATACAAAACACATGTTGGGCTAATTACATTTATAACTCAAAAACGGTCGGACTGATTTTAATGACTTTTGATTTGTTAGATTAGCCACCACCCTCAATAGCAGAACAACCGGTATGACAAATTTAGGAAATTGTATTTTCTAATGTGTCTGAGTCTGGACTAGTGGGAGGTTTCGGCCGTGGATAGTTACCACCCTACCAGCAAAAACGTACCGCCAAACAAAGAGATTTATGTTCCGGTACGATGGTGAAGAAACCGTAAGGGGTATATCGCCTCTTAACCAGATAAGCGCGCTTTCATCATAAATTATATCATTACTTACCATCAGGTGAGATCACAGTCAAACGTTAATCTGTCAGCAATAAAAAAAATTACAATATGAAAAATTCATGAGATCTGTCATTTTATCATGGGATCAGGAACCAGGCGGATGATACCGTATTATACAGTGGTAATAATATATTAAATGAAAAGCATATCGACATCGGCATCATTACAGCTTCAACTGTCTCATTGGTGCAGTGGTTACCATGTTGAACTACAGACATGAGGTCCTGGGTTCGAGTTCCAGGTCAGGCCAATTCAAAAATGAATAATCAGTTTCTATTAAGATTTTCTCAATATTTGCCCGAAATAAGGAAGTTGGCGGTGTGTTTTACACCCGTGCCTCGGAGAGCACGTTAAGCCGTCGGTCCTGCGCCTGACCTCACTCCGGTCCTATCGGATTCCTGTCACATCGGACTATGAGAGTGAAGGAATAGAGAGTACACTTGTGTACTATGCCTGCCAATCCGCAGTGGAGCAGCGTGGTGGATCTATGCTCTAAAAAACCCTCGCTCCTCAGAGGAGACCTGTGCCCAGCAGTGGGACGTTAATGGGCTGCTATTTACTTACTTACATTTTTAGTATATTAAATGATTAAGTGACGCGTGGCAAATCTAACCTTCGAAGCAATTAGTATAAAAAACGTTGTATATCTTCGTGATACTGATCACGCATTTCATTATTCAAGGAAATAGAGAGTACATTTGTGTACTATACCTACCAATTCGCAGTGGAGCAGAGTGACGGATATATGCTTTAAAACCATCTCTCCTATGAGTGAGGGAGCCTGGGTCCAACACATTAATGGGCTGCTACTTACTTTTATCTACAACTGCTATATTTTGACCTAATGCTGCCTATACTCACTTCACGGGTCGAAGTCCTATGTTCAATACCCGGTGGTACAATTGACATTGGATTGATATGAAACTATATTTCTCTAAGTTATCTAAACCTGGATTGGTGAGAGGATTCGGTCGTGGTTAGTTACCACCCTACCACTAACAACGCCAAGCAAGTTGTAAATGGACCTTTAAGAGATTAATTTCCTTTTCTCAGATTACTGTCTTAGACTATATAAATTATCAGCAGAAGAGGTCACAGTCAAGCTATTAACAATTACTAATAAAATATATTTTTTATATTTCGTGCAATCATTTCGTACATATTTTTTTTATTGATGAATCTTTAATAGTAAGAGATATTATAAGGTCAAGTTACATAAGTAGCTGTCAATTAACGTCCCATTGTACAGGCTTCGTCAGTCATATAAAAGAGGGTTTTAGAGAATAGACCCACCAAGCTTTTCCTCTGTGGGTTGGCAGGCATTGTACACAAGAAACGAGAGGCTCGCTAACACAAGCGGGGAGAGATCAGGTACAGGGATGACGGCCTAACGTGCTCTCTGAAGCACGAGCGTGGAGCACGCCACCATATTGTTAACTTAGGGAAAATACTTAGAATTTCTTAACAGAAAACTCAATATCTATTTTTGACCCGGGAATCAAACCCAGGATTTCATCTCTGTAGCCAAATAAGCCGACCACTAGACCAATGAGTTAGAAAGAGATATTATAATTAAATTCTATACTATAATAATTATTTTTAATAGATCATATTCAAGACGCTCTGGAAACTGGCTGCGAAAAATGTACCGAGACACAATTGGATAAAGGATCGGTTTTGATTAACCATTTGATTGAACATGAACGTGGATACTGGAAGGACATAACTGACAAATATGACTCTAAAGGCATCTGGCGTCAGAAGTACGAAGACCGTGCAAGAGAAAAGGGAATTATTATCCCCAAAGACAAGTGAATCTTACAACAACCTGTGAACGCATTTATCACATGATATAAAATTACAATAAATATATATTAATATGTAGGACTCTGTTTTATTTTATGAAAAATCACAAATATAACCTCAAAAGTATTAGATGTCATCGTCGGTCGTACATTTTGATTACAGACTCCTGTCGCCAATTTTTTTTTTAAAGACCACGCAATGTTAGCCTTTAAGAATAGATCTTACATTGCCCTGTAAAGGCATTTATTGTACAATGCGATATGAAAATGGAATATTTATATCTTCTTGCGTCCTTTCGTTTGTTTAAAGTCGTTTCAGAGTACAGACCACCACGATGCTCCACTGCGGATTTGCTAGCTACACGCTTTTGAGGGCCTCGCTATCTGAGCATCTACTGGTGGAAGGCTTCGGCCGTGGCTAGTTACCACCCTACCAGCAAAGACGTACCACCATGCAAAAAGATTTGTTTTCCGTTACCAAGCTGTGAAGAAAGCATAAGAGGTAAATTGCCTCTTACCAGATTAGCGCGCTTACATCTTAGATTGTAGCATCACTTACCATCACATGTAATTACAGTCAAGCGCTTACTTGTCAGAATAAATAAAAAAGCTTTCGCTAAATGCTTTTTCAGAAGACCACAGAATTATTATCCTTAAAAACGAGCGAATCTTACACTAACCTGTAACGCATTTCTTGGGCAAAATTTATTTTTCGATGTGTACTTCTTTATTTAATTGGACTATATTCTATGAAAAATAATAAATTTCAGTTAAGGTCTTTCTTAATAGAATTATCTGTATTTTCTTGTGTTAAAACCTAATATTCAATTTGGAATGAATGGCACTGTGACACAATAAAATGTTGGAATTAATTTAATATATAAGTTTATTTAATATGAGTATTCAGTCTGACATTCGGCTGCCATCTATTTTCCATATCCCTAGGAGATAAAGGTTGTCCACCCCTAACATGTATTTTTATATTATTTAGACGTAATTTTATATTTTATAATTTAGAAAATACATACATACATACATAGCATCACGCCTTATTCCCATAGGGGTAGGCAGAGACAACATCCTTCCACTTGCCACGATCCTTGCATATCTCCTTCGCTTCTTTCAATCTCATTAAATCTTTCATACAAGTTCGTCGGTTTAGAGTACTCTTGACCTGGCCGTTATTTAAAATGTCCTGGATTTGGTCCAGGAACGTTCGCCTTGGTCTTCCCCTTCCAACTTTCGCATTCACTCTTGACTCATAAATCCTTTTTGTCAGTCTCCTTTCATTCATTCTCTCTACATGCCCAAACCATCTAAGCATACCTTTCTCAATTTTAGTCACTACGTCTTCTTTTATACCACAACGTTCTCTTATCACACTATTTCTCACTCTGTCACTCAGTTTTAATCCACTCATGCTTCTCAACGCTCTCATCTCTACCGCATTTATTTTACTTTTGTGATTCTTCTGCCATACCCAACTTTCACTACCATACATAAGTGTTGGCACCAACACTCCAGCATGCACTGCCAGTCTAGCCCTTTGAGACACCATCTGGCTATTCATAAAAGCATGCAGAGCACCATTTACCATATTCCCTGCATTCACTCTCCTTTCGATATCACTTTCACATGTTCCATCTTTTGTAAATTTAGATCCCAAGTATACAAATTCTTTCACCTCTTCCACTTGTTCCCCATCTATCAAAATATTGCCATTCATCATAGATTCATCTCGTTCAAAAAGCATAACTTTCGTTTTGTTTACATTCACTTTCATTCCTTTCCCTTTCAAAGCTTCATTCATAATATTTAGCATCTCCTGAAGCTCGTTAGCGGATGACGCAAGTATTACTTGATCATCAGCGTAGAGTAAACATTTGATGAGTAATTCATTCATTCTTAACCCATACATACATTCTTTTAAATCTGTCAAACATTTATCCATGAAAAGGTTGAACAGCCATGGTGACGCAACACATCCCTGTCGAACACCTCTTTCGACAGGAAACCACTCCGTGTACGCTCCGTTTATTCTGACACAGGCACTAGAACCCTCATAGAGAGACTTCAATGCTTGGATCAGACAACCGCTCACCCCATACGTAGATAACGTTGACCACAGCTCATTCCTCACCACTCGATCATAGGCCTTTTCTAAATCTACGAACGCGCAATAAACTTTTTGGTGTTTAGCCAAACATTTTTCAGTTAAGCACCGTAAAGAAAAGACCTGATCCGTACATCCCATTCCTCTTCTAAATCCCGCTTGCACGTCCCATATTTTCCCATCAGTTTCATTAATCACCCTTTCAATTAATATCTTTGCATACAATTTGCCGACGACACTAAGAAGGCTGATACCGCGGTAATTTTTGCACTCCTGCTGTGACCCTTTTCCTTTATATAGAGGGACAATTACGGCCTTGCTCCAATCTCTTGGGACTTGACCTTTCTCCCAGCATATATTGAAAAGGCAGTACAGCTGAGCTACCACAATCCCGCGGCCAGCCTTCAGCATCTCGACTGACACTCTGTCATACCCAGCAGCCTTACCTGATTTCATACCTTTTATCGCTTTCATGATGTCATCCATACTAATCTCGCTATCACTTGTCTTACATTCATTGCTATCCGCAGAGGCCATATTTACCTCTGCTTCATTTCTTTCAAACAAACTTTCAAAATGATCCTTCCATCTCTTCAATATCCATACCTTACATACTTACAAACATACAAATACATACTTAAATACATACAAAAAGTACAAACAATATCATCAACTCCTCCTTTTACATTAAAAGATGATATTACATACAAAGATACTCCTCAAAGTAAAAAAAACCTTTTTTTTTGTCACTGGGAAATGCTATTTACGCACTAACCCTAATCGATGACCAGTCAGGAGGGTGGGACTCGGCGATAGAAGGTCTCGCAATACCCACTAAAGCCCAGCGGAACGCTCTTCATCCATTAGTGAGACACCAGGTGTTCAGCTTTCGCATTCTGCCCCGGTGTCCCGGATGAGTCCAACGGAGGATTCACGGAGGCGGGAGGAGATGCGCAAATATGCGCCCCGTTATATTCCACCTCCTTCGGCGATGAGAGGGAGTATCCACTGCTCTCTCTCTCTCTCTCTCGTGCTCTTCCTTCAGCGAGACTGCCGTCTCGCAAAAGAAGGCCGCTTCCGCTCACCATCTCTCACTGGCAAGCAACGCGCCTACAATGCTCCCCAACGAGAGGTCGCCGCCAATCAATGCCACCCGGAGGTGACGCTGAGGTCCCCAGGCCGCACAATCTACCACAGTGTGATGCGCTGAATCGATAGCTGCACCACACTAATGACAAGCGGGTGACTCCTCCCGGCCAATTCGGAGCAGGAACTTTCCGAAGCAGCCATGTCCGGCCAGAACCTGCACCAATCTGTAGGAAAGCATCCCGTGCTCCCTGGAAAAAGTAAAAAAAGCCTGCCAAAACCTATTCTTTATGTTGTTGTTTTCTTGCCCTTATCCCACTAGGTGGGGTCGGCACAGCATGTTTCCTTTCGCCACTTCACTCTATCCGCTGTCATTTCTACATTCACACCCTTAATACACATATCCTCTTTCACACAATTCATCCACACTTTTTTCTTTATGTACTATTAAAAATATAACAGAGGTCTACACATGTTAAATTGAAAATAGATACTAAATATAAAGCAGTAAATATTTATGAATATAATATTATTGTTGGTCAAAAATTAATTAATGAACAAGTAAAAAACGCTTTTCAAATAAAAAAGAAACATAAATAACTACCTTACCAGCTTTACATTTTAATTATTTCAGTTTTTACGTCTTCTAATAATACTTTATAATTTAATAATTAACAACTTCACACAATTTTTTCTCAAGTAGAACACGGGTTTAAGAGTTATCTGGACATAAATATGAAAATGTTTCGTAACTTTCTGCAGCAGTTTCTTCGGTCAAGTCATAACAATTACGAGCTGAAATAAGTGGCTGACTTCCTGGCTAACTACAACTAAGCTCTAATACTGTTTGAGCTACTTTCTTTTTTTTATTTATTTTCATGTCTTTTTAATGGTATATAAATGAGAAATATTTATTCACTGACTCGTCACAAGATCTCAAAACCTATTGGCGTTACATACTGCAAAGTTTCTATATTCTTGGGATATACTAATGAAAAACAATTAATAATCTCTCGAAAATTCGATATAGATATTCCATTTACAATGCAGACGCTCACTATCACCCACAGGATCGGGAACAGCTAGTGTAGCTAAGAATAGATATGAGTTCAATTACAAATTAACCACCTTTGTATGTACAATAAAGAGACAAAGAAGCTCATTTGTAATTAATAATTTACAATGTGCAAACAACCTTCGACAAGTATTTTTTGTTCATGAACAAATTATATTTTAATGATAAAAACGATAAATTTGAGAACGTTTAGTTTTACAGTTATACTTGTAAGTTGCTTGCTGTGAAAGTAGTGTTTGAAAAGGTCGGTTTAAGAAAATACCCTCAGAGTTGTATTGTATAAGTTAATAAAGCTCTTCACCTACTAGACTTGAATTTCCCTGATTAAGTTCTAATAGAATTACCCCATATTCCTACAAGTCCTAGTAGAGGTCTAGAACTGTTACGCCAGTGGCATCGCTGATAACAAGTAGTGTACATAATAAAAAAAAGATATTCTCACAATAATATGAATAACATATATTTACAGATGATCTGTGCAAGTAGCAGTGCTAGCTAATGAAAAGTATACTTCCAAGAAAAAACCAGCACTGAAACACAAAATGACAAACAGCTGACGTGTAACTCGTAATGACATGTTGCTTAATATGTTTTTTTAACACAATAAAATAGAGAGCGATCTAAACGTTGGGTGTATTTAACTAAAGTTTTTAGTTTGGTTTGGACGGTTGATCGAGAGGAAACCAGCAAGGAGCTCTGTAAAAACAATTTTTATAGTAATGACATTGATGGAACCTATAGCTTTATAATAAATTTGATTCAAATCCACGAGTTTCTGTTATTAAAATATTCCTAATCTTAGCCTAGTCGAAATAGCTCGAAAAAGGGGCTAAAATCGCATTAATTTCTCAAATTGCAATTTCATTTTCGGGACAACACGCCAACTACAAGAACTTATACATAGGTTAATTAGTATATTACTTTTAATAATATAAATATGTAAACTTGATGCTGTGTGCAATAAAGAAATTTCTATCTTCTTGTTTAATTTTGAAACAATTCTTTACAAGTAGCGATATGCATCTAGAACATTTTTTTTATTGCTGACAGTTTATCGCTTGACTGTGATCTCACCTAATGCAGTCTAAGATGGAAGCGCGCTAATCTGATAACCGGCGATATACCTCATATGGTTTCTACACAGCACCGCACCGGATCACAAATTTCTTTGTTTGGAGATATGTCTTTGATGGTAGGGTCTTAGTAGGCTGGCAGTCCAGACTCAGACAAATAAGGTAATAAGTAAGTAAATAGCAACCCATTAACGTCCCACAACTGGGCACAGGTCTCCTCACACCGCCAACATCCCAACTTTGTGCAAATATTGAGAAAATCTTAATAGAAAACTCAATATTGATTTTTGAATTGGCCCGAGCTGGGACTCGAACCCAGAACCTCATGCTAACCGCTAGACCAATGAGACAATAATTAGATAATACAGTTATCTAAATTAATAAAGCAAATGCAAAACTAAGCGAGCGCTCGCATGTCTGTGCCAGCGAGGCCGTCTCAAATTTCAAATTAATCAATGAGTCAATCTTATTTTAGAATTATTAAATAAAGTACTTTCCTTATATTATGCCCAATGTATGATTGATGATCGAATCAAAGGACAACTTAGAACCTACAGTTACGAGGGTTACTTCGCACCTGGTTCTGAGAAGAGCCCAAAACAAACTCTGTCGGGTGTTTATTTTGTGTCATGGTCATTGCAATATATTTTTTAAGTGAAACTCCTTCAGGCGCATAAAGGTAAAATTTGTACGAATGAAATGCGTGATCAGTATCACGAAGATATACAACGTTTTTTATACTAATTGCTTCGAAGGTTAGATTTGCCACGCGTCACTTAATCATTTAATATACTAAAAATGTAAGTAAGTAAATAGCAGCCCATTAACGTCCCACTGCTGGGCACAGGTCTCCTCTGAGGAGCGAGGGTTTTTTAGAGCATAGATCCACCACGCTGCTCCACTGCGGATTGGCAGGCATAGTACACAAGTGTACTCTCTATTCCTTCACTCTCATAGTCCGATGTGACGAGAATCCGACACGACCGAAGAGAGATCAGGCGCAAGACCGACGGCTTACCGTGCTCTCCGAGGCACAGGGGTGTATCACACCGCCAACATCCCAACTTCGGGCAAATATTGAGAAAATCTTAATAGAAAACTCAATATTGATTTTTGAATTGGTCCGAACTGGGACTCGAACCCATGACCTCATGTCTGTAGTCGACATGATAACCACTAGACCAATGAGGCAGTTATTTAATATACTATTTTTCATAAAATATAAAATAACAATATTTCATAAATTCTCTTTTCTAAATTTTAAATTCAAAAACAAAATTTAATTAATAATGTCTAATGTTGACAGAAAATACGTGGCGTTTTTATTTGTTCGTCATTTGAGATTTCAATAAAATATTTGCATTAACTCTCGATACTTTTAACATTTTAATGACAATTAAATTCATTAAATCCCTAACATATCTTCCTTTTCCCTCTAAGCCTCGGAAATCTCAAGTTTTAGATTTGTATAAATATAAATAAGACTTGAAAATTCCTTTGCCAAAGAAGTTTCACTTCTGATATGTGTCCATTATATATACACTTTTTATTTTCTTAATATCGATTAGAGCAATTCATTCTAGCACGATTTCAATGAACTTTCTTTGGGATGATAAACCTTGTAACATCTGTCTGTATTAAGCTAATTAAAAGGAATTTCAAAAATGTATATGATCTTTATCTTTTACTTGGAAAACATATAACATTGTTATAATTAACATAACGCATAAATAGGTTTTTACTTAACAAGCGTACATGGCTTAATCATTCTTCCGGGGGTTAATTATACATTTTTCGTTTGATGAAACACCTATATATAAGAATCGCAATGAGTTTTTAATTATATCAAGTTGAGAATTGTGTTAAAACGGTAGGTTTTCAAAGATTTAAATTTTCTTATAAAAATATATTTAAGAAGTGCTCACATACTTCTTTTCACTCAATTTGTATTCATATAAGAGTAAAATAGTCATAGGAAATTTAACACAGCGACAATTTTCTATTTGAAAGCATATTTTGTATTGCAAAAATTTTATGTATTTAGTAAATTTCAAAGTGTTTGCAAAGTTTTTTTTGAGAATCTAATTGTATTATAAATTTATATTTTATTTATTAAATAGTTGTTTTATGAAACAGATTATTGAATGTATGTTATGGTAACTTCTACTTAAAGTTTGAATTTATTAAGAGATGTAAATACTATCTTTTATTAGTCGAAATTTTCCATAGAATAAGGATTTCATTTGAACATCCCCTAGAGAAAATTTTAAATCGCTTCAATTTTCTCAGAAGTTAGAGACAGACAGATAGATAAAAATTTCCATGTTGTAAGTACCATGTAAACATTTCTATATATATAATAAGTTTTTCGTGGTATATGAGATACTTTCATTTCATATTTGTGTACATAAATTACATATTTGTTTTCTTTTTAATCTATCTACTATGTCATTAGAGTTATGCATTATTACAAGTGAATATTAAATAAAGCAAAACTCTTTGAGTTAATATTTAAAAGCTTAACCTTCTACCAGGTTAGATAAGTGTTAACTTTTACTATAGATTAGAGACAAAAATTTTACGATCTATTCTATTATTTAGATTGGGCAGAATCTTTAATGAACTAATGATAGAATTTACTCAATTAGATGTTTTCGATAATGGACCCAGTGTATAAATTGTAAAACACTTTATTTATAGTAAGTTATACTCATACTTTTAGTACTTTTCATCTCTTTAATTTCCTCTTGTCGTGAAAATGTTGAAAAGTGTTTAAAACAGATAACTTGTTACCAATAAAAAAGTTCAACGGAATCTGTTTCAGTAACGTGTTATAGTTATAATTAGTTTCTTTTTATCTTTATTATAAAAGGTAAAACGAAGACGGACGATAGTATTAATAACACCTTTGAAGAGAGGATGGAAAAAAGTATCCATTTACGCTCTATAGTATAAGTTCGGAATTTTAGCTGCATATTTGTGTGAATTGGAAACAAATATATATTTTCAATTTGTATAACTTATATTTTGTCTGCCTTACAGATGACTTTCAAGTGGTGCGTGGTACTGTGCGGTCTTCTAATGGCAGTCGTAGCTGCCGAGAAATATACATCTAAATATGATAACATTGACATTCAAGAGATTATGGACAATGAGAGATTGCTGATAGCCTATACGAATTGCATTCTTGACAAAGGAAAATGTAGCCCTGAAGGCAAGGAACTAAAAGGTATAATTTCAATATTAACAACTTAGCAATATTACAAAGCTACATATTTTTCCACCAAATTAACTATATACATATTAAATCCGTTTCAAAGTAAAAACTTGTATACAGAGAAACAAACTTTGGAAAATTCAACAATAAGATATTAAGGAAATAATGATTATGTAAACAATATAAACAAATAAAGTTAAAATCTAATCGTAAGACTAAATTTTCTATACTAGAAGCACTTTGATGTGCTTCTTAAATAATTGTAAAGTGTTATTATATAAATATAGAGTTATAAAATACATGGTGTAAAACATGGAACGTATATCCTTCTTTCGTTATAGGAAGATAACAAGTACGCCTGCTTTACAGATCACATTCAAGATGCTCTTGAGACTGGCTGTGAAAAATGTACCGACGTACAAAAGGACAAAGGAAAGATGTTGATCAATTTCGTGATCGAGAACAAACGTGGCATCTGGAAGGAGATGACAGACAAATATGACCCCAAGGGAATCTGGCGTCAGAAGTACGAAGACGAAGCGAGAGCACAGGGAGTTATCATCCCCAAAGACAAATAAATGTTTCTTTAAAAAGACATTTGTGAAAATCCAAAATATACTTTATGTAACCATTCCGAGGTATAATAAATATATATAATTAATGAAACCTTTTTCTTATTTCCATTGTTCTTATTAATTATTCATCTGTTTGAAATAACCTTACAGATAAATATAATTATTAAATATTCCATTTAAGAGTATAATTTACTCATTTAGAGAACTGGTTTTGTAGATTATATATGGAATTAACTGACCCACGCAACTTCCCCTACATCACATTAGTCAGAGAGAGAACCAATTTAATTACCATAATTAAGGTTTGAATGGCTCATATTTTGAATATAATCAATCATATACTCGAAGAGTTTTTTTTAGAATTGTTTTAGAGTATTCCGTCATACATTATTTCCCCGTTTGTGCAATATTTTTCGTAGATGTTGTACTTTTATGAGTAGTAACGTGATAATTAAAACTAAATGTTCATTTTAATTCAAACAAATAGTTCCTGGGCCTTTAGACAACGTCACTTTTGAAGTTTGCTAACGCTTGAAAAATCTATGGGAATGACGTTTCATATCGAAACATATCGAAAAATGAAACGTCATTCCCATACCTTTTTAAGCGTTAGCAATCTTCGAAAGTTACGTTGTTAACGGGTCCTGAGGTTATTGCTTTCAACCAAATAGATAAACAAACTTTTAAAACTTTATAATGTTAGTATCGGTTATATAAATTCCAGAGATACCATTTTGATTATATAGATTATCACGGCATATTTACTCTTAAGATTGACACATCAAGTTCAGTGTTTCTGACAAAACTGTTATTTATATTTACTAAACTGGTATTATATATGAGAGTGGGGAAATTTTGATATCGGCAACGGAACCAGAGGGGGCAAATGCTAGCTGATTTCATGGAAAGGGAGGACCTCTACATGGTGAACTCCTTTTTCAAGAAACAGCCGCTCCGAAAATGGACCTGTCTGAGTTCCGATGGTTCCACGAGAAACGAGATTAACGTCACCATGTCTACAAAATGGAACATATTCAATGATGTCTCTGTGATCAATAAAGTGGAAACTGGAAGCGATCACGTATGGTAAGAGACACATTGAATATCAACGTACACCGAGAGCGGTTCAGACTGGTGAACTCTACGCTCCGACCCACTCGCGTATGCAAAACCCCGAGAGCTTTCAACTAGAGCTGCAAAACCGCCTCGCCTGCCTCGAGGATTGCGAATCCGTAGACGAGCTCAACGATAGGCTAGTGGAAGCTTTCCATACTGTTGGGATGAAATCTTATAAACCCCGTAAAAAGCAAACCAAGAGATTCTCAGACCATACTCTTAATCTCATGGAACAGAGATATGCAATGAGCTTGCAGTCTACAGCAGACGCGTCCGCATACTGGCAGATCAATAGACAGATCTCTAAATCGCAAAAGCGTGATGTGCGTCACTTTAATGCCGAGCGTATACGAGATACCATCAAACACAACAAAGGCACTAAAGTGTTCGCAAAAGATCTGTCTATCGGTCAGAGCCAGTTGACGCGGCTGAAGACTCATAACGACGAGCATCTGGACCTGAGATTCGGAGGGAGGTTGAGAGTTTCTATGGGCAGTTGTACACATAAACTTGCAAACCTATTGAAAGTTTGACTAAAGATCCTCGTGCCAGACTGACCCGGCATTATACCGAAGATATTCCGGACGTCAGCTTGTACGAGATTAGTATGGCAAACAGATGAAGAACAGCAAGGCACCGGGTGATGACGGAATCACAGCGGAACTCCTGAAGGCTAAAGAAAACCGTTCTTAAAGTCCTTCAGCGAATGTTCAATTCCGTCATCCTGGAAGGCACGGTGCCAAAGGCATGGCATAAGAGTGTGGTAGTCCTGTTCTTCAAGAAAGATGACAACACCTTATTAAAGAACTATAGACCTATTGCGCTGCTTAGTGATGTTTATAAATTGTTCTCGAGGGTCATTACGAATCGTCTCACTCGCAAGTTTGACGACTTCCAGCCTCCCGAACAAGCCGGATTCCGAAAAGGCTTCAGTACCATAGACCACATCTTTACGCTGCGGCAGAATATACAAAAGACCGAAGAGTATAATCGGCCACTCTGCTTGGCGTATGTGGACTATGAGAAAGCCTTCGATTCGGTGGAAACCTGGGCCGTGTTGAGATCTTTGCAGAGATGCAGAATTGACCACCGGTATATACACGTGTTAAAGTGCTTGTACGAAAACGCCACCATGTCAGTCCGTATACAGGACCATAGCACAGAGTCGATCCAACTGCAGCGTGGAGTGCGACAGAGAGACGTAATCTCCCTGAAGCTCTTTACTGCGGCGTTGGAAGACCTCTTTAAGCTTATGGAGTGACCCAGTCATCGTTGAGAACTCAGCACTCGAAATTGTAGACGAATATACATGTCTGGGACACATAGTCCAGCTAGGTAGGTCCAATTTCGACATGGAATTCAAACGCCGAAACCAACTCGGTTGGGCAGCGTTTGGGAAACTACGTCAGGTATTTTCGCCCGATACCCCTCAGTTCCTGAAGACAGAGCTCTTCGAACAGTGCATGTTGCCAGTGATGACCTACGGCTCCGAAACGTGGTCGCCGACAATGGGCCTCATACGAAAGCTCATATTCGCTCAGCGTGCGATGGAGAGGGCTATGCTCGGAGTTTCTCTACGTGACCAAATCACAAATGAGGAGAGCCGTAGCAGAACCAAAGTCACCGATATAGCTTTACGAATCGCGAACCTGAAGTGGCAATGGGCGGAGCACATAGTCCGACGGACCGATGGACGTTAAGGAAAGGTGCTGGAGTGGCGAACCCGCACCGGACGACGCAGTGTAGAGAGACCCCCCAAAAGGTTGTCTGACGACATAAAGAGGGTTGCCGGTAGCCGCTGGAGCCAGGTGGCGCAAGATCGGACCTTGTGGACATCATTACGTGAGACCTATGTACAGCAGTGGACGTCCATCGGTTGAAGCGACGTCGGCGATTATATATGTGTATATAAATACCTTTTTGAATGTCTGCTCAGAGCCCTTAGACAACGTAACTTTCGAAGATTGCTAACACTTAAAAAATGTATGGGAATGACGTTTCTTATTGAAAGCTATCGAAAAATGAAACGTCATTCCCATACATTTTTAAGCATTAGTAATCTTCGAAAGTTACGTTGTTAACGGGCTCTGAGCAGAAATTCAAAAAGGTATTTATATACACATATATAATCGTCGTCGTCGTCGTCGTCGCTTCTGTGGGTATCATTAGTATCTTTGGAATATGAGTTCACAGGCCCAGTTATAAGGGTCGCTACAAATTTTTTGGAATGACATTTTTAAAATGGATATATCTTTTGAATGAACGTTCAATTTCAATAATTTAAAACGTATTTTACAGGTCTTTAATAAAATATCCTTCAATAGGATAACGAATAATACAGAGCTATGAATAATGTGGTTTGATTATAAACGGCACAATTATAATATAAAGGTAAGAAATTCGTTATATCTTTTGAATAGAACGTTTGGTTTTAATCATTTAAAAAGTATTCTACGTGTATTAAATGGGCTTTAATAAAATGACATTTAATAGGATAAGAATTAATACAGAGGTATGAATAATATGGCTAGATTACTGTCGCCACATTTATTAACTTTTAAAATTCAAAAAAGTAGTAACAGTGGCATAACTACAGTAGTTGGACATATGGTATCTGGGACTTTTTTGTAGATATTATTATGTTCTATGATACTGTGGAACATTTTTTGTTCTACCTTCGATAGTTTTTAATGGTGACATAGTTTTTGAAATCAGTCCAGTAGTTTTTGTGTGGAAACGTTACAAACTTGCATACATACAAAAACACGATTTTTTTCCTCTTTATAATATTAGTTTACATTTTATGTAATGTGTTTAATAACTTAATTCTAGTTGGCGAAAAAATCAACTTTATGTTTCTTACTTTGTTTGGTAATTGAGGGCAAAATGTAGCTAAGTCGGACAATATACAAATTTTCACGTACAAATTGTCCTCAGTTTTATTATAGGAAACGTCAATCAAAAGGCAATAAAAAATTAGCACATGCTATGTTCTTCAAAGTCACTGCCAACTCAAAGATTTTCCTGTTTATCTCAGAAAATTTTGTGTGGTATCAAACAAAAAATCACTACTAAATATTACAATACTGTGTGTAAACATAGTTCACCAATTTAAATGTGAAGTTTGAAAATCAACTGCCTTATTGGTCTGGTAGTCAACTTGCCCAGCTATAAATATGATATACTAGGTTCAAGTCCCGAATCGGGTGAATTCAAAATTTTTAATTGATTTTTTCTTTTAATAAATTCTCAATATTTGCCCAAAGTTCCACGTGCTTCTCCCTCGTGCCTCGGAATGCACGTTAAGCCATCTGTCCTGCGCCTCATCTCTCTCCGGTCCTGCTGGATTCCCATCATATCTGACTATGAACGTGAACGAATAGAGAGTCCACTTGTGTACTATGCCTACCAACATGCAGTTGGTGGGTCTATGCTCTAAAACCCCTCTTATCTATGAGTAAACTATGCCCAGACGTGTGACATTAATGGACTGCTACTATACCATTTTAAAGACAGAAATTCTTTTTTTCCAATATTTTCAAAACTCGTTTTAATAAAAAATATATCTGTCGGAGGGCAGGTGTCTGTGGAGCGCTGACGCCGTCTATCGGCGTGGGAGAGAGTCAATAGTGGCAGTCCGGCGGAAGTCTCTCAGCAGTTGTCGAGTGGCGCTCGACCGGAGCGGTTTACTGTTGGAACTGACGCGTTCCTAGCTATTATTGTTAACGAGTATGTGTAAATTGATATCGGGAACATTAAGTGATTGAACATTACCCACAAACGCCCACAGTATAAGAAATTAATGTCGGCGGAGAACCCTACGCACCTGTGCTTTATGCTTCTCCTTTCTCTCTTATTCTCCGACATATAAATTAAAAGTGCCATCGTAAAAAGTACACATGTCAGAAGTGAAACTTTTTTGTGAAACCAATTATTAAGTCTTGTTTATATTTATACATATATAAAACTTTAGATTTCCGAGATTCAGAGGGGGGGATAAGGAAGATGCATTTGGAATTTAATTATCATTAAAATGTTAAAAGTTTCGAAGATTAATACGAATAATTTATTGAAATCTCAAATTATGAATATTTAATAAAAATGCCACGTGTTTTTTGTCAATACTAGAAATCATTCATCATCATTTTAAATTGTTTTAATTTAAAATTTAGAAAAGAGTATTAGTGAAATTTTTTAATTTATATTTTATGAAAAATAATATATTAAATTATTAAATGACGAGTGGCAAATTAAAATGCCACATGTTATTTGTACATATTAAAACTAACTAACCTTCAAAGGAATTGGCATAACAAACGTCTTGGTGACACTAATCACGAGTTTCATTCGTAAAATTCTTACCCTCGTGCGCCTAATGAAGTTTCACTTCAAAGAATTATGAACGTCATTCTATTGAAACATGCGACAAAAAACTTTGTACGCACGTACTTTCAATGTTTTTTTTTTAATTTAATATCATTTGTTGGAAAAAAATAGGCAATTTGCATTGCAAGCTTGGCCAAATTTGGGATTGTAGCAGTATTATTATATACTTCTAGAATTATATAGTATTATATATAAGTCGGAAAGCAGTAGTCTGTGGAACGCTGGCGCCAATATCTATCGACGTGGGAGTCAGATTCATTTGTCGTGAGCCGGCGGCGGACTCAGTAGTTCTTGGGTGACAGTCCACCAGAGCGGTCGACTATTGAAACTGTCGTGTTCTTAGCTATTATATACTTTTTATATCTTATTCTTCTTTTTGTTATTACCTATGTGTAAGTGGCCTTATTTTGTAAAATAATCTCTAACTGTACATATATTTGTATTAGTAGCTGTTGATTACAATATAATAAAAAAATAAAATAAAATTATTATAATGAGTTTGTGTAAATTGATATCGAGAACATTAAGTGATTGGACATTATAAACTCAGTAAATGAAGTGTTTGATTGCACCAACATTACCCACCAACGCCCACTGTATGGAAATTGATGTGATTTTTAATTGACTGATATGATTATGGATGCCATTAATGACGATATCGGCGGAAAACCTTACGCCCCTATTCTTTCTGTTCTCCTTTTTTATTATTTATGCTCAAACTTATAATTTCAATTAATTATGATCTTCTTCATTATTAACTACAACCTTAAAATTACCAGATAAATCACTTAATAATAAAACTGCTATGCTATTTTATAATACATATGACAGTATTTGTTTTACGTTATTTTTATTTTAAACCAATAATATATAAACTTATAAGATACTTAGAATTGCCAATGATTTAATTAATTCTGTAATTAAATTAGGAAAAATTATATATTATAAGTAAAATGCTCGTATTTAAAACAATGTAATTAGTCTCTGCATACTATGTATAGACAAATGTAAAAATTATAGAGTATACTTATTTTTAATTGCATGTTTTCTGTACGTATTTTTTGCAAATTTTGGATTATAATACTTAAATATATCAAAACAACTATGATTTTTATATACCTTGTTGCGTTCCGGTACGTTGCTGTTTGGTTCTATTAAGAGGTAAATTACCTCACACCGAGGTCAGCCTTCCATCTTACATTTTATTATCACTTATCAGTAGTGTGTATGCAATATGAAAACCGACACGTATGCACCTTTATTATTATCATTTTAAAAATAGTTCACATCTTTGGGAGAGTCGTAACCTAATTAAAAGAAAAAGCTTAATTCACAGGAGTGTGTCTAAACGTGTGTTTTAATTAGTCAATGATATAATCACATATTCTGTTGTCAAATTCAGAGCTTTCTTCTTAAGAAACTATAAACTATTCTGGGTTTTGATGTGTATTCAAAAAAGTTTAGAAAAAAATGAATAATATGATTATTTTTCTAATTAATAAGTAACATTTTATATTTATCCTGTCTTCAATTTTTGTTAGTTTTATCTATTTGATGACCTCGTTGCCACAGTGGTGCGAGTATTCGCCTTGCTAGCAGAGGTCCTGGTTTCGACCCCCAGTAGGACGAATTCAGATAATTGTATTTAATAATTTGTCTGAGTCTGGACTGAGGCTTCAGCCGTGGCTAGTTGCCAGCAAAAACGTACCGCCAAACAAAGAGAGTTGTGTTCCGGTATGATGTTGTGTAGAAACCATAAGGGGTATATCGCCTCTTACCAGATTAGCGCGCTTCCATCTAAACTGTCAACAATAAAAAAAGAATGTAAAATGTAGCGTTGAAATATTTTTACATGTGCTTATTTAAAATTTGTTTTTATTCGTATTTATTTACGATACATGTCAACTAGTGTCACATTAAATGCTGCTTATTACAAGGGAAAATTCTTGTAAAGCATCAAACACTTTCTTTAACCAAAAAAAAAAGAAACTTCTTAGGCAAAGTAATTTTTGAGTCGTGTTTATATTTATACAAATCTAGAACTTCAGATTTCCGAGACTTAGAGGGTGAATGAATGAATGAATTTAATTGTCAGTTAAATATTAAAAGTGTCGAAAATTAATACAAATAATTTATTGAAATCTCAGACGACAAATTGTAAATAAAAATGCTTGTTTTTTCAATATTCGTCGTCGCCCCAACGTCCATGGGTCCGTCGGACTATGTGCCCCGCCCATTGTCACTTCAGTTTCACGATTTGTAGGGCTATGTCGGTGACTTTGGTTCTGTACGGATCTCCTCATTTCTGATTTGATCGCATAGAGAAACTCCGAGCATAGCCCACTCCATCGCACGCTGAGTGACTCTAAGCTTTCGTAAGAGGCTCATAGTCAGCGACCACGTTTCGGAGCCGTAGTTTATCACCGGCAACACGCACTGTTCGAAGAGCTTTGTCTTTAGAGTAGGGCTATTGGACGAAAGGAGCTTCTGTAGTTTCCCGAACGCTGCCCAACCGAGTTGGATTCGGCGGTTAACCTCTTTGTCGAAATTGGACCTGCCTAGTTGGACTATGTGTCCCAGGTATGTATATTCGTCTACAATTTTGAGTGCTGAGTTATCAACGATGACTGGGTGGAGCAGAACATGTATATTGGACATAACGTTTGTCTTATCCATGTTCATTTGTTAGGCCCACCTGTTGAGAAGCTCTGCCGAGCATTGCATTGAGATCTTCCAGAGTCTCTGCCATAATGACCACGTCGTCGGCAAACCGTAGATGAGTGATGTACTCGCCATTGATGTTGATGCCCAGTCCGTTCCACTCCATAAGCTTAAACAGGTCCAACAGGTATATAATATTCGAAGTTATTAATTAAATTTTGTTTTTGAATTTAACATTTAGAAAAGAGAATATATGAAATATTTAATATTTTATGATTAAATTACTAAATGACGAGTGGCAAATTACAATGCCACATGATATTTGTAAATATTGAAACTACTTAACCTTCAAACGAATTAGCATAAAAGCACATCGTGACGCTAAATCAAAAATTTTACCCTGATGCGCTTAGAGAAGTTTCACTTCAAAAAGCCTTGGACGGAATGATTTGCGCTGACTTAAATAAATTTATTTTGAAAATGATATTCATCGATATCATCTAAATAACTGCAAAGTTTACACCGTAAATATCCAACGTCAAATATAATAACGCAGGTATAGTGACAAAAAATGATAAACGATATTATAGTCAAGTAAGTTTCCATTCCACATTGTAATTTTCCGTGTTACATTAATGAAATTGATTTATATGCGAAAAGACTTTGAATCAATATTAATGCTACTAATATAAAGGTTATTGTAAATTCACATGTTATCAATTGTAATAACATGTGAATTTACAATAACCTTTATATTGCATCTTCACAGATTAGAGGGCTTCCATCTTAGATTGTATCATCACTTATCATCAAGTGTGATCCCAGTCAAGCGCTAACCTGACACCAATAAAAAAACATGTTTACTTTCACCGAATAACACAGGGATCGGTTGGAAAGAACAATTAAGCAAGTTAGTTTACTTTTATAAAGATAAATTTAATGGTACGTCTTTCCTCTAGGCCATCATGTCCATAATAACCATGTTACTTAAATGAAATACATGTAATACAAGTATTTATATAATATTATATATTTATATACAATCTAAGATGGAAGCTCTCTAATATGTGAAGACGCAATTCACCACATATGATTTCTACAAGACATCGTAACGGAAATCTCTTTGTTTGGCAATTCGTCTTTGCTAGTAGAGTGGTAACTAGCCACGCCCGAAGCCTTCCACCAAGCAGCCATACTTAGATAAATTAGAAAATGCAATTTCTTTAAGTTGCCCTACCGGAGATCGAACCCGGGGTCTCTACTAGCAAAGCAAGTACAATGCTTGCTAACGAGACGGGCCGGAGGGCAGTTGCCTCCTTTTGCGAATCTGTTATGTCGCAGAAGGAGGCATCGGAGAGACTAAGACCAAATGTCAACGCTCCCCCTCTCCGACGGAGGAGGCGGGGAAGCAAGATGCGGTTATGTGCGCAGCTTTTTCCCCCTACATTAACGATTGATTATGATCTCCATCATGAGATGAGGCAGCTACATCTGGGATACCACAACGGATAGTGTATGCGTACATCTGGTTCTCCACTCAAGGATTTCGAGGTTTTTTAGTGGGTATTCTGACCTTTCAGTTAACCCCACACTTCCTTCCTATCCGGGGTGCGTGAATTCCCAGCGTCAAAAAAGGCCATCGTAGTGGGGGATATCCTCATTAGTATACAGAGGGATGAAGTTTGATGATAGACGATACAAAATAATATTTTCTACATTATCCGACAAGGCTTTAGCGAATGACAACAATTTTACTTGCTGACGGGTTACTGCTTGACTCTGATTTTATCTTGTGGGTGATGTAAGTGATGATACAGTCTGAGTTCTTAACGTGCTAATCTGGTAGTATAAGAAAGAAAGATCTTTATTCTGAAATACAAAAAAAATTAAAAGCAATGGTAATAAAAAGAAACAAACAGTGCAAATAATAACCTACTTAAAAGCTAGACACAATGCAGAAACGATCTCAACATGCCGCTCGGCATGATTGCCGTGCATCAGGCTGCAGAGTCTGAGCACACAAAGCTTATAAAAAGCATTAAAAAAATTGTGGTAATTTGTCTCTTAAGGGTTTTACCACTGCATCGCACCAGAATACAATTGATTTGCTTGGCCACGTGTCATTGGGGTGGTAACTTATTTTTACGCTGGGAAATGCTTTTTCACACCCCTGCCACGAGGCAGGGAGTGTGGGACTCGCCGGCAAGTCAGAGTACCTATTATCATCCAGCGACAACCTCTTCACCCTGAATTGGCAGTGCCAGAGGTTGATTGAGAATATTTAAGAAGGAGACAAGAGGCGTTCGTGAAGACGTCTCCTGCCGCCCAGCGTCATCCTCTGAAGGGGAGTGGTATCTGCTTCAACTTCCCGTTCTCGCTCCATTGCCTCCTTCAAAGAAATGACGGCTACAAAGAAAGAGGCAACTGTACTCCATCCTAACTCACTGTCAAACTTGGCACCTACTACTTGGCAGTGAGAAATTCGCTCCGACCAGGGACACCAGAGGATGTCGCTATGTTCCCCAAGCTAGACTGTGGCACAATGTCTGGCTGTATCCATTGGTAGGTCGTGCTATCTGATGCAAGTACTTACCGAAACATCCATGTCCGTTCAGTATCTGCAATTAGGGTAGTAACTAGCCACGCCTGAAGTCTCCCACCATTCCAGACTCAGACAAATTAGAAAATGCAATTTGATGATCATGATATCGATTTCTGGACCGCACACTGGATAATGGGACATGATGTAACAAACCTTCCCCTTAATTGGCTAGTAATATCATCTTAATAATAATCTTTATTTATTTGGGCACAAAATATAAATAAAACACACTTGGTTCCCTGAACTAGGTAAGTCCATGTATTAGAGGTCAGTGACTTTACATTATATGATAGGTCTAAGAATTAACTTGATTAAAACAGAATTAAAAATCTAAAACTAAAAATTTCACAAATAATATTAGTCTATATATGTGTAGGTATGATAAAATTTCCGTTGCATCATCTCCAATTGTATCATGAAAGTTATTTAAATTGTTTTCAGTCTATGATTGTTGAATTCTTAGTTTTTTTCGATTTTCTATGTTTAAATAGCAAGATTTTTTTATCGTAAGAAGGAACAACGTCGGACATGAAAAGTTTTACAATAACAAATGGAAAAAAATGTATTTGACGAGGTCATTTATGCGTCAGCAAGTTTTTTACACAGTAGACGTATGATTTCTACGTATCTATTTAGGGGTATATTATATGTGTTTGACGACAACTACATATAAATACAGTGGATCCTTCATTTGTGATCATAAGTTGTTTCTGTTTGTTGTGCAACAGCTGTCGTAGACGGTAGGCTTTTATGTTATTATAAATATATTTTTAACTTGCATAATATTTTAATTTTATAACACAATATTTCAATGATTATTACTGTACTACATTTACTGATAATAATATGTTTAAACATCATGTTTTTATAGCTATATGATATTAAAAAAGCCATGACCTAGGTTGATAAATGTGGTTGTTTATATTATTAATCAAAATATCTAAAATGCAAGTATAAGGCCTGTAATTTTTGCTACTAGGTGTTCTTCTCAAATATATATTTATATCAAAACCACTCGTTGTTATTGATTTATTACGAGACTGACAGATACAAAATAGTCTTGAATATGTCAAAAAAATATAAAAGTTATAGAGAAAAAACTATACAAATATTAACCTTCTTAATTCCATTTTAAGTAAAGCTTTTCATAATACGCCATTGAATGTATATAAATTTGTTAGTTATTCTCTACCAAACTGTTATTTTAGTTATTATATTTATATTGCAAGTAAGTTAAAATTTTGGTTGTTTACAGATGATTGCGAAGACTTGCCTAATACTGTGCTGTGTCCTCGTGACAGTACTTGCAGATGAAAAATATACAGACAAATATGACAATATAAATGTGAAGGAGATTCTTGAGACTAAACGACTACTAGCCGCTTATATTGACTGCCTTCTCGACAGGGGAAAATGCAGTCCTGAAGGAAAGGAGCTTAAATGTAAGTACTAATTAATTTAACATTATTTATATTGTATTTTGCTTATTTTTGTAGCATTACGTTGAACATTGAAACATTATTATATCGCAATACGTGCAATATATCAATTAGGATCTCGCGTTTCCTTAAGAGAAAAATTCAAAAAATATCAATTCTCACAGTATCGTCGCAATATATGTTGAATAACATTTAATATACCCTTAATAATATTCATTTAAACAGCAAAAGGAGCAAAACACACAATTTTAATACAAGAAACTATAACAAACTTGTAATGCCATATTTTAGAGTGATGTAGGTTCAGAAATCATTTATCGGGTTGAGCTTATGCATTTTTAATAAGATATTGAAGTCACTTCTGAGTTTGCATCCACATAGTTTTAAGAAATAGGTTAAAACGTCCTATTATTAAAAATTACATTATAAGATGGAAGATTATTTAAGTGTCTGAGATGTTTGGATTTGATTCTAGTTGCACATTAAAGCTAAATATATTAAAACGTACATATATACGATTAAAAACTACAAATTTTGTATACAGATAATAATTGTGACACTGCGTCTAAAAAAGCCATTTTTATTTTCTTAAAATAATAAGATAAAACAATTAAAGCTGATTCCGACTTAATTTAACACGAACTTTATATATAGAAAGCTTTTATATGTACTTTCAATTGTGAATTATTTAGATTTACCTAAAGAATTAAGATCTGAAAATCTTTATTAAAATCAACTATCGTTCACAGCAAGTTTAAAAGAAATGTTTGAACTTGATTGTATTAATAAAAAAGCATTTATTATAGAAAGCGAGAGTATGAAATAGTAGAAATTAAAAAAAATCTAATATTATAACGCCAATATACTAACTACATACATTTCCTTGTAATTCTATTATTTAATATAATATTAACTGATTTTAAAACACGAACGGCAAAAAAAATCTTTGATAACATTATATCATAATCGGATAAATTGTACTAAAGTGCATATAATAATGCTCTTCTGGCTGTGTTCTATCCAATAGATTTTGTTTTATTAGACAATTAAACAATATCTATTTGATATTAAAATATAGATGATTTAGTAACATACTCTACCTTTTACTTTTGCTTTTGGGGCCTTCTCATGATACAGGTCGTCCTAGTTAGACAAAAATAATATATTACAGTACTTAAAATATATATTAACACTTATAAATATATTACTTTCATAGCCCAAAAACCTGTTAGGGAGAATCGGAGAGAAAACATTGTGCTAGTTTTCTCTTGGGGCTTAACAACCCCCAGTGGGCTACCACGACGGTAAATCAAATTGTTCTAACTCCTTATATAAAATACAATATTATCGTTAGAAAAAATGCCACCAGTCCAAGAATAAACCATATATCAAACTCTTGGATTTTATTTTAAGACATTTTCAGTCATTAGTGCAAACATGTGAACTAACAAAAATTTGTGCATCATCGCATAATAAATGTAAACAAAAAAGATAATTTTACGACTTGATTATTTTAACATGATTTGAGGACGATTTAAGTAAAAAAGGCACGTCCCACTGCTGGGCAAAGGCTTCCTCCCTCATAAAAGAGAGGGTTGTTAGAACATAGACCCACCACGCTACTCCACGAGTTGCCAGGCATAGCATACAAGTGCAATCTCTATTACTTTACTCTCATTGGCCAATTGGCCACAGCCCGAGAGAGATCAAGCAGTAATTTAAGTGTTTAACAACAAATAATATTCTTTTACAGCACACGTCCGAGATGCACTCGAAAACGGATGCGAAAAATGTACTGAAATACAATTAGACAACGTCACTTTAATCATAGAACATTTGATCAAAAACGAACGTGGATACTGGAAGGAGTTAACTGACAAATATGATCCCAAGGGTATCTGGAGGCAGAAATATGAAGATCGCGCAAGAGAAAAGGGCATTGAAATCCCCAAAGACAAATGAATATTGTGAAAATCTATCAAAAACGTCTTATATATGTATTGATGATAATAAATGTATTTATAAATACCACTGTTTTTTATCTGTCACCAAAGATTCTAAAAGTACAATACCATTATTAAATTTTACATTAAAACTCCAATTACGACCAGAGAACTCTAGATGACAATAACACCACACTTCTTAATATACTTCCCCTTACCTTAATAGAGAAGATAATAAATTTGAACATAAAATTTATTAATTTTTAACCGTGCACACTGCTGTTTTTGCTGTACTAGTTTAAAAGGGTAAAATCTAAAAAGTTTTTATAAATAAATAAGAAAAACATACCATAGTTAAATAAAAACCATTATCTTTCGTAATTGCCACTTCTCAGTTTCTACAAGTCCCAATTACATAATATGTATGCAATCGTTTTATTCAATAGATGAGTTCCTTTTGGGTTTGTCATTGGAAATGCAGTGATTTCTTATAATCTCAACATCTTAGAATTCCCAGGTTCTATTCTGACATCCATTAAACGGTAAATAGCAGCCCATTATCGTCCCACTGCTTGGCACAAGCCTCCTCGTTCAAAGGAGAGAGAGTTTTTAGAGACCAACTGCGGGTTTGCTGGTATAGTACACCAGTACTGCCTCATTGGTCTAGTGGTTAGTATGTTCGACTACAGACATGAGGTCTTGGGTTGGGCCAATTCGAAATCGATATTGAGTTTTCTATTAAGATTTTCTCAATACTTGCCCGAAGTTGGGAAGTTGGCGGTGTGATACACCCCCGTCCCTCGGAGAGCACGTTAAGCCCTCGGTCCTACGCCTGATCCCTCTCTGCGAGTGTCGGATTGCCGTGACATCGGACTATGAGAATGAAAGAATAGAGAGTGCACTTGTGTACTGTGCCTGCCAATCCGCAGTGGAGCAGCGTGGTGGGTCTATGCTCTAAAGACCCTCTCTCATATGAGTGAGGAGGCCTGGGCCCAGCAATGGGACATTAATGGGCTGCTACTTACTTTACACCAGTATATGCGCTAAGACCAGACGGCAATTCGACCCAACAACCGCTTAAAATGCTTTTTGAGGCGAGGACGTTTTTTTTTTCTCGCTGGGAAATGCTTTTGCGCACGTCAGATGAAGTTTAACTCCATCCAACAGTGTGGGACTCGCTGGCTGCACCAGAATACCCTCTAAAACCCAGCGGAACCCTCTTCATCCGTATCTTGGGAGCCAGATGTTTGCTGACGCATTCAGCTTTGAATCAAAAAGTCAACTACACAACTTGGGGAAAATACTGAGAATTTCTTAACAGAATGCTGAATATCTATTTTCGTATTTGCCCAACCCGTGACGCGAACCCAGGACCTCATGTCTGTAGCTGAACAAGCCGGTTATTGCTGTACTAGTTCAAAAAGGTAATTTCTTTTTATAGAAACAAAAAAGCACCATTATCTTCCGTTACCATAACTTCTCAGATTCTATAACCTCTACTAAATTACAAATATGTACAACAGTTCATATTACATTTAATACCTTTTAAGTTTGACATTAGAAATGCAGTGATTTCTTGTAATCACAAAAGTATTCTTATCTTAGAGACCCCTGACTCCATTCTGCTACCTTTTGCAAATAATATTTTCTTTTTTGTCTGCCCTGTTGACGCAGTGTTTGCTAGCAGAGGTCTTGGTATTGGGCTAGAATCCGAAGGGTTAATTTAGGAAATTGCATTTTATAATTCGCCTGAATCTGGACTGATGGGAGGCTTCATCCGATAGTTAACACCCTAACAGCAAAGACGTATATTTCTGTTCCGATACGATACTTTGAAGAACCCGTAAAAGGTAAATTGCCTCTTAGATTAGGCCGCTTTCATCTTAAATTTTGTCTGCACTTACCATATGCGAAGACATAATTTACATATCTTACAATGTCAAGTTCTTTGCAGTTTGATACTGTAACACTTTTCATATATAAAAAAAGATAAATCTTATTATCACAATTAGATTTATCTTACTACAGTATATACAACTGGGACTATTTAAATAAGTTGATGGTGGTATCATTGAAACTCAGACTGAGTGGAATAACTATTATTTCCTACAGATCTTGTCCTATTTATATCAAACGATATATAACTTAACTAACTATATTCCGTTATAAACAGATAATATTTTAATTTAATAACCATTATCTAATTCTTAACATTAAATTAATATTTAGGTAACTTGAGTGATATTTTCGGTGTTCCCCACTTATTACAATTTACAACAAGTACATGTTACTCAATTACAAGTGATTTTAGTTTTTTCTTATTGTTAACAGATTAGCTCTTGACCGTGATCACACCTAATGATGAGTCATGATATAGTCTAAGATGGTAGAAAGTCAATCTGGTAAGACGTAATTTACCTCTCATGGTCTCTACACAGCATCTTATAATACAAATCTCTTTGATTAGCGATACTTCTTTGCTGGTAAGGTGGTAGCTACGGCCGAAGTCTCCCACCAGTCCAGATTCAGACAATTTTAAAGACTATTTCCTAAATTAGCCTTAAGGAGGATCGAATCCGGAACCTCTGCTAGCAAAGCGAATATTCAAACCAATGCGATAACAAGGCTGTCGAAAATTATTATGTACGCTTGAGTTTTGTGTCTTTTTGATGTGAAAGATTTATAGCGGCACGTGGAATCGACGCATGCCATATAGAAGCGTCGCCACGTCGCCTCTCTTCTCACTTAGTTCATCGATTCGCAATCTCTTTCGCCGCAACAACCTATAGTGCATACAATGGTTTATAATTAATTTATTACTATGTAACCTAATACTTTGGTAAAAAAATGTAAATTTTTCTCTTTTACCAGTTGTCCGGGGACTGATATGTTTTATTATTGTATTTCTGATGGAGATGCATAACTAAATATTCTAAATATGATACATAAATGTTAGACTAACATTGTATCATACAAAAAATAAATAATTTTTACAGTGTCGTGTAGTAGTCGTTAAGAGTAAATGCACCTTAAGGGTAAGAAATCGTGATCCGTATTTATCTTTAAAATATATCACGTATTTACTTGATCTGGTAATTTTCCTGTCTCCCTTGTTATTCATTAGCATTAACAAATAATGTATGTTTATATAAAATCTATGCAAGTGAATATTGTGTAGTTACGAGGTGGCAATATTATGCATTCTACACAAAAAAGTGTTTTAAGAATCTTAGTGTAAAAAATGTGTCACATCGAATTTTTTCTTGGGTCAACTTTGAAAAAGTATATTGAAAATTTGTCGTGTTTTCACACATTTTGAAGTGACACTTCTTTAGAATCGTTGTGATTTGAAACCGCATGCAACGGAAAAAACGACAGGTAAGAGACAAATACAAAAATGACAGAAATATACATACTATTTTATATTAAAGGTCTCTACTCCTTGCGCCATGCTTAGATCAGGTGTAGCCAACTAGCAGCCTGCGGGCCGAAGGTCTAAGTCCCCTGGAATAATATACACTTATATCAGAGTGGATTTATTCCGTGTGATTGTCGTATTTTTTCTGTGTATTGGGATCAGAGGTAATCAACTAGCGGCTCGCGGGACGCAGGTTGATGATCGCTGGGCTACAGTACTGGGTCGTTGTTTAATAGATCAGGGGTAGCCAACAAGCGGTTGGCCGCAGATTGCCGACCCCTGGCTTAATGTCCACTTACATCAAAGTGGATTTATTCTATGCACTTAATTTTTTTTATATTACAATGATCTTTTACTACGTATAAATAAAAAAAAAATTAAGTCATTATCTTGAATATGACAACGATAAACTTTCATTGAGAGAAATTATTTTCTAACCGTTCGATTAATTGTTATCGCACGTAATGGTAATTAAAGATATAGCTTAAAATACTAACAAGTAGTTAATCTATTATATGCAGCATCTTATCGGAACGTAATTTATTTCTTAAGTGGTGTGTCTTTGCTGGTAACATGATAACTAGCTAAAACTGAACAGTCCCACTAAAGATATACCCAAATTTGAAGATGCTATTTATATCTTCTATATTTGGACATCATCTACGAGTGAGGATGATTGGCATCCTCAACAGTGGGCAGTAAATAGGTTCCTACTTACTTTTTTTCTTCTTCGTCCAGCCGTGAATCGAGTCCGTGAATTTAACTACAGGCAGTAAATACGATAAATTTTGTAACATCTTTACGAAAATCGACAGTTTAAATTACCATTTTGTGGTTTGGTAGCTAATTCAGACAATTATTGAAGATGGGAGTTATGTAGTAATGCAATAAAACGTGTGTTTTGACCAGCAGGGGATTTTTTAAAATCTAATAAACGCGATTTCATCTTCGAGAAAAGATTAGGATTTTGTAATAAGTATCAAACGGCAAAGTTCACCTGATATCGTTACATATATCTGAATATGTACATTCGTACTGTAACTGTTTAACCTCTGTTAGAAATGAAAAGGTGTGCCTCCTTTTTTTACTTTTTCCAAAAATGTTACGTATATATAAATAAAATATGAAGAAGTAATATAATTAAACTTGTTACCGTCGCATGCTTCGTATCAGTTGTACGTAAAAAATTTGAAACAAAATCGTACTCCAGCGCGTCGGCATGACCCGGAAACATATACATTCTATCAAGAGACGAAAATTTGAGTATCTCAGCCACGTACTTAGGCAGGATATGTATGGGCTGACGTTCCATCTTACGTAGGTCCTCTCGGGCATGGTTGCTTCGGGATATACCTGTGTAAGATCGCCAGGATGGAAGAAACCGAGGAATGGCACGAGTGCGGTTGTGCTGTAGATACAGCGCAACACACGCTGGAGGTCTGCCCAAGTCGGGATGTACCTCGTGCAGCACTTGTGGAAGTAGTGGGTGACCACCTTTTCTTGTCTGCTGTGTTAAGGAAAATGGTGGCTAGCAGAGATTGCTAGCAGGCGATGGCCTCCTTCTGTGATATAGTTATGTTACAGAAGTAGGCACCGGAACGACAAAGAAAGGAGGATGCATTCATTCCAATGATCCGCCGAAGACGAATAGGATGGCGTCGTGCGGCCCACGATCGCAAGATTCCTCCGTAACGGGGACCTCTGGGATAAGGTACAGGGTTCTCACGACCCCGTTGAACGACGTACGAAGGTCAACGTCAGGTTTTTGTCGGTAAAAGTTCAGCATAACCCGTGGCGTTACGGGTTATACATGAGGATTTCCTGACGAAAAATAAATACGGGCTACTCCAACTTATCGAAATGGGCAAGGTTGAGGGCAAAAAGCGTACTGGCTACAGGAAGAAGTCTTAGCTGCCGAACATACGCGAAAATCTGCAGCCAAGTTGTTCCGTCTTGGGAAAGAAGGAAACGAATTCGAGAAGTTCAATCAGCCATTATTCAAGAAAAATGAAGGAGCACTTTTAGACGAAGAATATAAAAAATAAATCAATTCTTGCAACATCTAGATGGAAACTTTGTAGCACGAATTTCTTACACTTATTAAAGCCTTTGCGTGAGCTTTTAATATGTAGCGCTTTAAAAGTTTCAAGAAATAAATGTAATTATTGAATTAATATTTGAAAAACTATATTAACTATTGCTATATATCAATTTTCATTCCCGAAAAATTAAAAAAGAGTATTTTACAGTGAGTGGAAGATAAAAGAGTAGGTATTTTATTTAAAAAATTGAATAAGATATCGTATATATAGGGAGAGTGTTAATTAATGGTGGAAATTTTAAAAAGCTACCTGTATACAAGTAAATTCTTATTCCGCAAGCGTATACGATCTAATGACATGTTGGGAGCAAATTAGATGTTGAGGCTTGATTCTAACTACTATAAATACAGGTGTATCCGTCTGTAACCATAAGTTACCACGTTGTGCAATCGTTACACGGTAGGTCTTATAAATTATATTTAAAAAAGGAAAAATTTAAAAACAAAGGTGACAATAAACGACAGCGCTCTCTGTGAAAGTTTAAATAATATATTAAATAAAAGATTTTGTTACAAATGTTATCATAGATGAAAGAACTTTTACTTTCAGTCAAAAATATTCATCCCAGCTATAGTTAATTAAAATTTTTATAGTGGTGGTCTTTACTTATATAAAAACACAACTTTTCTAACTATAAATATTTTCAAAAAACGCTCAAAACCCTTATCCAATTAAGAATATGAAAGACATTGGAGATACAAAACGTTACATTGTGTTTATTTTAATTTGATGAGTATGATTAGTTAGTAATGTTGATGTTAAACATTTATTTACAAATATAAGTGACATAAATAAAGAAAACAGCAGCTATAGCTAAGTTAAAGTAAATATTCAAATTTAAATACCAAATCATTGAAAAATGAGACATTAAAGAATATTTTATTCTTAACGAATTGAGTTGAGCTAAAGCTAGGAATATGATTTGACTGCTTTAAAAGAAATGCGACACAATTCAATAAAGGATTGACATAATTTAATACCAAAGCATCAAGCATGACTTTTTTTACATTTCTACAACTATTTGTATTATATAGTAAAGTAAGTAGCAGCACATAAACGTCCCACTGCTGGGGCTCCTTTCTCATAAAAAGGGTTGGTTTAAGTATATTTTAAACAGTGGGTTGTGTAAATATTCATGAGTTTGTTATATATATGCAATCATTAACTTTACAGATGTTTTGTCAGTCGAGTTTGGTGCTGTGCTTTCTTCTAGTAACAGTGCTAGCCATTGAGAAGTATACATCAAAGTATGACAATATAGATTTACAAGAAATACTGGATAATAAGCGGCTACTTCAGGCTTACTCTAACTGTGTCCTTGACAAAGGCAAATGTAGTCCTGAAGGAAAAGAGCTTAAAGGTATGAAATATTTTATTACACTGAAAACTTAATAATCATTAAAAGTACGGATAATAGGATGGAGGAGACTGCTTTCATAGCTAGAAATGTAAATTGATTCTTATTTGTTACTGATAATATTTATTTTTTATGTTAGTACATTTTACTTTTAAACTTAATAATAAATAAACCTAAGACATAATATTAATACCCGAATTTAACAAAGCCGAAAAATTTTAAACATTATACACAATTTAGGAACACACAAGAATAGTGTGATAATAATATCATAAAAAATGTAAATATAGACCTTCCTGTCATACACCAATCAACTATACGAGGCTACAAGAAACAATGTGCTCAGTTTTTAATAGTACATATAGCACAAATATCTATTATTCATGTGTAGGACATCTTAGGGACGTAAATTGATGCTAATTTAAATTCCATTGCATTGAATTGCATTGATTAACTCCTCTATAATGTTTAAGAGTAAGCTTTAGGATTTAATTCAATAATGATAATGACCTCATCAGTCTTTGCTAAGTTGACATAATTTCTGTAAGTATTAATAGATGCACTGCATAGATACCATGCGCCAATATCTACCTCGTTAGTTTGACATAGATAAAAGATAGATGGAATATTTTATTGTTCACCAAAAACATGAAACAAGTAATACAGAAAAACAAAACTTAGCGAACAGGACAAATAGGTGACTTTGTCACTTATTAGTGATTTCTAGCAGACACGCTTAAGATTGAGGAGATAATAAAACATACTAATAGAAATAATAAGAACTTCCCTATATAATAGAAGTTATCCAACCTTCGATGCATATCACAATATACATAAATTGAAATTGCGTTGTCAAAGCAATATCCTTTGTTTACTGTGATTGAGCGTGATCTTTAAGACATGATACAATACCATGTTAACGATAATCACTTACAACACATTGAACATCTACTAAATCGAATCTATTGTAATTTGCTATTGAATAAGATATTATTTTTCATATATGATCGCAAAGAAATAAAACGACATATTTCTGTATGAATAATTAAACTTTCATATTTTTTTTAAAACTAGCCAATAGATTTTAACAAAAAGCTAATAAATACAAAGAGTATAATTTAGTATAATTTATAAGAAAAGTAAAGAACAAAGAAATTGAAAAACAGATTAAAGAATCTAAATAAATCCAAAACATATCATGCAACGGCAGTAAATTTTACACTATCAACATCGTTTTTTTTAATTTTAAAAATATTATTATATTGTAAAGATATAAGTACATTTTCAAAGGTTTGCTTTTATTTAAATACTTAATGTTAATACTGCTTTTTGAAATGTTATATTAGTTTACGAAAAATTATACTGCACAATCTATCGAAGAGCACATAAAAGATTTAAAGATTTCTTTCTGTATAATAAGTTTTTTAAATTCGTGCTAGATAGCGTAAGAATTTACTACTTTTTATAATAATTGTTTCAAGAACACATCCAAGACGCCCTCGAAACTGGTTGTGAAAAATGTACCGACAAACAATTAAATGGCGTTACAACAATGATTGATCATTTGATCAAACACGAGCGTGGCATCTGGAAGGAATTAACTGAAAAGTACGATCCTAAAGGAATCTGGAGAAAGAAATACGAAGAGCGTGCTAAAGAACAAGGCATTATCATACCAGAAGACTAAAGCTATAACCATTGTAGACTGCGTATTGAAGATTGTGTATTGCTGATTTTTAATAAATGTAACTGATATAGTAATGTGCCTATTAGTATTGCTTATTATTAGTACAGTTAATGAACTACAATTTTAAGTATAAACCATAAGACGAAGGGCGACAATCCAAAATGTACTCAAATAAATTTGGCTAAAAGAAAAACTTGGAAATAATCTCACTATTCCTTTTAAGCGAATCCCAAAGACCTTCACAAAATAAAATGGTATGATGTTTTGCCAGCCTTTCTAAACCCATTTTTTCAAACCACCTCCATAATGTAAAGGATAAACATCCAAATTCATTATAGTCTTTTTTGCATGGTTTATCTCAAAATTCTTGCATGTTCATACTTTATTATCGTTGTCGTTTATCATTATACCTTTAATTGAGATGACACGTCGCACGATTTTTATTATTANGTTGAAGCGACGACGACGACGACGACGAAATCATTGCATTAGTGCTTATCTTGTTGATGTAACTTAATAGCTACTATCTATTGTTGACAGGTTAACGCTTAACCGTAATATCCCCTGATGGTAGTTGATGATGGTTTATGGTGCAAATGCGCTAACTTGGTAGGAGGTAACTTTCACAGCATCGTACCAAAACTCTAATATTCTGCTAGGCTTTTCTAGTATGATATTCTAGCTACGTTTGAAGCTTTCAACCAGTCCAGACCGTGATAAATTGGGACATTAAATTTTCTTAATGCGTCCAATCATGAATAGCCCTCGGATCTCTACTCCATTGCACCAACGAGGCCGTCGTTAATTATAAAAGTAGACCCTGAGCTTTCGTCTCATTCATACAAAAAAACGCAGCAAGAAAATTGCTAAATTACTCTGTCATTCTGTAACGACGTGTCACATCCTCGGCCATTCCATCCTAAATAGGAGTTGAGGTACTGACCATGAATACGCATATATGGGCTTTCTTGTTTTTCTTAAAGTACCTCTTTATTTTTCACGAATTCTTTCTGCATGCAGAACGCCTTTTTCCCAGCCTAGCCCATCATTATAAGTTTAAGTAGCCCGTACCCATCTTGGCTATGTGACTTTTAACATTTTTAAAGAGAATGCAATAGAAGAAAGCCTCATGGTTAACAATTACCTCATCATACACATGACCAAACTGAGCTAGGTTACTGTATTTTGATGAACTGAACTAAAATATTTAATTACGGCATAAGAACCGCTAAGTATGACTAAAAATCGCAAAAAAGTGTACGTGTTTCTTATATAACTACTTCTTAAATCAGTAGCATTTCTATTTTATATCACTAAATTGCACTGTTAGTATATGTATGTATATTGTATATGTATGTAATATTATAAATATATGTATTTATATTAATTGTATCTAAAATATATGAAAGAGCAGGAAGGCCTTCATCAGAACTCATCTTGTGTGGGTTGGAAAGCAGGTGGGCGTGAGCGGAACAAATCACAAGTCTTTGTTACAATTACAGTTATTTAATCAGCACAGGGTTTAATAATCAAAATACACAGTCCAATGAATAATGCACAGTCTAATTTAACACGACACCAACTTAATTAACCGCTAGATTTAACTATCATTCAGATGCAGCGATTCGTCACAAATGTGGTGCACGGGCGCCGTCTCGAATAACACCATTAAGATGGCAGCCCTCACAACCATCAACAATGACGCTCCGCTAGGTCGACTTTTCACGAGCTAAAAGTCAACCTGATGACTGAATTTGACGGATGCGCCGTCACGGCCGGACTGACACTCGACCGTCCTCGGGCGATTCTCTGGAACAATGAACTGCAACCGTACATAGTCCGTTCGGCATCCTGACAGGCGGCTATGTGCTATAGTACTTAAGACTTAAAGAGAGTGTTTTTTTTGTTTAATTAAGCCGTATGATAGCCTCGTCACTAAACACCATGTAGGTTAACTGTTCACGATTGGTACTATTAGACTGGTCGTCAATCTTTTGGTGGATGTGACCCGGACGACAATATTCGTCTTGCTATAATCTGCAAAACCTCCAGAACGAGTCAGCCAACATAAAGGGCTCTGACCCGGACGACATATTTCGTCTCACTACAATCTGCAAAAATCCAAAACAAGTCAGCCAACTTAAAGGGCTCTGACCCGGACGACATATTTCGTCTCACTACAATCTGCAAAAATCCAAAACAAGTCAGCCAACTTAAAGGGCTCTGACCCGGACGACATATTTCGTCTCACTACAATCTGCAAAAATCCAAAACAAGTCAGCCAACTTAAAGGGCTCTGACCCGGACGACATATTTCGTCTCACTACAATCTGCAAAAATCCAAAACAAGTCAGCCAACTTAAAGGGCTCTGACCCGGACGACATATTTCGTCTCACTACAATCTGCAAAAATCCAAAACAAGTCAGCCAACTTAAAGGGCTCTGACCCGGACGACATATTTCGTCTCACTACAATCTGCAAAAATCCAAAACAAGTCAGCCAACTTAAAGGGCTCTGACCCGGACGACATATTTCGTCTCACTACAATCTGCAAAAATCCAAAACAAGTCAGCCAACTTAAAGGGCTCTGACCCGGACGACATATTTCGTCTCACTACAATCTGCAAAAATCCAAAACAAGTCAGCCAACTTAAAGGGCTCTGACCCGGACGACATATTTCGTCTCACTACAATCTGCAAAAATCCAAAACAAGTCAGCCAACTTAAAGGGCTCTGACCCGGACGACATATTTCGTCTCACTACAATCTGCAAAAATCCAAAACAAGTCAGCCAACTTAAAGGGCTCTGACCCGGACGACATATTTCGTCTCATATGACAAAAGCACAGAGACAAGTCAATCTGACACTGACTCGGACAACCTATTTTGTCTGACTATTTAGCTGGAAAGAGATTCCTTCAGGTCGTTTCTACTTACCTACAACTACGAATCATCCTGTTCTGTATCAGTTTCAGTTTCGTGCAATATTTCCCAAGTCTCAGGATCTGAGCCCACACTGAGTGTCTGAGCCTGCTGTGAGAGTCCTCGAATCCGCGGGAACAGTGTTTGAGTATATGGTCAAGGTGTCAGAGTTATCAATGTCATGATTTGAATTAGTTATACTTTCTTCATCTTCCGGCGCCGTCTCGGCCTCTTCACGATTTAAAAGGCTAGTAGCTATTTCGATCAAACCGATGTGTCCCTGCCTATATGTTGCATTTCGTTGTGGACATGATTAATTAGTATCCAAATATGAGACCGTGGAACTACGGGTAACCATGAAGCCACTTTGTTGCGAGTAGTCTTCCTGTAGAGTATGCCATCTCTAACGTCATATCTTTGACCTACTGTTTCAGGAAAGCTATTATTATTATGTTTTGCGATGAGATCCTGAATTTCTGCGTCGCGTTTCTGTTCGACTAACAGCCAGCCCTGATGTAGTTCAACATAATTGACAGTTCTAGACTTAGGCTTTAGGGTTAGCACCGGTTTGGACGTGAGAATGCCTATTATTTTGCGCCATATCTTTTCATGTTCGGTAGTCCAAGAATTTGTCCTAAGAGGGTATAGAGGGCCGACTACACGTGTAAACTCAGGAATAAATTTTCGAAAGTAGAAGGTTAGACCGAGAAATTGGCGAACATTAGTAGCCGATTTAGGTTCTGGGGTATCTGCCAATGCTTGAATCTTCCGCGAATTGGGCCTAATCTCTCCGGATTGTACAGAATACCCTAGGTAGTCAATTCGTTGTTTCACAAATTTAAGTAAAAGTAAAAAGATTTCTTTATATTGATCGTAAACCCGGCTTCTGATAACGCACCTAAAACAAGGTCAAGGCGCTTCAGTCCTTCCGAGATGTTAGCAGAATGGCATAACACGTCATCCATATAGATAAGTGGTTTATTTTGTTAATGACTAAGAGCCCCTGTACATCTCTGAAAAACTGAAGGAGCATTTCGCAAACCAAACGGCATGGCGAGATACTCGTATTACCCTTCGTTTGTCACGAAAGCTGTCTTTTCCACTGACTCAGTGTGGATAGGGAGCCAGAAGCCATATCCAATAAAGAGAAGAAATTAGCACCCGTAAGCTGGTCCATTTGTTCCTCGATACGAGGTAAGGGATAATGTTCAAGTATGGTATTAGAGTTTAACTCCCTAAAATCTACACAAAGTCTATCGGAATTACACTTCTTTTTCACAAGAACGATAGGACTAGCAAATGGGGACGTACTCTCTTGAACCACCCCTGCGTCTAAAAGTTTTTGAACCCGTTCCCTTATAATTTGTTTCTCTATAGGCGCTCTTTTATGGGGACATCGTTGCACAACTTTATGTGGATCTACTAATTTAATTTCACAAACTCCCGACTTCACACGCTTGGTCGGTATATCCTCGATAAAGTTATTCGCATATTTGTTCAATATAGAAATCAACATATCTTTATCCCGCCCCTGTAAATCAGTCTCAATTTTTTAAAAATCTGGGAGATCTGATGCCGCGACACAAAGATTAGATTATTGTTTACAGTATATGACAAGATTATCATTATCAATTTCTACACTTAAGCCCTGATCGAAAATATTTCTACCAATAATTACAGGTTCAGATATAGTATTGTCGGAAACCACGTGAAAGAGTAAAGTAATCAAACGATCCCCAATTTTAATATCGGCCTGGATTTGAGTCGCACACTGTATATCATCGCCTCCGATGCCGCTCAGATAGATGAGACTTTTACACACAGTCCCCAAGAGTTTACCGCGATAACCTTCTTTCACAAGAGAACAGGACGATCCACTGTCAAATAGGAAAGGTACAGACTCACCGGAAGATGTTGTCAAGATACCTCTTGAAGGACGATGTTCACAATGGTGGACTTCCTTGGCCGCAGCTTTACCACCGTTCCTTTTACCGGGACAGTTAGTTGTCACATGACCTGTTTGGCCACAAGTGTAGCAGGTAACCTTGGTCATCCTCTCCAACGGGCGGGAAACACTCGGAGTGTCTCGAAGCTCGACTGATCCCATCGCATCACGACGTTTTCGGCATTCCGCAAAACGATGTCATGATATTCCTCAAAAGTTACAACTGCCAGTGAACCTTTCGGTAGCACGAAAACGCTTCGCCCCAGGTTAATTAGCTTCGACCTTCGATACGCCTCCCAGGATTCGGAACAATTGAGTGCGAGTTGTGATATTGTGCGCAATCAATTCGCGTCGTATCAAGCTGTTCTTCTGACAGAGCACAGAAATAACGAATCCAGTCACCACTTCTTCAGGCACGACAGCCTTAGGTATTCGTTCGATCAAGTTCCATAAACGAAGGGCGTCTTCTGAAGCTGTCTCTTTAACTCCTATTTGGAATCGCAATATCTCATCGAAGTAGCTTTGGTTTTTGAAAATCTGGCTAACAGTACCTGTTTGACTACGCTCCAGGACATTTCATCTAAGTTTAGCTTAGTGATATGGGTAGCCGCTCGTCCTTTTAAAGAGGTAGTAAGAGCCATAAGCAGGTCTATTCCGTCTAAGCGCTTATTATGAACGATTGCTTCGGTAATCTTACACCAACCAGATATGTCACAGTCTGGTTCATCTGGATCAAACGGTAAGAAATTCGTTCCCTGGTTAGAACTCACAGCTGGCTGGGCTGCGAGAACACGAGATAAAAGCATTTGCATGTTATTCAGCAACTTTTCTGCATCGGATTTTGGTGTTTCTTGCTCAATTCTAGCCCTGTCTAATCCCACTTCTGATGAAAGAGCAGGAAGGCCTTCATCAGAACTCATCGTGTGTGGGTTGGAAAGCAGATGGGCGTGAGCGGAACAAATCACAAGTCCTTGTTACAATTACAGTTATTTAATCAGCACAGGGTTTAATAATCAAAATACACAGTCCAATGAATAATGCACAGTCTAATTTAACTCGACACCAACTTAATTAACCGCTAGATTTAACTATCATTCAGATGCAGCGATTCGTCACAAATGTGGTGCACGGGCGCCGTCTCGAATAACACCATTAAGATGGCAGCCCTCACAACCATCAACAATAACGCTTCGCTAGGCCGACTTTTCACGAGCTAAAAGTCAACCCGATGACTGACTTTGACGGATGCGCCGTCATATATTTATTTTTACAACCCCCATTTTCTTTTTCTTTGTGTATTTTTTTTCTACTAATATCTTAATTTTGACCATCCCACTCTTCTTCTTCGCACGCTAATTGCCGAATAATGTTTGTTGTTTATTTTTTTAATTTTTTTGTAAATGTGATTCTTTCGTTATGTTTATATGCGAGCTGTAAAGCCAAATAAATAAATAAATTAATTAATATACTTGGATTAAGTAAAAATCCTGCTTATATTGTATTAAATTTTATAATATAATAAAAATAAGTAAAGGGAAAGTAAAATAAGACTCATTAAACTCTTGTACTCGCACAAACGTCGCGTAACGCCAACTCGAACTTTTTCCAACTGTGCCATGAGAAGTTTCACTTCAAAAATACAATTGTCTTCTACTTCTACACTTGTACTTCGCCATCATTGGCGATCAGTTTTTCAAACTTACTCTGTCCATAGTTGACCTTCATTATTCCATTCCCTTAAATTGCGTTACCATCACATCTTTCTTCTCACAAAGCTTTTGTTCGATAATTTTCCCAATCATTATGGTTTGTAGTAAGCGGTAAGTATATCATGCCAAAACTCTTTTTTTTTTCGCTGAGAAATGCTTTTACACACCCGATGAATGACTTTCCAATCGGGAGTGTGGGACTCACAGATTACAGAATACCCACTAAAACCCAGCGGATCCCGCCTCATCCATGAGTGAGATAACTAGAGGTTCCCTAGCTGCATTCCATTCTAGTGACGCGGATGACACCGACCACGAGGACCTACCACTCAATAGGGTGAAGCATGAAGCGGATAGGTGCGAGTTCTGCCACCAAGTCTCCTCCGACGGCGAGGGAGAGTTTTAGCCTCTTGCTCCCTTAGTCTCTCATTTGCCTCCTTCAGCAAGATGACGGTCTCGCAAAAGAAGGCAAGCGCCCTCCACCCAACTTCACTGGAGAGCATTATTCCAATTATGCTCTCCACTGAAAGATCCCTAACCAGCGACAACAAGATATGCCGCTGGGGTTCCCACGCTGGACATTCCGCCAGGGTATGGTTTGCCGTATCTACAGTAGCACCACACTCATGACAGGCGAGCGTTTCCTCACAGCATGCCAAAACCCTGGTTAATTACGCAATTAAACTTATAAATGTAGAACATCGTTAATTTACCATAATGTCAACACTTCAGGCCTTCAGTGTCTTTTAGCATGCCTTTGTTATTATTGTATGCATCTGCTATGTGAAAAAAACTGTAACATTGTAATTTAATTGTCTTATTAGCTAACATGTTACCATCGTGTTACGCAAGATATTAAAGGATGCAATTATCGACGATATATAAAGAACTAGATCTTATATCGTTTATAGCCACTCATCATTTTGCCTGACATTTAACACAGTTAAAGATTCTTGCAGTTACATACAAAAATGAAGTGTTTATTATTGCTGGTAGTTACTGCGTTTATTAATGTCTCACTAGCAGACAAATACACTGACAGATATGACGCCTTCAATATAGATGAAGTACTAAACAATAAAAGATTATTAGGCTCGTACATGAAATGCATTTTGAGCAAAGGACCCTGTACTCCTGAAGGAAAGGAGCTTAAAGGTAAGAATCTATACTAATAATAAAGAATTAAATAAGATTCGCCTTAACAAGGTTGGGAATTCGTTATATCTTTTGAATGGAACGTCTGATTTCAATAATTTAAAATTATTCTACATGTATTAAATGGTCTTTAATAAAATATCGTTTCATATGATAACTATGAATACAGAGGTATGAATAATATGGTTAGATTACTGTTGCCAAATTTTTTAACTTTTAATATTCAAAATAGTGGCATAACCACAGTAGTTTGACATATGGTATGCTAGACTTTTTTGTAGATATTAATACGTTCTATAATATTCTAGAACATTTTTTGTTTATATTTAATAGTTTGCCTAGCGCACGCGGTAACAGATTTTTTGTTTCACACCTTGAGTTAAATTAATGCTTTTTTCTGAGGGATGGGAAAGTAATGTAGCATGTTTCTCAATGGAAATACACCTTTCTGATGGCGAAAAATTTTTTAATACCGGTCCAGTTTGAAAATTAGTTTAGTTTTTGTGTGAAAATGTAACAAACTTACACATACTCGTACATACTTCCATACAAAAAAACAATTATTTCCACTTTATAATATAAATTTGGATTGCATACATAGTAAGAAAGATTACGTGTCTGAATTGGTCGAAACACGAATTATTGTAGAATTTGTGAGCTTGAATAGGAATAGTTAAATAATAATTTAGGTAAAGATTACACATTTTAAAAAATCGTTTAATAATGATCTTTTAATTTATAATCTGAATGAGTGAGAGAATGAATGAAAGGAGATAGACTAAGAGGATTTATGAGTTAAGAATGAAGAGGAAAGTTGGAAGGGGTAGACTTAGGCGAACGTTGCTGGACCAAATCCAGGTCATTTTAAATAAGGGCCAGGTCAAGAGTACTCTAAATTGACAAACTTGTATAAAAGGTTTAATGAGAATGAAAGAAGCGATGGAGATATGCAAGGATCGTGTCAAGTGGAAGGATGTTGTCTCTGTCTACCTCTATGGGAATGAGGCGTGATGCTATGTGTGTGTTTATATTTTAATGCCTAAACCCCCGAAGTATTTAGATGTATTTTCGTATAAAAGACACATTACAGACATTTAAATATTATAAAAGTTGGTATATAAATACGTTATTTTTAAAGATATTTATAACAATTATAGTTTAACAACTTAGATATTATTATATTATCATTAGATTTTTTTTAATTACCAAAGGTGTAAAAGAGTGGTTGAATGTTTATATTAGTTAAGATACAGTATTTTGAGTTTTGAAGATATAAAGATATTATAAACCATGTTAAGACTATAAAACGAATATGTAATAACTTATTAAGTCACTCCGAAACTTGGCTACTTCGAGTTTTTTAGTCATTTCATAAATTTACTTACATACAAAGTATTATACAAGTACGAATATTAACCAAGCAACAAATAGTTTTCGTTATAGCACCCAATAATTTATTATAAGTTACTTTATTTTTAGAACATTTAAAAGATGGCATGCAAACTGGATGTACTAAATGTACTGATGCACAAAAAGAAAAAGCAAGAACTGTGGTTAAACATCTTCAGGCCCATAATCAGCAGTACTGGGAAGATATAAAAAAGAAATTTGACCCTGATAACAAATACAAGGAGATATATGAAGGATTTCTTGCCTCTGATGATTAAATATAAATAATTATTGTAAGAAACAACTCAGTGCATTAAGGTTGCCGCACACATACCAACCCTCAAACAGACCAATAACTCTTAAGAGTTTCATAGCCTTTGTATAAATTAAATTTTAACAGCCGTATAGCCCAAGTATTGTTAATAATTGCCTCAAATTTTACTCTCCACTATTATGTACAGCTCAGAAGTTATTAACAGGTGACGAAAAAAATGTTTAGAAACGATTTCTAAATGAGCAAGTTATAAATGCGTTAACATAACAAGAAAGGGGAGAAAAACTTATTTTTGTCATCCTATCAGCTATCTGATTAGAAAACGGCTGTTATTACAGACCGCAGCTTGTAATTTTTCTGGTTTTATTTAGAAGGTACCACATTCTTACCAAACACAAATGTAAATGTCAACAGACAGTAAAAATTTACATTATCAAGTTAACCGTATGTAACTACCATTATTATTTCTTAAAACTGGTTGCCTGTAAAGTCGGCTTACGGGCGATAATTTTACGTGATAACTTCATAAGGAAATATTGATAAAATATTATTGCTATGTGTGTAGTACTATAGAAAAAAAATCGACCCTGATTAAAAAAAATACATATTTCTTAAACGTTTTATTAGCATTTTTGATGCTTCATTGTGTTAGTATACCTAAATAAAGCTATAGTTTTATAAAAAATACATTACTATAAAAACTTTCAACGAAACACAAAATCAAAAAACTTTCGGGGCGGTCTCCTAAATACCTTGCCTGTAGAAACTAAGATACATGGGCAGCGATGTGGTATGTGTGCAACAACTCTTACACTATTTTAAGTATATTAATAGCTTCAATATTTAAGGGACTAAGCGGCCTTTGATTTTAAAAAATTTTTAAAAAATAGCAATTAATTTTAAAAAATTCTTCGTTATATGAATTTTTATAAAATACCCAAGTAATCTATGTTTTGTAATTCGATAATTAAGGATAAATATTTAGCGTACTTATCACTGTCTTTATTGTTATTTAAAGAATGCAATGTACTGTGTGTTATTATTTACTTTATACTGTTAATTATATGTCTATTTATTCGTTTCAACAATCTCTCTAAGCCAAAGGTTTTCTAGAAGAAATTGCTACGTAAGACCGCCTCATTGTGCTGTACAGTTATTTTTAAGTAGTTTTTTTTTCTGTGTATATTTCTTGTAGTGTACAATAAGTTTCTCTCTCTCTCTTTTCGATGTAACAAGCTTTATGTGTGATTATATGTAATTTGATTATCATTAGTGTATGACAGTTAATAGTTAAATAAATATAATTTTAATATTTTTGAACATATGAATGATAATGTAAGTTAATATTAATTATATTTTATAAGGCATTTTCAACAAACCACTTCTGTTATCAACTTACAATTGTATAAGTAAATTTGGAGTTTGGACTGGAGCTTTTGATAAAATGATAATTTGGCTAATAAGTTATAATCGTAAATATATTTTTTACATTATTATATTTATAAATTAAGAAGGAACTTTTTTGTATTATAAATAAACAGATAAGCAAACAAAGCTGACTTAGACTTAGAAAATGACTTTTGTAATCATTGAAAACAGCAAAAAGAAGATTAGATTTATGAGCAAAATGTAGCCTAGCCTGCAATAACTATAAAATAAAAAAATATTCAAAATATATTTACTTTTACTTCATATTTTCGACAATACGATTTCTCTTTATTTTTTTGTAAAAGTTAGGAAGTTTTATTCTGACAGTAAATGTCACAGTTCCGAGGGTTACTAAATAAGTAATAATATGTTTCTTTTAATTTATTGCCACATTACTGTGAATACTCGTTGACAGAGGTTCAGAGTTAAATCCCAATATGGCAGATTTACAAAATCGCATTTTCTAATAGCATAATATCCTGGGCAAGCGCCACTAAAATTATCTTTATAAAAATCAAACTTACATGCTTGATTGTTGTTTTCAATCCATCATTGTGCTTTTCGATGTGTCATATATCGATTAGAATCTCGTGCTTCTCTAAAAGATAAATTCAAAGAAACTGCAATCTCCAGAGTATCAACGCAATATATATTGAATAACATTTTAAATATCCGTAAAAATTTTAACACAAGAAATAAAAACAAACTTGTAATGCCATATTTTAGAGTGAAGATGGTTCAGAAATCATTTGTCGGAATGGGCATACGCATTTTATTAAAATACCCGAATCACTCCTGGGTTTGTCTCCACATAGTTTTAAGAAATCTGTTACAACGTCCTATTACAAAAAGCATATTATAATGTTAAAGATTATTTAAGCGACAAAGATTTTTGGACCTGATTCCAGTTGCACATATATGCTAAACACGTTGTAACGTACGAAAGCTATGTTTCAAGGAGTGACCGTTGAGTTTCTTGCCGGTTTCTTCTCAGCGGAATCAAATTTCCGAATCGGTGGTAGATATATGACCAACGGAAAGACTACTGACGATTTAAAAGTGCTTTTTGAATGTACTTGAATAAAGAATATTTTGATTTTGATGAAAGAAAATCCTAGGAATATCCCTGCATATCCCGGGAGCTATGATGGCGTATGTGTAGCCTGCCAACCCGCAGAGTGGCATTGGCAGGTTTATGCTCTAAAAACCCTTCTCTCCCATGAGTGAGGATGCCTGTACCCAATAGTGAGACGTTAATACTGCTTATTACCTTACTTTGAATTTTCTAATAGCTCTGCGTCTGGAGTGGTGGGAAACTTCAACCTTGGCTTATAAACGACCTATCAACAAAGCAGTGCTGTTAATCAAAATAACATATGAGTTCCGGCGCGAAACTGTTTAAATACAATAAGAAATACGTTGTGCATTACCAGGCAATTACATTTCCATTTTATAATCATGTGTGATCACAGTCACACACGTAAAGACGCACATAAGTCTACCCCATAAAATTTAATGTTTTTGGAAGTGAAACATTTGACGCATGAGGTTATTTTTTTACGGATAAAACGCGTGTTTAGCGTCACGAAGATGTGCAGCGTTTTTATGCTTTTGAACTTTAGGTAGTTTTAATTTTTACTTATTACTACTTTAATAATTTAATATACCTACTAGCTTTACAAATTTAATTAGTAATTTCTAATATTGACAAAAAACACGCTGCATTTTATTTACAATTCGTCATTTTAATAAATTATTTGTATTAATTTTCAACACTTTCAATATTTTAGTGACAATTTAATTCATGAAATTCCTAACATATCTTCCTTTCCTCCTTCTAAGTCTGGGAATTCTAAAGTTTTAGGTTTGTATAAATATAAACAAGACTTAGTTTGCCAAAGAAGTTTCACTTCTGACATGTATAGTATGTAGGCACGCACTTTTAACTTTTATTTTTATTGGGCATCGAACATGTGACTTCTAATAATGAAGCAAATACTGATACTATAACGAAGCCTTCGTATTCCTTGTGCAGTTCAATTTACAATGGAATATTACCTTGGTGTAAGACAATAATGTCGTAACCCATGAGTTATTCCACTTCAATCGTGTATTCTATTGTTTTAAACAATAGCTTGTAAGTAGTCTTTTAAATGTGTAAATTTTTATATATACACAGATTAATGTTGTATTTTTTAATAAAAATGTATTTATATATCTCTTGCTATATGTTTTTTATTTTGTTGTTCCTTAACATCTGGTTTGATTTTCATTAAATTGTGAGTGTTTTAATGATTTTAATAATGGTTAAGACTTAACTTAACGTAAATTTCCACTTATTTCCTAAAGATCGAAGACTAAGCAGGTGAGGCTAACGAGAACAGGTAGTTTTGACTTAATAATTTCACTAACGAGGTTAATTATATAAAGCTAATACTGGCTTTGGTTATTATACACATACTCTAAACTAAATATACGCATACCAGCTTTTTTAATATATAAAACAGGCACTAGTTCATCTTACATGTCTAAATTTCACCAACAAATACAAATACACTCACTCATTCTTATATACCCACTCACACCTACATATCACTCATTAACTCCTCGTAAGTACATAGCAAATATCTCAGTTTTGTCTTTTCATTGTTTCCAAATTCTTACATCTTTATATCTACTCTGTTATTTTGAATATTATTTAATAATTTGTGTAATCCGTGATTGGCCTTGTTTTAAGTATGTTAAGTATTACATGTAACAATTTGTTAAAACGCTGTTGGAATACCAATACATCTACACTAATATTATAAGGAGGAAAGATTTCTATTTTTGTTTGTAACGAATGAACTCAAAAAGTACAGCACCGATTTTAATTATTCTTTTCATTAGAAAGCTGCATAATCACTGAGTAACATAGGCTATATTTAGAATTAGATTACTATAGAAATCTTTAGAAATTCCTATTAAAACCAACCGTAGGTGTAAATATTAGCCATAAAATGTCTCTCATCGCATACGCTGTGAAGAGTATTAATGATAGGACAAAAAATGTTCGACAATATTATAGAATATCTCAATGTACAAAAAACTCTCCAGACCATATGTCTAACTATTGTAGTTGCGTCGCTATAACTACTTTTTTACATTTAACCAATTGATAGAAATGCCGATCAAAATCAGATCGCGTTGTGCATACCATTTATAATTTTTTATCCAAATAAATAATTTAATATTCAAGGCTGTCTCAATACCTGATAATTACTTTTTGAATTATTGAAATCGGATATTCCATTCAAAAGATATCATGAAATTAAAATAAAAATACATGCAGGCGGCTGCCGCCACGCAGCGCATCGAGTAACTAACTCGGCGAGAGAGGGGCAGTGCGGGAGAAGGAGGTGCACCATTATGAACTAGGTAGCCGGTCGGCTCCTTACTCAGTGGACGCAAGCGACATTGAATATTTCGAGTTTTTTAACACATTTTTATGCTTCACTTAAAAAGTTCTTTTCTAAGCTACTCAGTTTTAGTATTAGGAATCACACTTTTTCATAATATTTGTCAATTCATAGTCGTTTTAGTTATCACGCTTATAACTTAAATATGTGTACCTATTTATATCTACCCGTGCGAAGCCGGGACGGGCCGCTAGTAAATAAATAAAGAGTAAATTTTGGCTTTGCCTCTTCGTTATTTCTTCGTATAAGGATAGTACATTCACATAACACTAATAATTTGTAAATCTTAAGATAACGGATTACGTTTTTTATACAGATAAATGATATCGTTCGTGGGAATGTCCACAGGAAGACTGAAGAGAATAAAACAAGTAGTTTTTTTTTTTTAAATTTATTAAAGCCTTTATTTCGTTTTGCATGAACTTTTAATATAAAGTAAGTTAATAGTTGTGCAAAATAAATATAATCACTGCATTAATATTAGAAAAAACTATATTAACATCAATGATGAAAAAATGATCCCCTATGACTTGTAAATTAAAAGTGCGTGCGTACAAAGTACACACGTCATTTTAGATTTCCGACACTTAATTGTAACGCTAATCACGCGTTCCATCCGTAAAAATCTTACGCTCATGCGCCTAAAGAAGTTTCACTTCAAAAATATATTTGAATACGAGTTGAACAAGATATTTATATACAAGAAGAGTGGGAATTAATACTAGAAATTGAAAAAAAAACATATCAACTGAATAAAAGTTTAATAACATTATTTGTATAAATTGAAATTAAAAGATATTTTCTTATGCAATGTGCATTACGCTTTGACTTTTTTTAGTTCTGCTTCGTACTTCTTGGTATATTTCCTATCAGGATCATACTTCACGGTAAGTTCCTTCCAATAGTCGACTTCGTTGTTTATTAGATGAGATATAACAATTTTACTGCCTTCACGCTGTTTAGAGGTACATTTCGCACAGTAATTCTCAACTGCTTCTCGAATGTGAGCTAAAATACAAATATTTTTATTCGGATAAACTTATTTACTATATATTTCTTGGAGTTGAGACACTCTTTCAAGTATATACGTGTGCTAGAGTGTATCGCTGTTCTGAATTACAAGTTAAGTTAAATAATGGTACAAGAAGAATGAAAAGAAAGGTAACTTCAATTATATAATATACTAAAATAATAATGAAATTAAATTTAAGATTGAAATTAGATTCTACATGGATGTGTGTATAAGAGAGAGAGGGAGAGAGATTATGTGTGTCTGGGTTTGTTTATATGTCTAAACTAATATTATAAAGAGGAAACGTATGTGTTTTTGTATGCATGTAAATATGTTTGTAACGTTTTCACATAAAATTTACTGGACCGATTACAAAAATATTTTCACCACTAGAAAGCTGCATCTTTACCGAGCGACATACGCTATATTATTTTCCCAAAAACAAATAGGGATCTCTAAGAAAAATGCATTAATGTAACCCAAGGTGTGAAACAAAAAATATGTTGTCGCGTGCGCTGTGGTAACTATTGATGATAGAACATAAATATGTTCAACAATATTATAGTACGAATTAATATCAAAAGAAAAGTCTGTGATACCATATACCCAACTACTATAGTTATACCAACATAACTACTTTTTTATATTTTAGAATTTAATAATGGTACCGACAACAATCAGATCATGTAATAATTTTAAACCTATTAAATGATATTTAATTAAAGACCGTTGCAATACATGTAAAATACTTTTCAAATTATCAAAATAGGACATTCCATTCAAAAGATATAACGAATTTAAAAATGTTAATCTAAGAAAATAAGTCCGACTTAGTAGACTTTCTACTGCCACGATATCGGTATCTACGTGGGTGAAACTGAGGGGCATTGCTATACTAGCAATGCCCCTCAGTATATATGCCCCTGTATAAGAAGTTAGAAGCAATGATAAAATAACTTTCATTGTCCATCTAGAGTACAGCAATATATCGCTGCTTTCGAAGAATAGTAATACAAAAAAAAACAGTTTAGAAATTGAACAAACTAATTGTTAAAATCAACCAATGAGATACAGCAACAAAGCGTCGTTTCTGTTGTTTTTTTTTATTTGTAACATTTCGCTCTCGGGATGTAAATATCACTGCTTATTATTATCTTTCATTGCTAACAGGTTAACACTTGACTGTAATCATACCTGTTGGTAAATGATGATATAATCTAAGATGGAAGCGCGTTAATATTGTAAGAGGTAGTTTTGCTTCTTATGGTTTCCACAAAGAATCACACCAAAACACAAATGTCTTGTTTGATCGCACGTCTTTGCCGGTAGGGTGGTGACTAGCCATGACCGAAGTCAACCACCAGTTAAAACTCAGACAAATTATAAAATGCGATTTCCTAAATTCCGGGGATCGAACCCGAGACTGCAAAGCGAGTACTGTGTCAGCGAGGCCATCAACTTATTATTTTTAGAGTGACTTTTATTTGTAACAGCCTTCTCGAGATTAAAGTAACAGTCTTTAGGAAAAAACAATTTGTATTCAATACCCAAGCCTTTAAAATGCTACATAGACATAATTTAGTAGATTAAAATTTGCTTACATTTCAATTCTTTTCCTTCGGGGGAGCACTTTGCCTGGTCGAGTATGCATTTTAGGTAAGCAACTAATAAACGTCGGTTTTCGATTATTTCCTTGAGGTTTATGTTGTCGAATTTATCTGTGTACTGGTCTGCTGGCTTAGCAACAACGTATGTGAGGAGACACAAGCTGAACAGGAATATGAGCTTCATTCTGTAAAAAAATAATCATTAATCAATGTCTTCATATTTCTTTGTGTAAGACATTGTAGAGAGGGGGAGTAAATGTCTCGTATTTGTTCATGAAATCAACAATAAGAATCCATGATTATCAGTCGCTACATTACTGTCAACAATACTCCTTCCAAGAGTTGAATTTATAATTTTATATTCACCCATATCATTATTATAGACCGTTTAAGAAAGCCCTATTATAAAACACTGTAACAAGATCCTCCGTAGTTTCTAATAATGGGCACAATTTTTAGTGCTTCGTTTCATTTGTTTACATTTAAATCTGTCATTAGTGTTTTTATACGATAAACTGTTTTACTTTTAGTATGCCATGTTGTCATGCGAACATTCTAAACAATTGTCATTTAATTTTGAACCACCATTCTGCTGTGGTTCAAAATATAATTAGGGTGTGGCTTGAATAAGTTATTAGCAAACACTAGTAAACTATAAATAGCTTATGAATCTAATTGATGTTTAAAAAATTGTATGCCGTTTTGTTTGCTGGTACAGGCGAATATCGTGAGAAGGCATAAACATTTTATGAAAGATTCTGGGGAAACTTTAGCGTTATAATCATTGTTGGAGAAGCGTTCTATCCTTATACTCTCTCTCACATGAGTGAAGAAGCCTGTGACCAACAATTAAACTTTAATTAAGCTGCAACAAATACAGCAAAACATATAACAACTACAAACAAAACACAATTGCTACAAACCTACCTAACGTATGTTTTGTTGTATTATTTTTTTGCCATATCTATTAAATATTACCACAAGAGAGCTAATCTTTATAAATGTATTCTGTGGTTTCTTTTTCTCCACTAAAAAGATTTGTTACAACTACAATTTCCGTATATAATAAGACAATATATTATTGTCGTTTCAGAGACTAACACTGCTGTATCTGCCCTCCCCCATCCTTATTCCCTAACCTTTCATACCTCTCAATCCACATAAAAGACTTAAAAATAATGTACTTCATATCTGTATTCTATGGAAGCGTAATAATCATGGCTGGAATGACGCAGTGACGCTTTCATAATTGATATTCGTCCACAGACGATGGAGCAATTCTGTGCAATTGACGTATATTCACAGACAGTTCATTATAGGTTATTCAAGAATGTAACAAGTGAACAAAGACTTTTTAGATAACTAGCCGATTCGCACAACTTTATATTGCAATAAAAAAAGTAAGGAGTGGAGAAGAAGGATTAATAATACTTTAAATCCTATTCTCAGACTTATCACACATATTAAAAACTTCATTAAAATCATATTAGACTGGCTGGAATATTTTTTTTTTAATTTAGACAACTTGTAATCGTATTTAGATTGAAGTAAAACAAAACAACTACGACAATTACAATTAAAAAATTATAGATAAAGAAGTTTTTTTCCATTACTCACTTTATTTATTTATTGCGACACTAAAAACTTTTTAACTCACTTTACTTTCACACACCAGCACTGAATGTCAAAAGACCAAGGGCTTTAGGCATTTATATATCTTTTGCCAGCTTCTGTTCCTAGTTTCCATGAGAAGTAATGAAACGAGTTTAATTTTTCCGTGAATCTATATAATGAAATAATGTCAATGTTAACTCTGTACGTTATGGTCATTTTAATTATAAATACGAGTAAGGCCGTTAATAGGCTTATTATTCATAGGAGCTGGTTTAGTACTAAAAACTATGTATACATTCGTGGTTCATTATATAGAGAGCCCTTAAAGTGGAATTCTAAAAAAAGGAATGAAAAAATATGCCTCGCTGATCGTTGGGATAGGTTATTAAGTAAGGAAAGGTAAATATCACCCAATTAACCTCAGACCGATGGTAGATTCGTTATCAAATGAGAGACTTGGTGATTCAAAAAGGTTTTTGTTAAGTTTAAAATAAAAACATTTTGATTTTAAATTGATCTTTTTATTGAATTGACGGGAAATAAATCCATCATAGATACATATAGCGGGACGTCGCGGATGCACGCCGGTCATGGCAGAATCCTACCGGCTAAAAATGCCCGACCATCCTATGCACTGTTACTATTGGCAGGTTGTCTCAACAGAACAACTGAACACGTTGCCAGTGACCCATGAGTGAGCCCCTACCACGATCCTAAGGATCCAACTACCTATGGGACAGCGCGGAGGCGCGCCGCCCGACAACCTAGGAGCCTCTCGCAGCGGGACGACACACAACCGTCAGTCCGCCGTCTCAGAGGCTAGTCCTAAGGGGGAAGACGGCGGATGTGAGCCGCACTTCGTCATCCCGGGCGCCTAGGGAGGGCTTGGGCGGCAGTCCGCCGTCGCCGCGGCGTCCGCCTCCCAACGCGGCTCCGCGGCCTCCTCCAACGACATCACTTTGTCGCTAAAGGAGGCCTCCGTTTTCCAATAATCTTCCCACTCCATCATCGCTCTTACGACGGTGGGCGGAAAGTGATCAGTCGATCCTAATACGATCACTAGGGCAGTCCTCGTCACTTCCCACTGGGGCACATGCTCGCCATGTCAACGGCGGAGCACAGGCTAGCGGTGTGCCCCTCAGTGGGCTCGCTACGTGTCGCCCGGTATAGATACCTCCCCATGACCACGACCATGACTACGAGCTAACCAACGACCAAGGAGCGGCGACACAGCCTTGTTCGTCGAGGGCCCAGCGCTCGGCTTCCTCAGCCGGTCCTAGGCCACCCGGTTTCTAGGACCGCCTGCTCCTTGCGCAGCTAGTCGCTTTCGTTCCCTGGCGAAAGTGGGCCGTTCAATTTTAATATAGATGATGTACCACGTAAAGTCGCTATAAATCCAAGTGTTTTTGAGAACAAAAAGGAAGCAGTTATACATTTTAATTGTTACTGTGGATTTTATTTTGGATTTTTTATATTTTCTGATTTCCTTAATCAGGCTGTCTCATCGAATCTTAATTTATTCCTTTTTCCGAGCAGAGTAGCACTTGAGTGTGTTCTCACCTGATGAGAAGTTACTGAGTTAAGATTGTAACACGTTCACATGATAAAAGAAGATCGCTGGCGAAATTGTGCATATCTATTCACTAGGCAAGGTCTCGGATTTGATTCCCAGCAAAACATATTTAGAAAATTGTATTGTCTAATCTGCCTAAGTCTGGACTTTTCGAAGACCTCAGATACGGAAAATTACAACTTTTCCAGGAAAATAAATTGTATTCTAATATGATATCTGTATAGAACATTGGTTTATAGTAGGTAATTTTTATGGCCCCTTTGGTAATAGTACTACCTTTACTAGCAGTGGTGTTAGGTTCAATTCCCGGCAGGGTATAAGGGCAGGATGATCATCTTCTACGACACCGTAGTCTCGTTTTAGGATTTTTTAATATTATTAAGTCTGGACTTATGGGAGGCTTCGGATTAACAAGCAAGAGATTTGTATTCTGTATAGAAACCATAAGAGATAAATCATAACATACTAGCGCGCTTCTCTCTTAGTCTGTATTATCACTGGATGGTAAGTAAGCTGGGATCACAGTGAAGTGCTAACCTTCCTGCAATTAAAAAATAAGCTAAGGCAAAATAGAAATCAAACAAAGCGAGTACTTGCAGCATTGCGTTAAAGAGGCCGTCTAGTACCGACGATCACAATAAATATATGAACAGTGTAAAATATTAGTAGGCCATTAAAATACCATACAGCAGGAAATAAAAACTGTTTATTTGACACTTGGATATAAACATTTAAATAACTTTTAAGATTTCATTTATTACTCCGAAAATGACAATAATTAATAATGCATATTTAAATCTTTTGAATAACACTAATACATTGTAATATATGAGATATCATATCAACATACAATAAATATTGAATAAGGATGTTTCTATTAAAACACCACGTATTTTATCATATATTTCTGCAGAAAATCGTAGAAACGATTCAAATTACGAAATTATTTCTTTATGTTTAACAAAGTAATTGTGTATAAATCTTAAATAAACATTTTAAACGATACAACGTTTGAAACAATCAGCATGGCGTGATAATTGACACTGACAGTGTTATAGAGTAATTTAATTAATGTTAACCGGTTTAATTGATTCAATTCTGCTTTTTTTGCTTTTACAAGAAATATAGAGAATCTAGAAATGTGATAAGAATACAATGAGAGGTCTATACTTTACCACGTATATTTTGTTTCGAATATAATTTTGTTTTAAATAATTACAAAAACAAATTTATTAAAGTAACATCAAATAACTTTAGCAATATTAAATTAATGTCATAATTATGTATATCAATAATATTTATTTTTTATATATTATTACATTTTCAAAAGCTTTAAAAGGCTAGAATCCAAAGCCGTAAAACGAATTGACAAAGATCTTTCGTTAAGCGGTTTTCAATTAGCATTGACAAACTAATATTTTCATTGATACAAAAGAATGAATCGGCTACGTTTACCAAAAAATCCAAAGTCTTCTACTTTTACGTAACACTGGCGAAGTAAATTGTACCAGTCTGGAACAGGAAAAAGCCATAACTCCAAATAATAATAATAAGAATGATGTGATGTTTTTTATGTTATTTAATTAATCTTTAAATTTTAGGTTTAAAACAAGTTAAATATAAAATCATCTCCGTACATTATTTTTATAATTCATAACCTTTTACACCTACAGGAAGTTTTCATATATAAGGTATTTTATCTCTATTTTCTACAAGTAAGTGAGTCAGTTAAAGCCCTTTCAATCCGTAAACCAACATTTTCAAAGGATATTTCAAAACATGACATTTTAATCAGTTTTAAACAACCTTTTTGATCTTTTTCCATTGTAGAATTTTATAGTGAAAAATACGCATGTTTTAATATATTTTTATTGATATTGGAATACAATATATTTAAGCGGACACTTCTTTTAATTCCTTTTCGTATTTGGTGGCGTATTTGCGCTCTGGATCATACTTGCCACTGAGTTCTGTCCAGTAATCCTTTTCGTGGTTAATTAAATGTCCTATGACTTTTCTTGACCCACGTTTTTGAGTTTTAGTGCATTTTTCACAGTTGTTCTCAAGTGCATCGATGATATGAGCTATAACAAATATATAAATTAGACAATCTATACATAAATATGTATTTTGTACATATCAATGACTCAGTTCTTCTCAAAGGCCGAGTCGATTGTTATTATTTTTTTTGCGTCTATTTAGGTAGATACATGAATGGTTTAAATGGATAAGTCAATATCTGCGGCAGGGGTTGCCAAACAGCGACATGCGAGTCTCATGCGGCCCGAAAGAACTCTGATCATGTAATGGAGGGAGTATCTTGAGGCCCCTATAGCAGGGATAGTGACAGTGGAGGCGTTGCGCCCTCGGCTAGGAAATTGGCATTCGAGGAAACATGGAACGCTGTCATAGAGTCTTGTGCAGGTGCTCACCGGACATGGTTGTTTCGGGAAGTACTTGTAGCAGATTGCTGGCTGAGAGTCCGCTGGGCTTTAATGGTTATTCTGCTTGACAGTGAGTCCCACACACTTAACTAGTTGGAGTGCATGTTTTCCACATTCCCCAGTGGGCAGCGTACATAAAAGCATTTCCCAGCGATAAGACCGTAACTTCGTTATGTGATTGAACTTCTGGTTTCAATGTATTTTTGTGTACATACTAGTGGAATTAGCAGTAGTCGATATAGATTATCGGAGTAGATAAGTAACAGATTTACCCATATTGCTTTAGGATCGGGGGCTACGCTCATGACATCGCCGGAAGATCTCACACATCTATCATATAAATTTATAAGAATTGTTTGTATATTTCCCCTTTTTTGTCGATTTTGATAACATCAGTTTCAAGCAAGTTATAGACCATTATCCGGGACAAACAAATAACGACAGAAATAAATTAATTAAACAGACAGACATACATAAATATTCATATGCATTTTGTAATAAGTTGACGTAAACAAACACGTTTTTACATATTAAATTTTATTAGAATTACATTGTCATAGTTGCTATGTTATAATATTTATTTTTATTAGCATATTAATATACAGTAGTGATTTTAAAATCATCGCTTCTACATGACAAGTTATTAGCTATAAAATTTTATCTCTTTATAATTATTATCGTAAAACAAAGGTTTTTATAATTTTTCGAATGTTGGGAGGCTATCAACAACCATACTTATACAATGAGCCCGCATTGCAACAGAGTGGTGGGTCAAAGCTCCAGATTTGGTTTTGGGACGTGCAGGTTTGCTCATGGACTTTTCTTTTACGGAAAAGCACAGTATTTAAGTTTTTATAAAGAGAAACTCAATACCTAAGCAGGATTCGAACCAGCGATTCTCTGACCAAGAATCCACGCATCATGGAGCCATCATGACTTCCTGATTATTTAGTTATCAAAAGCAACAGGATTTTTAAATCATATTATCTTATCCTTAAACTAGTTGTTCCCCGAAGTGTAATACGTTTCTCCCGATAACATGGGATTATGGAAAAATTATATAAAATATGGGGACCGCCTACATTGCGAAAGGAGTCACTTTGTTAAATTTCAAGTCAATCGCTTATAGTTTTGGAGGTTTAGAGTAATCATAGGAGTTACTGCTCTTTTTCTAAATGTCTAAAATGTAAATTATCCGTTTATAGCTAGAGGCAATCATTATGGATTATTATATTACTTACATTTCAGTTCTTTCCCATCAGCTGTACATTTTCCTTGGTCCAAAACGCATTTTATATAGGGGATAAGAAGGCGACGATTGGCCAAAATCTCATCCAAGTCAATATTGTCATAACGATCTGTATACAGATCAGGTTTAGCGAAAGCTAGTGCCACGAAAGCAGCCAGGCAAATGATAGTCTTCATGGTGGAGTTTGGCTAAAAAAAAACATAAAAATACGTAAGCAGCAGCCTGTTAATGTCCCACTTGCTCATGGGATATGCCAGTTTCCTTACGATGTTATTCTTCAACAAAAAGCACAGAGATGGATTTTAATTACAAAATTAGTTGTTGCCAAGGAACTAGGAACTCTCGACAAAAATCCAAGTGTTTATCCACTGAGCCATTAACGGTTCTTAAATGTAAAATTCTGTTTAAAACAAATCAAGTTTTCTTTTACTGCTTCTATGATAGCATTTTACTGTGAACTGATGGTGAGTAAGGATACCGTTTAGCATGCTAACCTGGAATGAGGTAAGTTGCCTGAGGTAGAGCCATAACTAGCTACGGCCGAAGCCTCAGTAGAAATCTAGACAAATAAGAACATAGAGTTCCCTATTTTTGGACTACTCGTAATAAAATCCAGGACTGCTGTTCGTGGAACGATACCATAAAGGTGGTGACGTTTGTGAAACCTGTTCTCTTTTCTTATAAGGTAATTACCGTAAGTAAGTAAGTAGCAGCCCATTAACGTCCCACTGCTGGGCACAGGCCTCCTCACTCCGAGGAGCGAGGGTTTTTAGAGCATAGACCCACCACGCTGCTCCACTGCGGATTGGCAGGCATAGTACACAAGTGCACTCTCTATTCCTTCACTCTCATAGTCCGATGTGACGGGAATCCGACACGATCGGAGAGAGATCAGGCGCAGGACCGACGGCTTAACGTGCTCTCCGAGGCACGGGGGTGGATCACACCGCCAACTTCCCAACTTCGGGTAAATATTGAGAAAACCTTATTAGAAAACTCAATATCGATTTTTGAATTGGCCCGACCCGGGACTCGAACCCAGGACCTCATGTCTGTAGTCGAACATGATAACCACTAGACCAATGAGGCAGTCTGGTAATTACGGGAATACAATTAATTTAAACATTATAATAGTTAACTGTGACATTGCAAAGCTTGATAATTTTGTACATTTGTTATGGTATTTCATGAAAGCGTAGTGGAAAGGAAGTACAAAAAAATTACCTCAATGTTTGTATGTTCGGTATATTTTCGAGTACTATTCGATTGAGTTAAAGAAATCAATGAAATTTATTTAAAATATGACAATTTCATGTAAATTTTGTTTTAATTTAAAGCGAAAATAGAATTGTTTTGTGTTTAAACTAGGATGTATAAACTTTTTAACCTTTCCTTAATCGCCTACAGATTCTCTTAATTGCATTCACCTTAACAACTCCGAAACTGGTTCGAACACCGAAACACGGCCTTCTCCTGAAGAGGTCATTATTCTATCTGTATATTTCCTTATGTTTGTACTTTTTTATTGCCATATCACAGTAATTACCCACCTAGTTGACAATGGTTTTGAGTTCAAATCTTAGCATGGAAAGTTTTGTTAAAAAACATGATTAATAAACGCATATTGTTTTATTTATTTTTGAAGTGAAACTTCTTCAGACGCATGAGGGCAAAATTTTTACGGATGAAACGCAGGATTAGCGTCACGAAGATGTGAAGCGCTTTTTATGCTAATTAGTTTGAATAGGTAGTTTTAATATTTACAAATGACATTTGGCATTTTAATTTACCAATAATATATGTACTATTTTTCATAAAATAACAAAATTTCATTAATATTTTCTAATAGTAACAAAAACATGTGGGTTTTTTATTTACAATTCTTCATTTGAGATTTCAACAAATTATTTGTATTAATTTTCGACACTTTTAATACTTTAATGACAATTAAATTCCTAACATCTTCCTTTTCGCTCCCTTTAAGTCTCGGAAATCTGTAGTTTTAGATTTTTATAAATAGAAACAAGACCTAAAAATTATTTTGCTAATGAAGGTTCTCTTCTGATGTGTTTTTTGTACGCACGCACTTTTAACTTTTTTTATTTAATTTATTTGTTTCCATTGTCATATTCAAAGAAGAATGTGTTATGGTCACGGGCGTTTGTTGTACATGAATGCATCTCGTAACGGAAATTAGTTTCTAAATAAAATATCGGGAGTTCCCCTTCCGCCTAGCGCAATACGTTAGAGCCCTTGCTTACCATAATAAATTCTTTGATCTTTTGACTATCCAGTGCTATAATTGAATTTTGCATGGAAGCGATAGATATGTAGATACAACATTAAACTGTATCCCGCGATTTTGTTATCATTGGTTTTCTTGAAATTGCCTCCCTTTGGATGCGATTTTAAAGACGTATTCATGTCAAATCAACGTTATTACATAATATTTTTTATATCTTTACAATATATATTTGTATCGTAAAATGGGTTGGAAAGGAGATGTAGTAAAAAAACTGTATTTAGGCGCCATTTTTTCAATACGGCGGTAAAAGAAGCATTGATTTGAACAGTAAAGTCAAATTCGGTAGGACATCAAAATTTTGATAATTACTTATATTCGAAAAGAAACGAGTAAACTTTACATAAACAGAATTGAATGTTTAATTTTTTTTGACGTGGTAATAGTAAGGCAAGGTAAGTAGCAGCCCATTAACGTCCCACTTCTGGGCACAGGCCTCCTTACTCATATGAGAGAGGGTTTTTAGAGCCTAGATCCACCACAGTGCTCCACTGCAGATTGGCAGGCATAGTACACAAGTGCACTCTCTATTCCTTCACTCTCAAAGTCCGACGTGACGGCAATCCGACACGACTGGAGAGAGATCAGGCGCAGGACCGACGGTTTAACGTGATCTCCGAGGCATGGGAGTGGATCACACCGCCAAATTTTTACCGACTTTAGGCAAATATTAAGTAAATCTTAATAGAAAACTCGATTTCGAATTGTCCGACCCGGGACTCGTGCCCAGGACCTCATGCCTGTAGTCGAACAAGATAAACGCTAGACTAATGAGGCAGGCAGACGTGGTATCGTACGAAAAAAGATAACTCGATGCCTCACGTTCCAAGCCAAGCGCGGAACAAGCGATAGAAAGGCACGATCGGCTTAACTCCGTTTTTCATTATAACAAAAAAATTCATCAATGTTCGCTCATGACAATATCACATCAAATTATCGCCCTATACCGACTATACAGACAACTATTTCTTCCTTTCTAATTATCTTCAAAATTAGCAATGTGACGATTGCACATTTAATAACGTTAAATATTCCATCAAGATTACAGAGAGACCCTAACATATTACATAATGAATTATGAATATATTAAGTGTGCCTTATTGGCACAGCGAATCTCCATTAACTAGAAGAAGCAATTAATGCACTTTTTCCGATAAAAATAATGAAGTGTTTACTTCCTAGATTTGGCACACAATATAAACCAATACAAGCGTCTTTTGAAGAAACATTCTATTATTTAATACCCGGCATGTCTTGTAATCGGCCTTAATTTACACGATTCCTGTTCCCATTAATGTAAGGAATATACCGACATATCTTTATCACTTTCCTATAAATCTCATCGTATATACTACAAATAAAAACGATATATTTTTTTTAATTATTATCAAAACTGGTTAAACAAATATTAATTTAAAGTACATGCCACGATTGAGTTTTGCTTTGGAAGAACTGTGAAACAATTCAAAAAAGCAAATTTTACAGGGATTATTTGAAAATTAAGGAAATTGTTCAACTCGCGAAATTTTGAAGATTCGTGATGCTACAATGTCATATTTTGGCGATTTAAATATAATTTTTTAACACAACATTATACAAACTGGATAAGACGTAAGTCCTTAGCCAAATTGTTCCTTAAATTTGCGACTGTAGGATTATTTTTATTCAAAGCAGCGATATTTAAACGAGTTTGTGTATAATAACATATACAATCGTGGTATCCACTAGAAAATAATATTTCTCAAATACATTATATGCAAATATAAAAGTATATATTTTCTATGTTACCTGTAACAAGATGTGCAATCACTGATTTAGATATCGACACTACATACTTTATATCACCTAGGAGTCTTTTTATACCTTATTCATTGAGGACAATATTGTAACTTAGTACATAAGTACTAAGACAGCTAATATTTTTTCCGTGAAGTTGACATAAACAACTCTCATAATGTTTGCTGCATGCCAAGGTTGCGACCTCTTCTAGGAGGGCTATATATCCAGGGAATTAAAGTTATATTATTCAAAAATACAATGTTCAACTGTTTCATTAGTATATTTACAGTGCAGTGGGGCTTCAGGTGCCCATAATAAAACTCTGGCAAATAAACTTAGCTCTGCTGCATTTGCTTTTAAAAAAGTAAGACAATACACTGATGTTGAAACTACTATTTTAACATACTGTTATGAAGTAAGGCGGTGGACATCCAAACTATATATATTTTACAAAAAAAGAGTAATACGTACCACATATCAATTAAAATTTCGTGCTTTTCTAAGAGATAAATTCAAAGAAACATCAATCGTCACAGCACCGTCGCAATATATACTGAAATAGCTGAACCCGCGAGTTCATCTGCATGGAATGTTTTTTTGGGTAGCATTTTCATTAATTAATCCGTTCTTAGCTGACCTCTATTCGGTAAAAGGAATATTCCTACCACATTTCGCGTCTCTACGCCTTATGGTTCCAGAGATTTCGTGATGAGTTAATAGTTAACACCCCCGCAACCTCCCGTGCGGATTGAATTCCGTAAAATCCGTACGTAGCTGACCTCTACTCGGCAAAAGGAATATTCATACCAAATTTCAAGTCTCTACGCCTTATAGTTCCAGAGATACCGTAATCAGTTAATAGTTAACACCCCCGCAATCCTTGCGGATGGTATTTAGTAAAATCCGTACTTAGCTGACCTCTACTTGGGAAAAGGAAGATTCCTACCAAATTTCAAGTCTCTACACCTTATGGTTCCAGAGATTTCGTGAAGAGTCAATAGATATCTGAATATCTCTTTTATATATATAGATAACATTTTAAATATCCGTAATAATAATCATTTATACAGCAAAAATATCATATAAAAAATATAATCTATTTATTTTACGGATTTTATGTATGTAAATCTAAATGTGTATATATTTTAAGGAACACCACCTACCCTTCATACTTTAAATAATCTCCCTAACCCTAAGGTTATCTGGTAGAAATCGCTAATAAGCTATAAGGTCGCCCATTTGTACTGTACGCTAAGTTTTGTTTTCTGTATTACTGTTTAATGTTTGTGGTGTACAATAAAATATAGTTTATCTTACTATCTATCTATCAAAAAAAGCGAAATACACCATTATAACACAAGGAATAAGAGCAAACTTATTATATCATTTTAGGACCAGGAAGGTTCCTAAATCATTTGTCCGATTGAGCATACGCATGTTTAATAAGATATCCTATTATAATCACTTTTCAGTTTGCCACCACATAGTTTTAAGAAATATGTTGAAAACGTCCTATAACAAAAGGCATATTATAATGTTAAAGATTATTTAAAGATGTTTGGACGTGATTCCAATTGCAACTGAAAGCCAAACACATTGTAACCTACAAAAACTATATTTAAAGGAGTAACCGTTGAGTTTTTTGCCGGTTTCTTCTCAGCGGGGATCAGCTTTGCGAACTGATGGTAGATTTGTTACTAACGGATAGACTACTGACGAATCAAAAGTGCTTGTTGAGCCTGAATAAAGAATATTTTGATTTGATTTATTTATTTATTTATCTTTATTGTACACCACACAAAGTAATTATATATTAGGAAAGAGACTTAAACTATATAAACTAGTGACGGACAAAAGGCGGTCTTATCGCTTTAAAGCGATTTCTTCCAGTTCACCTTAAGGAAGGAGACTTGGTTAACGAGTTTAAATAATAAATACACTACATACATTCATTGATTTGATAATAGGACAGAGAAAAATCTGTCTTGATTAAAAAGAAATCAAATTTAAATTTTGTTTACAACTGGCCGCGCCGGTAGCTAGCGATCGTTGACCCGTGTAGTCGAGCGTCAACTTTTTATTTCTGTGTTTCATTGTTGTTTTTTTTAGTGATGTAGTTTTGATGGAGCGTAAATAATGCAATAAATGAATATGACTTTTTTAATCAGGATTGATTATTTTTATTAATACTGCCGTTTGTCTCCGTTTTCGGAAGCGGTAACACCTTGTATATTCGTCATATTTTCACTTCCATAATAAAGTTGTTTATCCACTCAACTTCAAATACATTTTTTTAAAGTTGTAATTAATGACACTTGATGTTAATATAGTTTTAAATAGAAATTGATTGTAATTTTCTTTTTTCATATTACTTGTTAATAATTCAATAAGCATCATAGACTCGGAACTAAATTAACTGCATACATAACTACCTAGAGCAATTATTGTACATGATTACTGAACTAGTATATTTATTCTGCATGTTTGTTTTGTTATTGTTTCACAGTAATTGTATTTCAAGTCATAACTTCAAGGTAAAGTATTTATTTAAGCAGAAAATACTATAATTACAAGTATAGGATGTGATTTTTATTTGTTAATTGATTTTTCCACTATTGTGTACGCTCACTGACCCATGTAACTTCTCTGCGTATAGGAAGATTGTTTTTTTTTTGTCGCTGAAAAAAGCATTTAAGCACCCTAACTGTGGGGTCGGGAGTGTGGGACTCCGCGAGGGGGAAGAACTCGCAAGGCCCGCTAAAACCCAGTGGGATCGTCATCAACCATGAGTGGGGAGCCAGAGGATCGTTGAGCTATTCCTCTTAGGCTCCTCGATTGCAGCCGGCTCACAGATATTCTACAGGGGAAGGAGTTGTATGAACCTCCGCCTCCTGTTTCCTATTCCCCTTCGTCGGGGCTAGAGTATTTCGGCGGCATTCACCCTCTCCCTTTGCTGTGCCTCTTTAAACGTGATGACAGTCTCGCAAAAGTAGACAACCGCTCTCCAGCCCTGCTCGCTGATGAGTTTGTACTTATAATACTTGCCAGTGAGAGGTCTGTCAATGAGTCACTGGGGTCCACAGTCGGAACATTGTGCCACCGTGTAGTGGGCTGTATCTAAGGAGGCACCACACTCGTGACAGTTGGCCGAAGGCTCACAGCCAACAGTGTGATACAGATATTTACCGAAGCAACCATGACTGGTAAGCACTTGTATCAACCTGTAGGAGAGCGATCAGTGCTATCTGCCCAGACCCGAGATCCTCCTTCTATGTTTGAGTCAAGGCTCTGTTAGCTAGAACCTCCTGGTTTTCGCGGCAACTCTACACCGATAAGCAGCCGTGAGAACTTCCGCCCTGAGCTCCCATCGGGGATTACATGCCAGCAGTATTGCTGCCGTCCATGACGCTGTACGGTACCCCAGTATACCTCTGGGCCCGCCGTACCAGAGATATACAAGACGTATACTTAAAGTACGACGACGGTTATATGTTGCTTGTGTAGCTTAGTTGACGGGAGAGATTATACTTATAGATCTCTAGATTAAAAAAATACATCATAAATTAAAATGAAACCTACGCTATGCCCTAAGCCGTATTAAATCCAATACAATGAAAAAAAGTCATCAAAATCAGACGAGTATGACGGAATTCGTCACAGTAAAGCACAGTAAAAAGGATTTTATATATATATAAATTGTAGAAATTCGTTAAAAATAAACGCTAACGAAATATGCATTTTTATAACATTAATTATATTTATTTTTCTTAAAAGAAAGTAAACTGATAGCAACTTTTGTAATGTAACCTCCTTGGTACTTTTGACAACATAAACTTTTTAATGTAACCTTATGGCGTTTGACATAATTGTCAGCGATTGACAGAATTTGCGCTGCAAATAAACTATCCACTTATGTTAGTAATATCAGTCAGTAAATTTCAAATTATAATCCAAATAAATATTTGCATTATTTTTTCATAATTTAGTTTATTAATACCTCACTGGGACAGTTTTTCCGCTAGAAAACCTGCATTTTGGTATTATTCTGGGTCTGAACTGATAGAAGAAATTGCTTTAAAGTTAATAGACCGCCTATTATCCGACACTAATTTACATAGTTTAAGTCTCCTTTTATAATTTTGATGTCCATTAAAGTATAAATAAATAAAAATCGCGTTCATATTCCATAAGAAATAAATTACCTCACACCATGTTACGGCGATTCATTCTTAAACAGTATCAACAATATAACACAGATAAAATCACATTTAAGCTCTAACCGTCAGTTAATAAAAAAAAATAGTAAGTAAGTAGCAACTCATTAACGTCCCAGTGCTGGGCACAGGCCTCCTCACTCATATGGGAGAGGGTTTTTAGAGCTACCACAGTGCTCCACCGCGGATTGGCATGCAGGCAGTACACAAGTGCACTTTCTCTTCCTTCACCCTCATAATCTGATGTGACGGCAATCCGACATGACGGGAGAGAGATCAGGCGCAGAACCGACGGCTTAACGTGCTCTCCGAGGCATGAGGGTGAAGTATACCGCCAACTCCTCAAATTCGGGCAAATATTAAGAAAATGTTATCAGAAAACTCAACATCGATTTTGGAAATGCCCCGGGACTTTGGTATCGTTTTCAATCTCGCTGAATTAGACCGGATTCCCACCGATTCCGCTCTATCCGCGGATTGACTACATCATTACGATTTCCACTGTTCCATCCAAAATGAACTATTTATGCTAGGCGATTTTAACGCGCATCCAGGTGAACTGTTTTTTAATGAAATGTTACAGTTCTGTTGCGAACAGGCTTGGATGTGCGTTCATTACGAAATGCTATCAAAAAATAAAGATGTTTACACGTATATTAGTGACTGTCATGGTTGCTCACGTTGGCTGGACCACTTTATTGTCACTGGTATTGCGAGTAAATGTATCGACAAAATCAGTATTAGAAATAATGTGTCGTGGTCTGATCATTATCCGTTAGAAGTTATATGTAATCTGAACGTATGTCGTTCTCATAAGGATGCAGTAATCATGAGTAAATGCCGTAATTTGGGGACACAAAGTTAGTGATCAGATCACACTTTATACTGAACTCTGCAATAAGGAACTGAGTCAAATAGAATTTTCTAATGAAATATCTAAGTGTAGAGATCAATTATGTAATAAGGTTGAACATAAGGTAGCGATTGAAAAGTTGTATGATAATATCATAAATATATTGCAGGGCGCGGCAAAACAGACGCATAAAGCTCCGAATCGCAATAAGAAGAGATATATTACGGGGTAGAACAAACAATTAAGACCAGCTCATAAGACAGCTCGCCTTTGTTTTCAGTCATGGGCATTAGCCGGAAAGCCAGTGTGTGGAGCATCATACAAAGATATGAGAAAATCGCGTTGAGATTTTAAGAGACAATTAAGGTGGTGTCAAAACAATGAGGAGCAAGTTAAAATGGCCATTCTGGCAACCACATTCGAAGCGAAGCATTTTGGTAAATTCTGACAATATACCAATAGATTGAATGCAAAGTCGACTCTTCCAGCCGAAGTGGGAGGTATCAAGGGTTCTGAAAACATAGCCATGGGCTTATCCCTGACTGAAATTGAAACAGTGATAAAATATATGAAGCGTGGGAAGTCGTCGGGTTATGACGGCCTGAGTGTCGAGCACCTGCGATACGGTGGTGTGTACCTTTCCAGAGTACTCCAATTACTCTATAACTCCTGCATTGCGCATAGTTACCTGCCAGACTCAATGATGAAGATTGTGGTAGTACCAATCCTCAAAAATCGGACAGGAGATACGGCGGATACAACCAACTATAGGCCAATATCATTAGCAACAATCTTAGCCAAGGTTCTGGACGGTCTGCTTAATTCTTACCTGAATAGGGCAGTGAAATTACAGGACGCTCAATTCGGTTTTAGGCAGGATCTGTCTACAGAAAGTGCAATATTGTGCCTCAAACAAACCGTGCGGTATTATTTAGACCGAAAGACGCCGGTACACGCATGTTTTCTGGACCTGTCCAAGGCTTTTGACACAGTAACTTATAAAATCCTGTGGCAAAAGCTTAGGAGAGAATCCAGTATAAGACCGGAACTGATTTCACTTTTTGAGTACTGGTATGGTCAGCAATCAAACGTGGTGAGGTGGGGGAACTCACTAAGCCAATCTTACAGACTAGATTGTGGAGATAAAGCGGACTGACATCACCCGGGCTTTTCAACCTCTACATAGACGAACTAATCGGGAGGCTCAGCAGAGCTGGCGTAGGATGTTCGGTGGACGGAATCACTATGAACAATATCAGCTTTGCAGATGATATGGTTTTGTTGAGGCCCTCAATCGGGGGCCTTAGGAGGTTGATAAAAATCTGTGAAGAGTATGCGGAGGTGAATAGACTCAGCAACAACCCCAGAAAGAGTGAATATCTTATCTACAGGGGTAAAAACAAACCGTTAAAGTTTGATCCACAAATACTCGTACAACTGTGTGGAACGCCCCTAAAGAGGGTGGCTGAGTTCAAGTACCTCGGGCATATTGTAACGTAATGTCTGGGTTTGAGGCAATATGCTGGCACGCAGATTTACATGTTGAACGACGCAAGTAAAGCTGGCACTAATACGAGCCTACTGCNCTCACTAAGCCAATCTTACAGACTAGATTGTGGAGATAAAGCGGACTGACATCACCCGGGCTTTTCAACCTCTACATAGACGAACTAATCGGGAGGCTCAGCAGAGCTGGCGTACGTTATACGAACGCCCCTAAAGAGGGTGGCTGAGTTCAAGTACCTCGGGCATATTGTAACGTAATGTCTGGGTTCGAGGCAATACGCTGGCACGCAGATTTACATGTTGTACGACGCAAGTAAAGCTGGCACTAATACGAGCCTACTGCCAGTCTTTTCACACGTGCAGTCTGTGGACCAGCTATACGCAGAGGACCTATAGTGCCTTGAGAGTTCAGTATAACAACGTGTTGAGGGCAGTGTTGGGGATGCCGCGGTGCTCTGGTGCGTCAGCAATGTTTGCGGATGCACGGGTGGATGATTTCTACGCGATCATCCACAAACGTGCTGCCTCATTGATGAATAGGGTGATAGGCAGCACCAACATCCTCCTCAGCACGTGGGCCAAAAAGTGGGATAGCCTTCTCTGGAGGCACTGGAATGGTATACATACCGGGCTTGGAAGAGTCACGTCGAGCGGCCTAGCTATAAGGCCAAAAGTAGTGTAAGTTTCTAGTACATAAGACATACTAACATAGTTTAAGTTTGTATTATTAACAATATTTTTTCGTATTTTTGTATTTTGTCTCTATCATTATGTAAAACTATATGGGCACATTGACGGCCTGAAATAAAAATTATTATTATATTATTATTAATATGTTAATCTATTGTTGTACTTATACAACCAATTAAGAAAAACAATAAATAATCTTTATATCCAATGTTAAGATCAGGAGTACAATTAAAATCCAGTAATGTTGGGTAGGTAAACAATAAAATTATAACGACATAATGATTCGCTCAGTCTCCATATAACGATAAAATGTAATTAAGTAATTCTTCAATTAGTTAACGTTACAATTGAGATCACTATAGATAAATGAAATATTTGATAATATTAATAAAATAAATTAAGAGTACGTGCGTTCAAAATACACATGGAAGAAGTGAAACTTCTTTGGCAAACTAATTTTAAAGTCTTTTTTTAAATTTCCGAGTTTTAGAGGGGAAAAGGAAGATATGTTAGGGATTTAATGAATTTAATGGTCACTAATATATTAAAAGTGTCGCAAATTAATACAAATAATTTATTGAAATCTTAAATGACGAGTTGTAAAAAAAATGCCATATATTTAATGTCAATATTAGAAATTATTAATTACATTTTGTTTTGAATTTAAAATTTGGAAAAGAGAATTTATATTTTTTTTTTATTTTATGAAAAATAGTATATTAAATGACGAGTGGCAAATTAAAATGCCACATGTTATTTCTAAATATTAAAACTACCTAACCTTCTAACGAATTAGTATAAAAACGTCTTCGTGACACTAATCACGCGTTTCATATATATAATAGGGATATTAATTTTCGACAAATATTTAAATTTATTGTTTGCCGTCCCTTCGCCTCGGCTGACCACACTTCTCGTAACGCTCTCGTTACGCATTCACCGCCTTCCACCCCAAGTTAAGCGTATGTAAAGAAGGTAGCCTTTTAGTGAAGTAATACAAACACATCTCATTCATTTAATAAATAAGCTGATGTTGTAATTATAACTGTTAACAAGTAAATCAACTTATGACAACTAATTATTTTAACCAACATTGTCCTAGCATACGTATATGTGTGTAGGATATAATTATTTGTATGTATGCCTATAAGAATCCACCATCCACTATCATGTGCTGCAATCACTACTGAACTGTTCTGGTCATGTATCGGCACAGTGCCTGCAGCATGATGCCGACAAGGTCCGGAACATCAGAGCCTTGGCCGACTAGGCTCTTGTCGAAAAATGGAGGGAAAACCTCGGGTCCCCAGTAGCGGGCGTGGCTACTGTGGTGGCGCGCCGTCCACATCTGGAATAATAGCTTTCTAGGGAAACACGGGACGGTTTCCTACAAGGTTCCTGGTGCAGTTTCTGACCGGACATGGATGCTTCGGAAAACAATTCCATCACCAAATTGACCGCGAGAAGTTACTTGCTTATAACGAGTGTGGGGCAGCTATAGACTCAACACATCACACTATTACAAATTGTGCAGCCAGGGGAACTCAGCGTTACCTCTTGGTGGCGTAGATCGGCGGCTATCTCTCGTTGGGGAGCAATTTAAGCCCGATGTTAACCAGTGAGAGATGGTGGGCAGAAGTTGACTTCTTTTGCGAGACGGCAATCTCACTAAAGAAAGCCCCCGAGAGAAAGAGAGAGGGAGAATGCAGAGAATGCTCCCTCTCACCGACGTATGAATACAAGGCGGTGCATGTTGGCGCACGGTCCGTCGGACTTGTCCGGGACATCAGGGCAGAATGCAAAAGCTTTACCCCTGGAGCGACATTCATGGATGAAGAGGATTCCGCTAAGTTTTAGTGGCTAATTGCGACATCTCCTCCACCGCCGAATTCCACACTCCTGGTCGTCGGTCGAGATTAGTTGCGTAAGTTTTCCAGCGACAAACAAATAAAAGGGTTGTCTGATAGGCATCGCTACCAAGAGATAAGACCCACTCTTGTACTCTCTATTTTTGTATGAGTTATATATTTGTTTTATATTCTAACATGCACAAAAAGTAATATATATATTAACAAAGAGTCACTTGAATTCCACATTCTCGGTCCGTTTACTGGATTGCAATACCTAATCAAAATTTAGTTAACTGAAATTCTTAAAACTCCATTATTGTCAGATTTACTAACAAAACTTGTAGTAACATAATTTTTTTTGCTATTTTTTGAGTTTTAAGTGTTTAGTTATGTATCATGTATATATCATCTGTATGTTTTATATTCTTAACATATTATTGTAATGTTTTAAATACGAAAGTAATTGTCTGCCTGTTATGTTTTCAGACCCAATCCGTTATTGCAATTGATTTGTTACGAATACTTTACCTTTTGTTACGAAAATAAAGAGAGAGATTAGAGGATTGGGGCGGAAGGAACTTTCTTTTCAGCCGAAAATATACTTTTTAGCCAACAATGCAATTCTAATGTTTATGTCCGACGAAATAAATTTAACATCAAGTGATCTACAATATTTATACTAATTATAACCCTAAGTTAAATTAAGTTTACAGACGAGTACCTCGTGAAAAATGCAATAATACTTGCCACTATTATTTTACAAAGAATATTTTCAAGGTTCTTTATACTAAGTAGGTACATTTTTTAATTAAAATACTATTAATAATAAGCTAGTCTTCAAGCGACATTGTTTTTTAATTACATTGTAGCTGAGTTTGATGGAAAAGTTGCGTAAGAATGTTAATTTGTCTCTGTATAGTTCTAGACTAAGATTTTCAGTTAACATGTTATTTATATAATCATTAAAGTAAAAGAGGCATTATCAAAAAACATCTTTCAGTTCATTCATAAATAAAACGGAATAATAAGTAAGATAATGTAAAGTTCTTCGGTCCAAACATATATCTGAAAATAAATGGAAATAGTGATATCAAAACACCACCTTTTGCTTTCTCGTAATTTATTTATTTAAATAATTTAGCATATATTATAGAATACAATAAAACCTATTATTTGTTACAATTTAAAAAAGCAACAACATCGTTTTTTAACAATTTACAAAAAGTTCGTAATCAATAAAAACTAAAAAATAACAAAAATTTTAAATTTAATTTGGACTTCATATAGAATTTGAATATATAATTGTAAAAGAAATACATTGTTGTTTAAAGAAATTTCGAGTCTAACAGACACTTTATAACATATAAAGTTAAGACACAATGAATGTTATTGTTGTATTATAAAAGCAGATTGAATTTTAATAAATATACATTAAATATTATTTATATAGATTCTTATAAGGACACTTCCGTGTCATTGTTTTATTATTAACTCCTGATTTCAATTAAAATTATTATATATTTCTCAAGATGGCATTCAATTGTAATAATATAAAAATATTTAGATTTCATGGCAATCGGTCTAGAAAGCGTAATGTCACACAATTAAAACTTATACAAATATTTTTTATAAGAGTTACTACTGGGTTTCTTGACAGTTACATCTCGGTAGAATCACTGATTCATCATTTCGAATCGATTGTGGATTAATCTGGATTCAAATGAACTTATTTAACCTAGTTTAAAAGAAAACTAAACCATATTTAACTATTATTGATTATGATTCCGTTTAAATTCCCAAAATTTTGTTCAAATCTTTAATAATTATTAATAAAATACTCATTATTCATACTCATTTCAAGTTCAAATACATTTTTTAATTAAAAATCGTTAATATTTACAATATAAACGTTTCGATGGGCCCTACGCATAAAGAGTCAAGTTGTATTGACATGTTGTATAATATAACTTCAAAGAAACATCATCAGTACAAAAGGTAATAGAAAAGTAAGAAATAATTTATCTTTCAAACACTCTATTGCAAAATTAGGATTTTAAACTGGATTCTTTATACGTCGGTATCTATTTAAGAAATGAATATAATAATTTAAGATGGCGTAGGAATTGTTTTTTTTTTATGTTATTGGATTATTTTATATAATACGCTTATATAAGTCGACATTTTTGGCTCCAAATGGTGTTCAATTTCTTTATAATTTTTACAAGTACGAATTTAAGAATTTACGGCATTATAAACAAGTATATTATACAAGTATCTGAACTTTTTTTTAAGCCGTAGCTGTTCTAAGTTCCTTTTCATATTTCTTCGTATATTTACGCTGTGGGTCGTATTTCGCGACGAGCTGTTCCCAAAAAGCTGGTTCTTTGTTGATCAAGTGAGCGATCACTATACGTGTCCAACTGCGTTGGACTTCAGTGCATTTTGCACAATGGTTTTCAAGAGCATCTTTTATGTTAGCTGAAAATACAACAAGTAATATTAAAAATCATCCATGATGGGACACCTGGCACAGGTCAAACACCGTAATTTTTTATTAAGACTCAGGCTATATAGTAAACAAAACATTATATACCTACTCTGTATGTAAATGGCCTTTACTTGCGCTGGGAAATGCTTTTACACACTTACCCCGAGTTGAATGGGTCAGGAGTGTTGGACTCTGCGAGGGATGAGACCTCGCAATACCCACTAACACTCAGCGGAACCCTCTTCATCCGTAAGTGAAACACCAGAGGTTCAGCTTGCGCATTCTTCCCTGGTGCCCCAGATGAATCCAACTGAGGATTCATGGAGGCGGGAGCAGGTGCGCATGTAAGCGCTGCCTAGTATCCCGCCTCCTTCGGCGGTGAGAGAAAGCATCTACTGCATTCTCCCTATATTTTACAATCTCGCAGAAGAAGCCCACTGCCGCCCAACATTTCTCATTTGAGGGTATCGATAAGCAAATGGCTTCGCTGTCGCAATAATGCGAGTACATCTTACGAGATTAGCTTGCTGTTTTTTTTTTGCTGGCAGGTTAGCAATGATCACACCTTATGATAAGTGTTGATCTAATTTAAGATCGAAGCGTGCAAATATAGCATGAGGCAATTTACCTCTTATAGTTTCTACACGGCATCGTACCAGAACATAAATCTCTTGCTTTGCTAGTAGGGTGGTAATTAGCCACGGCATAAGCCTCCCAGTCATGCAGTCTCAGACAAATTAGACTACCTGGGTCTAGCTAACAAAGCGAGTACTCGAACCACTGCACCAGCGGGGCCGTTAAAACTATTCATCACGGGACGACTGGCAGAAGTCAAACCGTACCGTACCGTTTACCGAAATAAAGAAAACACTGTATACACTATAGATAAACAACCTCGCTGTCGCAATGATGGGAGTACTTGCTTCGCTGGCAGAAGCCTTGAATTCGAGTCCCGGCAAGACAAATTTAGGAAACAGCATTTTCTAATTTGTCTGAGCCCGGACCTTCCATCAGGAAGGTTTCGTCCGTGGCTTACTAACACCCTACCAGCAAACACGTACGCCCAGCAAAACTTGTCGTTCTGGTAAGACTATATTTATTCATCATTGAATGCACCTTAAATTCATTATTTGTCCAATTATACAATACATGCATGTGTTTTACGACTGCCTCATTGGTCTAGTGGTTAGTATGTTTAGCTACAGAAATGAGGTTTTGGGTTCGAGTCCCGGGTCGGGCCAATTCAAAATTGAGTTTTTCTTAACATTTTCCCAAAGTTGGTAAGTTGGCGGTGTGCTCCACCCCCGTGCCTCGAAGAGCACGTTAAGCCGTTGGTCCTGCGTCTGATATATCTCCGGGTATGTCGGACTGCCGTCATATCGGACTATGAGAGTGAAAGAATAGAGAATGCACTTGTGTACAACGCCTGTCAACCCACAGCGGAGCAGTAAGGTCGATCTATGCTTTAAAAAACCCTCTCTCATATAAGTGAGGTGGCCCGTGCCCAGCCGTGGGACGTAAATGGGCTACTACTTACCTTTTTACATGTGTTTTACGCTATTCGTAACAAGTTTCTTGTAAATAAATATTCATCACTTACCTTTAAGTTCACGGCCTTCCTGTGTACATTTGCCCTTTTCAAGGATGCAATTGATGTATGCGACTAATAAGCGGTCATTTTCGAGGATTTCTTTGACGTTGACGTTGTCAAAACGGTCAGTGTATTTGGCTTGGGCTGCTGCAAAGGCGATTAGACCCAAGAAACACAAAGCTGTAGCGGCTTTCATTCTGGAAATAAAATGATAAAGTTTTATAACGAAGAAGTCTTACCCATAAAAGTGGTTAAGAAAGTTCGGTATGAAATGTTTTTTTGTTTATGTAGAGGTAACGTACTCGTTTAATCTCGTTTATGCGTTTATAATGAATGCCCCACCAATACTGATGGTACAAAGACATTTCATACACAATTACAACCTTAAATAAAGTAAAATATGTTTAAATATAATAAATTTCAGATTCTGATACTGTAATTTCCTTAGAACTAGAATGAATACCTTTGAACCTGCCACCTTTTATCCTATTAGCCAACCTGTAGGGCGAATGATGTCACAAAAGTAAGATACAAAATTGAGAGAAAACCGAGAAAGGAAGTTAGACCGAAAATTTTATAACCTATTTTATTTTATTTCATAATGAATAGTTAAGTTCTCTCGTTTTTATAATGTTTATCTTTAAATTTTAGAATATATCTATATTGTTTCCTTTCTTTATTGATTAATGTTTGGTTTTGGGCCTGTTATTATTTTTAGATAGACATCAGTTAATAAATTATTACAATTATTTGTTTTCTGAACTTTCTTGTCTTTTCTGTCTATACCTTATATCATATATTAATTGTACTGCACATCTACCAACGACATTTTGTTTAAAGGCTTGCTGGTAGATAAAACTTTTTAGTTTTAAGCCCGCCTTTTTGTAGTCTATGAATGTAAGTCAAACCGCGTATAGCAAGTACTACTTTCAAACAATATTTACTACTATATTTTATATCTGATTCAAAGTTAGGATACATTTATCTAGACGTAATCTTTTTAGCAGCAGACTAAATATGTTTAATATTTTTTTGTATTGTACGGTTATGCAACAATAACAATTACTGCAAAACTAGTTCCTTTAGTAATTATAGTTAAGACTTTAAGGTACAATTTTGCGTGTAGATTGTTCGTTTCGATAATAACCTATACCCAAAGTCCAACCTATATTCTAACGAACAACTAATTAAAATATACAATAGCCTAAATTTATCCTGCCAGGAGTTGAACCTGAGACCTTTACGGGCAAAGTAAGTACCACCACATACCGTGATGACCATTTTGAATTAAACTATTCATACTTTTTTCCCTCATAAAAAACTCTTTATGCAGCGTTGATGTCAAAAATTTTTTATATATTTAACGAACAGACTTTATCTTTAACCATCTCGTATATCGAATTAGGGTACAGACTATAATCTCCTTAATTATCATGTGTTTAATAAAAATAAAAATAGTAATCAGAATTTTGTTGGCATTTGTTAACTTAAAAAAAGATAATAGACTCAACAAGCAATACATAATGAGCTATTTTCTAATAAAAAACTAAATAATAATTACTTAAAACGTAAAATAAATGTGTTAAAATTGAAAAAACTGAATGTAACGTCAAAATATATTGACTAAAAAAAAACAACAAATATTCAAATTTTCGTCTGTGTCTCTATTTGTATACAATCTCTGAAACTAGACTACTTTTCATTTAGGTATTTGAGAGAATAATGAGATCTATATATATTAGAATCAAATGTTGTTCGTTAGCCTCTCTAAAACTCAAAAACGGCCGGACTGATTTGGCTAATTTTGGATGTGAATTATTTCTGGAAATACGGGGAAGGTTTAAAAGGTGATTAAATATAAAGAAAATTTATGGATTATAGTAAAAACAAGAATTTCCTTTTCCCTTAGAGTCTATTCCTAACTATCAAACCTTTGATGTTCGTCCTATCAAATCAATCAAAATATTCTTTATTCAAGTAGGCTCAAAAAGCACATTTGAATCGTCAGTAGTCTGTGCGTTGGTAACAAATCTACCACCGGTTCGGAAAATTAAATCTGCTGAGAAGAAACCGGCAAGAAACTCAACGGTTAACTCAACTTTTAAAGATAATTTTGTATGCCACAATGTGTAAATTGCTTCTGTGAGCAACTGGAATCAAGTCCAAACATTTCTATCGCTTAAATAATCATCAACATTACAATATGCCTTTTATAAAAGTATGTTTTTGACATATTTTTTAAAACTATACGGATGTAAATCTAAAACTGATTGAGGTTTCTTATTAAAAATGCATATGCTCCACCCGACAAATGATTTCTGAACCTTTTCCACTCTAAAATACGAAATTACAAGTTTGTTTTTATTTCCATCGTTCAGATATCCAATTAAATTTAACAGAAAGTTAAGTTTTCGACAGTTGTCATTGACAACCAACAATTTCTGATCGCAACTATAATATTTTAAGGGCTTTGGTGGTTATCTGGGCGTAAAGGTTGCGTTTTTTGATTACGAATTGTTTTTGTTTAGGTTAAGAAGGCGGTACGAAGTTTGCTGGTAACCTAAAAATATAATAAATATGACATTGAGACGTAGAAGCGTGACCGTATTGGTTATCTTTTTTAATAAACTCACTATCATATATCTAATATTAATCGCAAATCATTCCGTATAATAAAACAGTCTTTATCTGTCTAACATTTAAATTATCTCTTATCTCAAAATTCAGCTTACAAATTGCTTTACGATTGAAAAAATAACCTTCACCTAAGCAAAAAGCCAACAAAATGCAACAATCTAATACTGTATTTTGGTGCCTTTTGCCTGTTAATAAGATAATCTTTTTTCAAATTAAAGTTAACTGTTAAATTTATTTAAAGAAACGGTTGAAAATCATTGCCTAATTTAATTAAAAACTAGCATTTTCGCCGCCTTATCTATTTTAAGACTAACGCATCACTGGGACAGTAGAAAACATTATAACAATAATAAATATACATATATTTATTATCTTATAACAAACTCCCAATTTTCTGTGTAATTTTATATTTAAGTCTATATTTATATATAAAAGGAAATTTCAATTAAGTATCATAGTAACAGATATATTTACAGTTTAATAAATGTCTAAAATACATTTTTTATATATTCACGGCAATAAATCTTTAAAACAGTTTTTCTAATGATAAACTTGCGAACTCTCACGATGACTAAGTCTTATAAAAAAAGGCAAGTGCAAAGTTCTTTTACGAAGGACATGTTTCGTAATATAGCGCTTCTTATTTGCAAAACACGACAACGTTTCACTAATGTTCTTTTCATATAAAAACTTTGAAATGAAATATATTACTTATTCTTATTTATTATCAGGCAGGCAGCATAGGTCTTCTAGCGTAGTCCTCTTAAAATATACTCATTTTTGTTGAGATTACAGTATCAATTTATTTTGTAATAACAGAAATATAAAGTAATCTATCTGTCCCTAAAAGTTTCGTCGAAATATATTCATTGTAAAGACAATTAAGGAGGCAAATAAAGTCGAAACCGAATATAACGACATCAAATTCAAATTTAAAAAATCTTTATTCAAGTAGGTTTTTACAGCACTTTTGAATCGTGAAATAAAGTTTGTTCTGATATATTATTTTAATGTATTGAGGGTGATATCAATGAAAGACTTAGAATCTAAAGTTACGAGGATTCCTTCGCAACAAACTTAGTCGTGTATCACTTCATTTATAATGACAGATAGGTTATGACAAGTGAATGGCAATGTCCCGTCCGAATCCATATAAAAAGTAACTAACTGAACCCGCGACTGCGTCTGCGTGGAATGTTTTTTGGGTAGAAGTTTCATTAATTTAAGCAAATTGTTTTACAAATCAGAAACATACGTATTAATACTTCAATGAGCTATTTGCTGAGTATTTCTGCAAAAAGCTTATTGTCCTTTTTCAGACTCTAGATTATCGGTGTACCAAATTTCATTTATATCACCATAAAATCATATGTTATAAATAATATAGTTTGTAAATGTGAAGTATGAATTTTATTTGATGTGAAAATTTGAATTTTTTTAATTAAAACCCCCACAACCCGCCTTGTGGTTGGAATTTCGTTAAACCCATTCATAGCTGACCTCTACTCGGCATAGGGAATATTCCTACTAAATTTCAAGTCTCTAGGCCTTATGGTTCCAGAGATATAGTGATGAGTCAATAGATACCTGGATATCTCTTATAGATAAGTAAACATACACTTTATACATTAGATACAGCGACATATCGCTTAAAATAACGAAACTCTCGATATTCATCTGGTATAACAGGCATAAGGCGACTCAGCTAAAAAAGACAAACTAAAATAATCGATTACCTCAAAAACTAAGTCTACTCTACGAACTGTAAGGTACTTTATTTTGTTTTCACATTTTAAAAATAAAACTTCTTTAAGCGCATCAGGGTAAAATGTTTGCAGATAAAAGAATAAACAAAAAATAAAAAAAATTATGTCAATTCCTACACATTTAGTACAAACTTATTAGTCACTACATAGAAAGAAAACTTTAAAGCTTTTACGTGAGCTTTCAATAAAAGACGTTAAATTTTTCGCAAATATAAATTTATTTAAAATGTAGTGAAATGATTTAAAAGTTTAAATAATGTATATGAAAAACATGATATTTTATTAATTGTGAATTTGAACAAAAATATACAGATACTAGATGTTCCCTTCACAGATATGGGTAAATTCGTTATTTATAGGGTCGAATTGTCAATTTAAACCATTCTCGATTTCACCTAAAGACACACAAAAAATTTCAACAAAATTGATCCAGCCATTTATGAGGACTTCAATGACATACGCAGTCGCAAAGAATTTTATATGAATAAAGATAAAAGTTAAAATTCTACTTATACTTTTACCAATTACTAAAAAAAAACTAATATTTGACATAAAACTGAGCCACTCATTTAAAATCAAATCAAATAAAAACTTTTGTTTCGTCAGTAGTCTGTCCGTTGGTAACACATCTACCACCGGTTCGGAAAGTTGAATCTGCTTAGAAGATACCGCAAGAAACTCAGCGGTAACTCTTTTAAAGATAGTTTTGTATGTTACAATGAGCATTATTTTGCTTCCGTGTGCATCTGAAATCAAGTCCAAAAGTTTCTATCGCTTAAATAATCTTCTACATTATAATATACCTTTTGTAAAAGTATGTATTTATATGTGTCTATTAGAATAGCTCTTTATAGGAGAATTATAAGTTATAGTTACATAATGTCAATATACCGCTAGACACGAAGTTAATAACAAATAAAAAAACCTACCTTATTTTTTCTTAAGGCACTTTCAACGTTCACAGTTGTCCACACAGTCCACAAGGCGATCTCCAAATTGACTTTTTATAGACTATTATAGAACAAGATATTTTGGACGTGACAAACTTGTTTCGACCATTACCGTCTATTCACGGAACGCAGTTTCGTCACTAATGTATTAATTGATAGAAAAAGTTTGTTTTTTTTTTTATACTACAGTTACGCATAAATGCCTATACTTTTTACTGGAAGTTTATTGCTGTGAGAAGCCCTGATGGCTTAGTGGTGAGACACGTGGATTCTTGTTTAAAAAAATCCTGAATTCAAATCAACAGTAGGCACGACCTTGATTGTTCTTTCCAATGCATCGATGTGCTTTTCGTTGAAGGAAAACCTCACGAGGAAACCTTCACTGGGAGTAAGTCTGGGTTATGTGTAGCCTGCCATCCCACAGTGGAGCGGCATTGTGGGTCTTTGCTCCAGTACCCTCTATCCAAAAAGTTTTTTTTGTCGTTCTTCTAGAGTTGTGCATGCCTATACTTTTTACTGAAGGTTTATTGCTGTGAAAAGTCATAAAAACCTTCTCAAAAAAGCTCATTCACAGCAGACATCGTTAAGTTCCACTTTATAAACATGAAACTTACGAACTTGATTGTTCTTTTTATCGTTGTGGTTATCTGTAGGTTATCTGTTGATCCTCGTGAAGAAACCTGCATATCCTGTGTGTGAGTTACGAGTTACACACAGTAGAGCAGTGTAGTGGGTCTATGTTCTAGTAACCTATTTCCTATAATTAAGGACGCCTATGCCCAGCCGTGGGGCGTTAATAGGCTGCTATTTACCTTTACGTTTTTATTACTCTGCATTATATAACTTGAAAGTATCAGCTTACTAAGTGATTATAACTATTGACCTTGTTCAGCTAAAGATCATAACATTCAATTCCCGGGTCGGGCCAAATCAAAATTGCTATTGAAGTTGGTAAGTTGGCGATGTGTTCCTCTTGCCTTGACGAGAATTTTAACCCGTCATTCCTGCGCCTGATCTCTCTCCGTTCATGTCGGATTCGCCGTCCCATTCCAATATGAGAAGGAAGAGAGAAGAATGTCTATCTCGGTAAAAAAATACATGTATATAGGGAAACTACGTGTCAATCGGCCAAATAAATGTTGAGATCTCGTGATTACTGAGCGAAACTCATTCGCTAACTTGTTGGAATAATCGCTTTTCGTTTACCTACTAATGTCATAATATGTATGTAGAATTTCACATTAAGCAATGTACATTCCCTCATAGAAAGACAGAATACACTAGGCCCTGGATCGGGGCTTGTATATAAATAAACTAGCTAAACCAGCGACTTTGTCTGCTTGGAATGTTTTTTTTTGGGGGTGGAATTTCTTGAAATCCGTTCTTAGCTAACCTCTACTCGGCAAAAGGAATATTCTTACCAAATTTCAAGTCTCTACGCCTCATGGTTCCATAGATATCGTGATGAGTCTATAGATACCTGAATATCTCTTATATATATGTAATATATATATATATATGTAATATATATATATATATTACACCCCCGCGACCCCTTGCGGGTGGAGTTTCCTAAAATCCGTTCTTAACGGAGCTCTACTCGGAAAAAGGAATATTAAGTCTACGCCTTATGGTTTCATGATGAGTCAAGATACCTGGATAGATTTTTCAGCAGCACACAAAAAAATCTAATTTGTCATTATATTTGGTATTTTAGATATACATACATACTTAAGTACGCTGGTTAACATATACTTAATGAAATTAAGTTTAGGAAAAATATGTCCAAACAAATAAATTTTAATTATCAAAGCTAAGGTAAATAGCAGCCTATTAAGGTCCCACTGTTGGGCACAGGGCTCTTCACTCACAGGGTTTCTAGAGCATAGAGCCACCACAGTGATCCACTGCGTATTGGCAAGCTTCACATACTCCAAAATTACTTCTGGGATATTTAGGTGTCCTCACGACGTTTTCCTTCACCAAAAAGCATAATAATGGATTGAAAAAAAAAGAAACCTAACGGTTTTAAACCCACCTTACCACCACTAGGCCATCTAGCGTTAATTATCTACTTTTTGTCTGTTCACTGGGTAATTTTTAACCAGTTCACCACCGTAACAAAATATACAGAACAAAAACTGTTTGTTATGTTACCACAATGACTCAACGCCGCACCATCTAAAATAAACAAACCATTAAAGAGTTTTTCTAATTCACAGACGAAAATTGAGCATTAGGATTTTACCTCAATGATGATGATGACCCTGTATTATTTTTCGCAAAATACATTTCATAAGGAATTTCAATTAACTTAAAAAAACTTACTATTACGTGTTAATACCAACCATTATAGGAAGAAAATAAAATACCGTTTAATTCATTACATTTAAAGATACTATTTGTAAAAAATTGTTCAGCGCCATTTATTGTAATTGAAAAATTATCTCTTCCGTTATATTTATGACTATTTTAATTTACAAAAGAGAATAAAAACATTCATTAAAACAAGACAATTCTTTTTTTTATATATTAGTATGAGTGTAAGTGCGTGTTTGTTTGTTAAAGAGTGTGTGTGTATGTGTTGAATTGTGTGTAGGTCTGTGTTTGAACTTAGGAATTGATGTGAACGATGTAATTTCAATATCAGATTTTAGTAATGATTCTACCTCATTATAGTTTAAAGAGATCAAGTAATCTGCAACTGACCTTCTGCAGTCCTTAATTTTCATTAATGGTTTTGAACAAAATCTATTGGAGGGATGAGTTTCGCCAACGATATCCCTTCTAATTTTTGTCGATAACAAAGTTATTTAAAAGATTTAAAGGTTTCTTTCTATATAATGAGACTAAAAAGTTCGTGCTAGATTGCATAAACTTATTTTATTTATTTTACTTGTTTCGAGATTAACGAAATTTCTCAGTATACGTCATGTGGAAAGATTCCATAATAATCTTAACGTCTGACGTCAATCCATAATTGAGAGCTTGATTTGATGTATGATACTTTTTATTCATTCCCAGAACTGTTGTGAAGTACAATAACAACGTTTTTAACAAGAATTCACATACACTTTTTTATGAATAATGTATAAGCTTGGCTTAATGTATGCTTTTATTATTAAATGCAAGTATGACGCAGCGTCTAGTTTGTTTTGTATACAAGGTGGTCTGGTTTTTTGTCGCTAACAGGTTAGCGACTATGATCACGGCTGATGGTGATTGATACAGTCTAAGGTGGAAGCCCGTTAACCTGGAAAAAGATAATGTACCTCTGAATGGTTTTTGCACACCATTGTTACTACTTAACAGAACCTTTTTAATGATAAGGTAAGGTGGCAACTAGCTACACCAGTACAGAGCTTGTTACAGACAGAAGAAGCATAAAAGTAAAATAAATGCGATAGAGATAAGAGAGAGAGCTTTGTGTTATAAAAGAAGATGTAGTGACTAAAATTGAAAAAGGTATGCTTAGATGGTTTGCACACGTAGATAGGATACTTGTAAGAATGTATACAAAAAGGCTTTATGAGTCAAGAGTCAATGGGAAAGTTAGAAGGGGAAGACCAAGGCGAACGTTCCTGGGCCAAATCCAAGACATTCTAAATAAGGGCCAGGTCAAGAGTACTGTAAACCAACGAACATGTATGAAAGGTGGTAATGAGAATGAAAGAATCGAACGAGATATGCAAGGATCGTGGTAAGTGTAAGGACGTGTTCTCTGCCTACCCCTATAAGGCGTGACTTTGATATATTTCAAAATACAATTTTATAAATGAACTAGCGGCCCGGAACGGGCTTCACTACGTAAAAAGTTCAAAAAAGTAAATTGAAAGTTCGTAAGTATGAAAATAAAGTTTCAATTTGACACCAAAATCCCCATTAACAAAAAAAAACCACCATTTATTTAATTTATTTGTTACAAAAAATGTGATAAATGAAGAAGCGCTTGACCGATTTTGTGCAAACTTCACAAAAACCACCTACTAAATATTTCGAACAAGGCCTCGGTTTGAGCATAAGCATTTTTAATAAGGTACCGCAATCAGTTTTAGTATTGTGTCCGTATAATTTTCAGAGATTTGTCAAAAACATCCTTTAAAAGCGCATTATATGTATTAACGTATGATTATTTAAGCGATAATAATACACATTGTCACATACAAAACTCTTAAAATCTCTAAATCTTTAAAAGAGTAACTGCTGAGTTTCTTACCGATTGCTCCTCAGCGGATTCAAGTTTCCGAAGCGGTGAAAAGTTATGTGAGTGTAAATCACTACTTCTAAACGGCTGGATCATTTTTTGTATCTTCAAGTATTGAGAGTGGCTTAAATTGATAATGCGATCCAATGAATAACCAATTTACCCATATCTCCATGAGATCATACACTATGTGGGCGATACCACCGGGAACAGCTACTCTATTTATAGTTTCTAAAAATGTGCTTGTTTTATTTCAACTTGTAGTAGAGTGAGTTAATAATAATAATTCATTTATTGCGTACAATAAAGATCCATAAACTTAAAATTACAATTAAAGTCACATATGCAATTGAAATCGCTGTCCAAAGAGGTAACGCTGCCAGCCTTCATCCATTTGCCTCCGACGACGGGTTTTAATTACTTTTATTTATATTAATGTTAACTTTATCTTAATCTTTATTTCTCAGGTAAATACCCAGTACAGTCACACACGATACAGGCGCAGTTAAATGAAATAAATTAATTACAAGAAATTTAAATAACTATAATATTAATAAAACTAAAATAAAACATAAAGTAAGATGAAGAATAATAATGTAACTGCCTCATTGGTCTAGTGGTTAGCATGTTAGACTACAGACGTGAGATTTTGGGTTCGAGTCCCGGGTAGGCCAATTCAAAAACCAATATTGAGTTATCTATTAGGATTTTCTCAATATTTGCCCGAAGTTGGCGGAGACCCACCCCCGTGCCTCGGAGAGCACGTTAAGCCGTCGGTCCTGCGCCTGAACTCACTCTAGTCGTGTTGGATTCCCGTCACATCGGACTATGAGAGTGAAGGAATAGAGAGTACACTTGTTGTGTACTATGCCTGCCAATACGCAGTGGAGCAGCGTGGTGGACCTAACTTCTTAAGGCACATGAGGGTAAAATTTTTACGAATGAAACGCGTGATTAGCGTCACGAAAATTTGCAGCGCTTTTTATGCTAATTCGTTTGAAGGTTAGGTAGTTTTAATATTAACAAATAACATGTGGAATTTTAATTTGCCACTCGTCATTTAATAATTTAATGTACTATTTTTGATAATATATAAAATAAAAATATTTCATAAATTCTCTTTCCTAAATTTAAAATGCGTCATTTGAGATTTCAATAAATAATTTGTATTAATTTTCGAAACTTTTAATAGTTTAATGACAATTTAATTCATTAAATTCCTAACGGATCTTCTTTTTCCCTCCATCTAAGTCTTAGAAATCTAAAGTTTTATCTTTGTATAAATATAAACGGGCTTAAAAATTAGTTTACCAAAGAAGTTTCACTTCTGACATGTGTACTTTTTACGCACTCACCTTTTTTATCGTGCACACTGTTGTATAATATTGTATCTGTGGTAAGCATTATACCGATATATGTGTAATCTGTGGCCAGCATGAGTGGATTAAAACTGAGTGACAGAGTAAGAAATAGTGTGATAAGAGAACGTTGTGGTATAAAAGAAGACGTAGTGACTAAAATTGAGAAAGGTATGCTTAGATGGTTTGGGCATGTAGAGAGAATGAATGAAAGGAGACTGACAAAAAGGATTTATGAGTCAAGAGTGAATGCGAAAGTTGGAAGGGGAAGACCAAGGCGAACGTTCCTGGACCAAATCCAGGACATTTTAAATAACGGCCAGGTCAAGAGTACTCTAAACCGACGAACTTGTATGAAAGGTTTAATGAGAATGAAAGAAGCGAAGGAGATATGCAAGGATCGTGGCAAGTGGAAGGATGTTGTCTCTGCCTACCCCTATGGGAATGAGGCGTGATGCTATGTATGTCTGTGGCCCGCTGTAATACGATCATAGATAGTACCTATATAAATAGGACAGTTGTTGTATCCTAAACTATCCTTATCCTTAAGTAATTAAATATATTACTTGATTATCATCACAACACACACAACCTGAAACGACTCAACTGATTTTAATGAATGTTTTATTCAATTTTCTGATTTTGTTGTAACTTAGAACAAAAGACAGCTTTTATTTTGATGTATAGAAAAAATTACATTATTTAACCAACAGTATGAGGTCTGTCGTCGACTAACTACTATTAATAACGATGTACATAGATGAATATATGCATTATTATTAAAAACGATACTGTCCTTGTGCTAAGCTACTTTGAGGTCATCAACCATCACAATTAATTTGTTTTTATATAACACAGTGTAGCCAGTTATCAACGTTATAAGGAAAATATCAGTATAACCTTTGTTTAAAATAGATTATAGATATAAATTTAAATAGATTCCACATATTGTATTACAATGAGATGACTAAATAATATTTAGGTCATTGTGATTGTTCACGGTCGAATTTAAATTGTGTAATTAGAAAGCATTAAAATTGTATATTAAGTGATAATCGGAGTTTTTTATTAGATACATAAGATTTTTTAAATGGCTGCTTTGGAAAGATAATGACACAATTCAATAACGATAATTTTGCCGCAAAAAACATTGTTGTTTTCTAAAAGTTATATAATATTTTTTTGATTTATTAAAAACGAAAATGAAATACCTTTTTTATATAGTTTGATTTTGTAATAAAATGTCGTTTATAAGCTATAGTCGCTTAAACTTTCTTTTGGGTACAAAAGCAAACCTTTTTATTCGGTATTTTTTCGTCAACTAGGAGCCAGCAACCAGCGGCCCGTAAGCACCTACGATGTGGCCTGCAGACATACAAATAAGAGTAACGATAAATACCGTCTTATTAGATGAAATGTAGACCGCACCAATATCTTCACAACTTTGCAGGCCCGTGCCAATATCATTATAGCATTTATGGTCCACACCAATACCCTCAAAACACCAATTATCAAATCAAATCAAAATATCTTTATAAAAGTAGGCATATTACAGCACTGTTGAATCGTCAAATAATATTTTTTCCACACTTTGATTCTAATATACGTTTGATGATAGTACTCAAAGATGACTTAAAATCTAAAGTTACGAGGGTTCCTTCGCGCCCTGATCCAAGAAAAACCCACAACAAACTCAGTCGGATATTTCGTATTTTTTTTTTGTTACCATTATCATTACAATATAATATTAGTTAAATATATTTCAATTCAAATTACAGCAATTCGTTCACTCCCACGCGTTTCTATCGTCTAAATAATCTTACAACTTATAATACGATTTTTCTTTCAACTTTTTTTAATAAAGACTTTCAATTAATAATTGACATATCTGAAATATCTTCTGGGAGTTTATTATAAAAATGTATACAGTTACCCTTAAATGAGTTGTTAATTTTATGCAGCCTACTAGAATTTATAACAAGTTTGTTTTGGTTTCGTAAGTTTTATGATATACATTCAATCTTTTTTTAAAAGAGTCAATGTTTTTATGCACGTACAATTTTTCTAATATGTATAAGCAGTGTCATTATGTTAACTGCCTTGAATTTGTTTCTTAGCGACTCTTTTGGACCTATGTTGTAAATCGCAGGAACGGCCCTTTATTGCAGTACAAATATTGCATCTACATCAGCAGCATTACCCCAAAGTAGAATACCGTATAACATAATGCTCTGAAAATAGCTGAAATATACCAGTCTGGCAGTATCAACATCTGTCAGACGACGAATTCTTTTAACGGTGTAAGCCTCAGAGCTGAGCCTGTTCGATAGACCATTTATATGGGGCCTAACTGTAATTTATTATCTAATGTAATACCTAAGTAAACGGTACTGACTACCAGGTCTAGTCAAAATGTTTACTATTTAAAATCGATCTTTGTGTTGATCCGTATCCTTTAGGATCTTTGTTCTTTTGCTCTTTCGTTTGAATTTTCCTCCTCATTTATAAAGAATATATATTTACAGTCACGTTGGAGCAATGATCCACGTAGACCGCTTCGCTGGGAGAAACCCTGGGTTTGATTTCCGGCAGGGCAAATTTAACAGGGCAGGGCAGTCTAGACTGGTGTGGGGATTCTGCTTAGGCTTTATACTTGTGTTCCGTTACGCTATCTAGGAATAATAAGAGGTAAATTGCCTCTTACCAGATTAACGCGATTCCATCTTAGACTATATCAGCACTTGCCACCAGGTGGATTTACAGTCAAACGCTAACCTGTCAGCAATAAATAGAGCCAACATATTATAAATATAAAAAATTCATACGTTAAGAAATAAATTATGTCCCTTTGTGCTCGCTCATTAAAAAAATAACCGGTTTTCAGAGATTGACGTCATTGTATTCCTTGTTACGTACAAACTTGTAAAAACCCAAACAAATATAACCACAGACGATTATTTATCTTGATGCCTGTATAGCAATTCGTTTAGAGTGGAAAAACTTGACGAGTGACCTTTTATGCAATGAAAACAGTTCTCACATTCGGACAATTCGTTATTGAAACAAATAGAAAATTGTAAGTGATAAACCAGTAAGAACAGTGATATAAAGGTAACGTGATGAGACATGTGAATGGTCTTGCTAAAGTATAGGTGCGAGTGCAGTGGTCCTGGGTTGGATTCCTGCAGATAAAATATAGAATTTTTTTACCCTCATATAAGTACGTACGTACTAGTGTCCGTGCTTCGATGTCTATGTAATTTTCATCACCAGCTTCTATCCTGTCAGGCCTTTGGCTTTTCTCATGTTGGCAACAAATTGATCGCTTTGAACTAGTAGAACCAGCACTCTTTATTGCTAGTAGCTATCAATTTTTCGTCCAATATCCCTCAATGCCGGAAGACCAAAGTCTTCGAACAGTGCGTGTTGCCAGTGATCATCTACGGATCTAAAACGTGGTCGCTGAATATGGGCCTCATTCTCAAGCTCAAAATCACAGAACATGCAATGAAAAGGGCTATGCTTGTAGTTTCTCTACGCGATCAAATGAGGAGAATCCCTAGAAGAACCACAAAGTCACCGACATAGCCCTTAGAATCATTAAGCGGAAGTGGCAATGGGCGAGCCACATATTCCGAGGAATCAATGGACGTTGGGGCCCGAAGGTGCTGAAATAGCGACCCCGCACCGAATGGCGCACTGTAGGCATATTCCCCAGAAGGTTGGACAAACGAGATAAAGCAGGTCGCCGGCATTATTAGCTGAGACCTTTATCCAGCAGCGGACGTCCGTCGGTTGAAGTGAGTGAGATCAATTTGCCTAAGTTACTGGGCTGACGTTAGGCAATGACTAATGTATGAGGATATTTTGGAAGCACTAAAAATCTTTGTGCTCTCTGTTGCTCCGATCTTTCAAATCATAAAATACGGTCTCCTAATTTTACTCTACCGGGAATTAAATACGGAATCATCGTCTACAAAGCTAATTTCTTAAAAAACATACTAGTATATCACATATTTCTTCAGAATTTAGAAGTTTCTGTGTGAAAACATAAAAGCTTCGCTTTGTTAGTGGAGGTCCCGGATTCGAACCCCGGAAGGGCGAATTTAGGCAATTGCAACTTTTAATTTGTCTTAGTCTGGTGGGAGGCTTCGGCCATAGCAAATTACCACCCTACCAACAATGACGTACAGTCAAGCATCGATATTTGTGTTCCGGTACGATGCTGTGTAGAAAACATTAGAGGGCAATAGCCTTTTAGATTAGCGCGCTTCCATCTTAAACAGTATCGTCACTTACCACCAGGTGTGGTTACAGCAGTGGTCGGGGAACCGGGGTAAAATGAAATTTTTGGGGGTAAAAAAGAAACTTTTGTGAGTAAAAAGAACATATTTTAATTTGCTATTTTATAATCCTGTTAGTATTTTTCCATTATAATTTGTTACAGTACCCAAAATGATCAACCCTCAATTGTATCCCAATGGGTTGCAATTTGTTATATACAGTTGAGGAACAAAAAAATTCGCCCCTACATAAAATAGATGTAAATGATAATTTCTTGTTATTTTGTAATTCAAATGATATTTTTCTTGTATTATGAGACAAAAAACTATTTTAAAATTTACCTATTAACTATTTAACTATTTTTATATGTACCCCCATGATATCGTCGTCGTCGCTTCAACGTCTCACGAAATGATGCTCACAAGGCCCGATCTTGTGCCGCCTGGCTCNGACTCTGAGCTTTCGAATAAGGCCCATAGTCAGCGACCACGTTTCCGATCCGTAGGTAAGCACTGGCAACACGAACTGTTCGAAGACTTTAGTCTTCAGGCACTGAGGGATATTGGACGAAAAAGTCTCCATAATATATATTTTTTTAATTTAAATTATTTTTTTGGGGAAAAAATAAATTTTGACGAAAGTGATAGCCAAGTTTTTTTTAAATAAATAAAAAATATATATATTATACAATTTTAAAGGTTCATTCTTTAAAAAATCATTTATGTTTGATATATAATCCATTCTTTTGTTTCCCCGAAAAAAAAAAATTTCAATTAAAAAACCTTTATATGGGGGATATATATAAAGTTAACCAAGTTATATATAGTTAATATGAATTATAAAATAATAAGAAATCTACTTATATTTTCTGTGGGGCGATTATTTTCCTCAACTGTATATATATTACTATTATTTCCGTTATTTATTACTAGGTATTACATTGATAAATTGAATAAATGATGTTTAAATAAAAATTTTAGTTTTCAAAATTATCATGGGTGCTATAATATGAAAGATGTAAAAAAGAAGCGATTTCGTTTTATGTTCTTCGCCATGGGGTAATATCTATTTACGAGTACACAAAAATATTTTGTTTAGTAATAATTATTACTAATTACAAAAGTTACAAAAAAGCGCGAGCCTGTCAGCAATAAAGAAAGACAGACAGGGCTAGTTACTTATTTATATACAGCATAAACTAGTTTAAACCTCGTCATTGAACAAGATATTTCCAGAGTAATTTTAAAGTAAAGTAAAGAAGGTCGTCATACATAACGTTTAATTTTTTATTAAAATTGATATACAACGCCGCTATTACGCCATTTTGATGATATACTTTATGATTTTTATGAAAAATAACAAAAACTTCCGCGTTAATTACACGTTAATTAATATAGGCATGTTTAATCGTATAAACATAAGTAGCGGTAGTTATGAAGTCGATGTTTTTTATTATTGTTTTAATGCAAAAAAATATTACAGGAAATTAAATAAAACATTATATATACAAGTGCGCTTTTACAGCCCTTCTCAACGGTTAAATTAAGTCAGTTCTCATATTATTTGTATTGTACTGAAGGACGACTAAAGGTCTAACGTTAAAAGGGTTAACGTTAAACCATCACGCTCTGTTCTAAGAAGAACCCACAAAGACTCAATTGAGTGTACTTTCAACCATTATCATTACAATACAATACGCGTTACAAAGATGTCTCTTAATAAATTTAAATCTTTTGTTAAAAGAAAGCTAATTGTGAAAACATTCTGTAATATAAAGGACTACTTAGAAGACATTAAAGAAGAAGAAGGCGTATAATAAATTAAAAATATATGTTGTAATGATGATGGAAAAAACGTACACCCGACTGAGCTGTTGTTGTGGGCTGTTCTCAGATCAGGGCGCGAAAGAACCCTTTACACACGTAATTTTAGATTGTAAGTCGTTCTTTAATAATATATGAAAAAACAATATTAGACGATTCAAAAGTGCTATAAAGCCCTACTTGAATATTTTGTCCTTTATACCTTTGTTTTTGACGGCCTCGATGCAGTGGCGCAGTGGTGTGAGTACTGGCCTTACTAGCAGAGATCCCGGGTTCGATCCCCGGTAGGACGAATTTAGGAAATTGCATTTTCTTATTCGTCTGAGTCAGGTCTGGTAGGAGGATACAATTTTTGAATTGGAAATATACAATTTTTGAATTGGCGATAGCGGGTATTAAGGAAATTTTATTATCTAATTTCTATGGACCTCGAATGGTTGAAGGGTTCGGCCGTGGCTAGTTACCACCCTCCCAGCAAAGGCGTACCACCAATACAAATAGATCTGTGTTCTGGTACGATGCTGTTTAGAAACAGTAAAGGGTATGTCACCTCTTACCAGATTAGCGCGCATCCATCTTAGACTGTATCGTCACTCACCATCAGGTGAGAACACAGTCAAACGCTAAACTGTCAGCCATAAAAAAATAAGTTTTTCGATATTACAAAATGAACGTTTACATCTTTAGTCGTACTGTCATTACTTTCACGGCCTCGTTGGCGAAATGAAACGAATACGCGCTTCACAAGCAGAGGTCTTAGATTTGTTTCCTTGCAAAAGAAATATAGAACTTTGCATTTTCTAATTTGTCTGAATTTGGACTGATAGAATGATGCGGCTGTAGCTTACTACCGTATCAGCAAAAAAAAATTGCGTTTCAGTGTTAAGGTGCATAGAAAACATTAGTGGTGAACAGGTTACCATCATGTGAAATCTCGATTAAATTACATTTAAGGTCCACATTTTTGATGAGAGACTTCTTTTTTATGCCAATTCATTTGAAGATTAGGTAGTTTTAATATATACAAATAACATGTGGCATTTTTAATTTGCCACTCGTGGTTAATATACGATTTTTCATAAAATATGAAATATAAATATTTCATAAGTTCTCTTTTCAAAAATAAAAATATAAAACAAAATTTAATTCATAATTTATAATATTGACAAAAAACACGTGGCATTTTTACTTACAATTCGTCATTTGAGATTTCAATAAATTATTGGTATTAATTTTCGACACTTCCAATATTTTAATGACAATTAAATTCATTAAATTCCTAAGTTATCTTCCTTTTCCTTCCCTCTCGGAAATCTAAAGTTTTACATCTGTTTAACTATAAACAAGACTTAAAAATAAATTTGCCAAAGAAGTTTCACTTCTGACAAATGCACTTTGTACGCACACACTTAATTTTTTGCTATGAGTATGTTAAGCAACCTCATTTGTGCATACAAAAATCCTATACTAATAACAGTAACACAAATAATATGACATTCAAAGAAAATCAAAACACAAAACCTGAATTTAGAAAAGAGACTTCCTGTACTATACAACATCAATATCGTAAAACGAGTTCTTTTTATAATTATATAATATTATTTGCATATAGCACGTAAAAAAATGAGGTTAATTCCTATGCAGTATTAAAACATTTTACTTGGGCTTTAAGTAGATGGCGCCATTAATCCTTCCGCAGAATATTTTTTTTTAATAAACTTATGTTTGAAATTTCTGTATTAACATCAATTTAGCGAATGAATAAAAAAGTATTAGTATTATTAAAGATTGGAAATTTAAACAAGATATATTAACATAGAGAGAGAGTAAATTTATTGTAGGAATTTAAAAACTTGTCATTTTATCTTACTAATCCACGAGGGCAACCTCTGCAGAATTTCTTAACAGATGGGCCTAAAAATGAACATGGATAAGACGAAAGTTATATCAAATCATGTTCCGATTCACTCTATCATCTTTGAGAATTCACAATTCGAAATTGTAGACAAGTATACATACATGGGACACATAGCCCAGCTAAGTAGGTCCAATTTCTTGAAGGAAGGTCAACTGCCGAATCCAACTGGAATGGGCGGCGGTCGGAAAACTACGCCAGATATTTTCATCCTATATCAGTGCCTGAAGACGAAGCTCTTCAAATAGTGCGTGTTGCCAGTGATCACCTACGGCTCCGAAACGTGGTCGCTGTCTATGGGCTTCATTCGAGAGCTAGAGTCACTTAGCGTGCGATGGAGAGGGCTATGCTCGGAGTTTCTCTACGCGATCAAATCAGAAATGAGGAGATCCGTAGCAGAACCAAAGTCACCGATATAGTCGCGAACCTGAAGTTGCAATGGGCGGGGCACATAGTCCGACGGACCGATGGACGTTGGGGCTCGGAGATACTGGAGGCGCGACCCCGCACCGCGCGGCGACGAGTAGGGAGACCCCCCACAAGGTGGGCCGATGACATAAAGAGGGTCGCCGGTAGACGTTGGAGACAAGCAGCGCAAGATCGGGCCTTGTGGACATCATTATGTACAGCAGTGGACGTCCATCGGTTGAAGCGACGACGACGACGGCGTCAACTAATCTATAGACATCAAAACCTTCAGCAATAAAAAAGTTAAAAATGCCTGCATACAAAGTACACATGTCAGAAGTGAAACTTCTTTGGAAAATTAATTTTTAAGTCTTGTCTATATTTATACAAATCTAAAACTTTAGATTTCCGAGACTTAGAGGGAGGGAAAAAATAAGATTTGTTAGGAAATAAATTGTCATTGAAATATTAAAAATGTCGAAATTTAATCCAAATAATTCATTGAAATGTCAAATGACGAATTGAAAATATTTTTTGTCAATATTAGAAATTATTAATTAAATTATGTTTTTGAATTTTATGAAAAATTTTACATTAAATGTCGAGTGGCAAATTAAAATACCACGTGTTATTTGTAAATATTAAAATTACCTTACCTTCAAAAGAATTAGCTTAAAAAACGCTGCACGCCTTCGTGACGATACGCTTACGCGTTTCATCTGTACAAAATTTACCCTCCTGCGCCTAAAGAAGTTCTTCAAAAAGCAAAACGATTGGGTTTCCTAGCACATCTACAATATTCCTACCAATTTCCTAAATTAATTTAGGAATACCAATTTCATGTAGAAATTTTACTAAAGGTATTATAATATTCAACTGTATGCGCAAACTTATGTGCTCTCTCTATTCTATCACTCTCGTAGTCTAACCCAGGGTCGGACTGAGCTGGAAGGGCCCGAGTGATAGACGGGTCGGGGCCCGAGAATGGTGGAATGGTAGATGGGATTCTATCGGGAAATTTAATTATCAACGTCGTTATAAAGGAACCATCGTGTGCTTGGTTACGTTGGCAATGATGTCCTATTTTTGGGTTTAGTACAAGGTGGGACCAAAGTCCCGCTACCTTTTTGATTGCCTATAACTTTGTTCAAAGAAAATGTTAAAAGTAAGGTTTGATTTTCATAACTATATTTGATATGATTGGAAAATTATATCCGCTAAATAGTGATCGCGATTAGCTATTTTCCATTACATCCTACAATATCTAGGGCTGAATGTCTTCATTTTCTTGACGAATATTATCTTTAAGACGTTGAGTCGTTTGGGGTGTACAGCCATAAACTTTTGATTCAAAAAACCAACATTTCACATAATTTTTTATGAAGGAACTATCTGATCTAATGTTACATTTAGGTCGCAAGAACTAGAAGCTATGGCCCGTGCAAACTGAGACCTGGCTGGCAAATGCCATCCCGAATATATAGCCAGTCCGACATTGGTGAATCTGAGACGACCGGAAAGAGATCAAGCGCAAAACTGATGGCTTAATGTGCTCTACGACACACAGGAGTTCTCTACTTTGTGCAAAGGCTAAAAATTTCTTAACAGAACCTCAAAAAGTAACTTTTAATTAGCCCGACCCAGGAACAACCGAACAAACTGTAACCGAACAAGATAACCACTGAACCAATGAAGCAGTTACGTATAAATAAATACTCGTATAGCCTCGCATGTTTCTGAATACAATTTTACACAAATCAAATACAATTTACTGAGGTAATTTTCTAAAATGCTAGGATATTATGCATTTATTAGCATACTATAAAAGTACGTATGTGACAGAAATATGTATTTCTACAACAGCTGGAAATCGTAAAGTGAAGTATAGTCCTCGTGACAGGTAAGTTACATTCTTTGTGATAATATATAATAATTATCTTCCAAATCTTCCAGAACCTAGGTAAATTAAAGTGTCCTGTAATTGACATATATCTTGGACAACATTTGAATAGAAATAAAATTAAAAACAAAGCATAGTGCTCCTTTCACTATGTAAAGAATACTCGCATTTGTTTCCATTCCTACGGGATCAGGAACTTTTAAACATTTTATTTAATAAAGATGGTGAACGAAACCTGAGTGTCTTTGAATTTTACAGAGAATATGAACCTCCTGTTATTCTTTCTTCTGTCTCTTCTGTCTATTTGCAAGATCTACTGTGACGATACCTACACTACAAAGTACGATGGCATAGATTTGGATGAAATTCTATCGAGTGAACGACTACTAACAGGCTATGTAAAATGTCTATTAGACAAAGGACCATGTACTCCTGATGGAAAAGAGTTAAAACGTACGTCCATATTTGCTCATAATGATTGTAAATGGCTAAACTTAATTAATCAATCAAAATATTCTTTATTCAAGTAGGTTCGAAAAGCACTTTTGAATCGTCAGTAGTCTGTCTCTAGTTACTCTTTAAAGATAGATTTGTACGTTACAATGTGTTTAGCTTTCATGTGCAACTGGAATTAAGTCCAAAAATCTTTGTCGCTTAAAAATAATCTTCAACATTATAATATTATTTTTGTAATAAGACGTTTTTAACATATTTCTTAAATTTATGTGGAGGCAGACTCAAAAATGATTCCGGTATCTTATTAAAAATGCGTAAGCTCAACCCGACAAATGATTTCTGAACCTTCTTCACTCTAAAACACGGCATTACAAGTATGTTTTAATTTCTTGTATTAAAATATGTGTTCCGCCCCTTTTGCTATATGAATGAATATTATCATAGATATATAAAATGTTATTCAATATACATATATTGCAGCGGTACTGTGAGAAAACTGCCTCATTGGTCTAGTGGTTAGCTTGTTCGACTACCGACATGAGGTCCTGGGTTCGAGTCCCGGGTCGGGCCAATTCAAAAATCAATATTGAGTTTTCTATTAAGATTTTCTCAATATTTGCCCGAAGTTGGGAAGTTGGCGGTGTGATCCACCCCCGTGCCTCGGAGAGCACGTTAAGCCGTCGGTCCTGCGCCTGATCTCTCTCCGGTTGTGTCGGATTCCCGTCACATCGGACTATGAAAGTGAAGGAATAGAGAGTGCACTTGTGTGTACTATGCCTGCCAATCTGCAGTGGAGCAGCATGGTGGGTCTAAGCTCTAAAAAAAACCCTCGCTCCTTGGAGCGAAGAGGCCTGTGCCCAGCAGTGGGAGGTTAATGGGCTGCTACTTACTTACTGTGAGAATTGATATTTCTTTGAATTTTTCTCTTAAGGAGACGCGAGATCCCAATTGATAGTAAAAGTAAGTAACTAGCAGCCCACTAACGTCCCACTGCTGAGCACAGGCCTCCTCGCTCATATGAGAGAGGGGTTTTAGAGTATAGACCCACCACGCTGCTCCACTGCGGATTGGCAAGCGCGGCTTTACGCTCTCTGATGCACTGCGGTGCTGTTATTGAGTATAATTGATAGTGCCATATGTCAATTGGTATTGCTCTTTTTTGTAATATAAAGACAGTTTCAATGTCCGCTGCCTTACCCCATAACAGTAAGCCGTAAGACATAATGCTATGAAAGTAAGTGAAATACACCATTTTACCAGTTTCAACATCAGTGTAATGCCTTACTTTCCTAACAGCAAATGCAGCTGCTTTAAGTTTGCCTGCCAGAGTGATGCATGGGCACCCACTGAAACCTCTAAGGTTATTCCTAAGAAGACTGTAGACTTGTAGAATGTAACTCATAATTATGTTAACACTGAATTCTTGTTGAAAATTGTCCTCACTACAAACAATACAAACCGATACAAGTCTTACGATACTTCTTTGTGTCACATCTCGTGGTAAAATCTCTAACATATTTTTTATAAGTAGTAAAAAATGAATTATCAATCATTTATTCTGAAATGTTATTTCAGAATAAGTGATTGATAATTCATTTCAAAATAACTTCATTAAATTAAAACCCAAGAAAAAAAGATTGTTGCAAACGTATCAAATGAAACATTTGCTTTCAATTTTTAGCAGGACCTATAAACAAGAAGACTTATAGCTAATCTTTACTTCAGTATATATATTTCTTGCGTAGGTAGAGGTAGGTTATATAGGTATGTAGGTAAATAGGTGTATAGGTTAGTAGGTAGAATACAAAAAATATCTATATCCACTATCTCTAAAGTTGCTTATTATACAAATTCTGAATCTGACTGTCATTCAATCAAAATTATCTCTACACTTTTATATTTTTTATCAAACAAATATTTCATTATTATATAATATTACAATGTTATACCGTTGCAAATTATGAGTTACATTTTACAGTTAGTATGTTTAAGTTTTAAATTAATTTACTACTAAATGTTCTATCAATTTGTACAAACAAAAATTAATCAACTACTTAATATTTTACAAGCAAAAACTCGTAACAATCTTTTGCTATTGAACATATAGCTAAAATTGTATTTCATCACGAGGTTCTTGTATCTGTAAACGAAATTTGTTAGAATTTGTTGTTGTGAATATAAACAATTTAACAATTTTTTCGATGCCCATTCCAATTCTTATTTCTACACACTTTCAAAAAATATATACACGTTTTCAAATTTTCAGTCGTTAATAAAACACTTTTATTATCACTCTATAAAGTTCAATACATATTTTTAGTTAATAAAACTCTATTAATCTCTAGTGACACTTGAGATTAATAGTTATCTCAAATATTGTATCAATAATTACATTATCTTTTAAGAATAACTTTATAGCGTCATCTATTAAAAACTTACGTACAAGTTTAAAAAATTCTACGAAGTTCATGCTAGATGGCTTAGGATAAAACTACATTTTTTACATGCTATTTATAACATTTCATAGAAAATCTTCCTGATGCGATACAAGACGACTGCAGCAAATGCACTGAACGACAAAAGGAAGGGGCTGATAAAGTCATGCATTACATCATTGACCATAGACCCGAGGATTGGGAAAAGCTTGAAGAAAAGTTAGTAGCTTCTAGAACATTGTTGTCTTCATTAACTTCATCCCGATAAACCTTGCATTGTTTTCTAACAAATCATTCGTAATATATCCTATTAAGAATGATCAAATAAGAAATTCTTTATTCAAGTAGCTTTTAATAACATTTTTGATAAGTGAAATGCTGTTACTTTCTTGTGTCATGTCCAATGTATAGCTGATGACGATAATAAAAACAGACTCAAAGTCTAAAGTTATGCGGGTTTCTTCGCTCTACATTGAGCCTGAAAAACCCAGAACAAACTTAGCCGGATATCTTTTTTTATTATCATCGCAACATCAATTGGTGTTAATAGAGTTTTTGTATTTAAATTTATTTTATTTGTCCGTTATGTTTATGATGTCTCATAAAGTTTTCAATCTGTTAAAAATATAATATTTAACAAAAGATATACCTACGTAAACTGTCTGTTCATTACAGGTATAATTCAGATGGTACCTATAAGCTAAAGTATTTAACAAAAACTGCATCAACTACAAATGAATCAGATAATAAATCTCTCTCCAAAGAAGATAAAAGTGGTAGCGGTGAGTACGAAGACGATGCTGATGATGAAGATGATGATAAAAATAAAGATAATTATGCGAAAAAGGATAAAAAAGAATAATTTCAGTTAGTTCCTACATAGCAAGGTTTTGTGAAATAGTACGAAAGTCGCTAATAAATACTGGGAAAGCATTCGGAATTTTATTAAGACGAATTCATTTAAATTAACTGTGGCATATAGCCACACACAAACACAACAAACTGTTTCTACTTATGTGTGAAAACGTTACAAACAAACATACTTACATACATACAAAAACACAAATGTTTCCTCTTTATAATATTAGTTTAGATAATGTATATCTAAGAAAGTGTTATCTGAAAGGAAGTAATTAAAAACTAAGTGAAATAAACTTTTATGTTAACAAAAATCTATTAATGAATAGCCAGAGGGTGCATCAAAGGGCCAGACTAGCTGTACATGGAGGAGTGAGTGTTAGTGCCAATACTTATGTATGGTAGTGAAAGTTGGGTATGGCAGAAGAAGCACACAGGTATAAAATAAATGCGGTAGAGATGAAAGCGTTGAGTATTATGAGTAGATTGAAATTAAATGACATAGTAAGAAATAGTGTGATAAGAGAACGTGGTATAAAAGAAGACGTAGAGACTAAAATTGAGACAGGTATGCTTAGATGTATGGATGGATTTATGAATCAAGAGTGAATGGGAAGGTTGGAGGGGAAGACCAAGGCGAAATATCCTGAGTACTCTAAACCGACGAACTTGTATGAAAGCTTTAATGAGAAAGAAAGAAGAGAAGGAGTTATGCAAGTATCGTGACAAGTAGAAGGGCGTGGTCTCTGCATAACCCTATGGGAATGAGGCGTGATGCTACGTATGTATGTCCAACTTGGTAGACTTTCCACTGCCACAAGATCGGTATCTACGCGGGTGAAACCGCAGGGCATTGCTAGTGTTTATATATATGTGTAATGTATAACTTCACTCTTTTGTACCACCTATCTAAACTCTATCAACTCTCCTTCCTTAAGGTTATCTAAAAGGAATCGATTCGAGATAAGACCGCCACGACACAATTTACCTATTAAGATTAAGCTTCCTTTTCATGTATTTTCAAAGATCTATTTCATTCAGGGTATAAGATTAGGGTATATAAGATTCCAAAATTTATAATAAATATAAAAAATATAAGTGGAATAGTATTTAATTAATTCTTTCCATTGCGAATCTTTTAACTCTCACTTTAACACCAGGCATTGTATATCGATTTTTTGTATTCTCAATGTATTCAGCATCTCCTATTACGGTAAATCTTGGTTTTTCGTCTTTTAAAGGTTCCCTTTCAGGCTGATTCAATAGGGCTGTCCTAAAAAAATATTAATTTTATATAACCCTTTATCTTTATTTATATAATTCTTATATACGTGTGTATGTCACTGAAGTACTAAATGGCAGGACCGATTTCGTTGCGTTTGATAATTATATCATATAAATTACTAATTTGGCCACATCTCCCCGGGGTCTTGAACTACGCGGGTGACACTGCCACTTACAGCTAGCTTATATATATCCACATTTTACAACGTAAGACTAATAATAATATTAAAGTATACCATAATATTTACAACGGTTCCTTCTGGCCCTATTCTGAGAAGAAGAACTCACAACAAACTCAATCCAGTCTCGCTGGCTTAATGGTGAAAGTCCTGTGGCTATGAATGCTTTGCTAGCAGAGGTCCCGGGTTCGAACCCCGGTAGGGCGACTTTAGAAATTGTATTTTCTAATTTGTACGAGTCTTCGAACAGCGCGTGCTGCCAGTGATGACCTTAGGCTCCGAAACGTGGTCGCTGACTATCGGCCTCATACGAAAGCTCAGCGTGCGATGGAAAGGGCTATGCTCGGAGTTTCTCTACGCGATCAAATCAGAATTGAGGAGATCCGTAGCAAAACCAAAGTCACCGATATAGCCCGACGAATTGCGAACCTGAAGTAGCAATGTCCAGCAGTGGACGTCCATTGGTTGAAGCGACGACAACGACGAGTCTGGTCTAGTAGGACGCTTTGGCCAAGACTAATTACCTCCCTACAAGCAAAGACGTATCACGTAACAAAGAGATTTATATTCCACTACGATGCGGTGTAGAAAAGAGTTATATCACTGAGATCACTGTCAAATGCTAACCTATCAGCAATAAAAAAAATCTTTTTATCATCGTCATAAGAAAATCCTTTTTAAACACAATATATAAACATGTCTTTATCTTTAGATATCATTACAGACGAGACTTTTCAGTAATGTTAAATGTTGCGGTTATCCCTTACATGTATTATCCCAGAATCCGTTGAATTTTGTTGAGGCTGTCGTACCTGGTGAGGAATATCTTCCAGGCGACGGGGTCATGAGCCATCATAGATGCCACAACCTTCCCGGCACTCTCTTTCTCTTTCTGATCGCACTTTGCGCAATCATCCTTTAATGCCTGAATTAGTACACCTTAAAACAAGATTTACGTAAAGCTAAATAAAAAATTATTAATATATATAGTTCTTATGTACGTCTATATGTCATTAAATTCATCCAACATCGCAGACAGATTTTGTTGAAAGTTATTGCGTCTTCAGGTGGATTCGAGAATGGTTTAGATTGAAATTTTTTCCGATTAATAACGTATTTTCCCATATATCCACGGTATAGTGAACTGCAAGGGTAGCACCGCCGGGAACAGGTGGAATTTAGCTAGATCTGGTAGAAACTTTGACACCATCCAATCGATGTTCCTCTTACTGGTTTAGAAAGACAATAATACAAAGGTTTCAAACCACTAAACACACTCTCTCGTTAAGAGATATTCATAATCATTCGCAATTAACATGTAATTTAGCAGTTACTTCGTTCGCAATTGTATATATCCCCATATACCGACGGAGTCTTAAACTACGCGGAAACATCTATTACATATACAAAATCGTACAAAGGCAGTTTTAACGATACATAGCGTATTGTTACTTACAATCTTGAGATATATACAATGTTTGTACATAAGGAAGCAGGTACAGTATACACATACATTTATATATATTTGCATTTCTTGTCTTCGTTTATATAAATTTCACTTCTTTATATAAACAAAGAATGGATATATTTATTTAAAATCAATTCATAGAGAGAAATCCTTTAAGGTACCTTTTAAAAGATGAAACTGTACAATTTTTCATAGAAAGAACTTAATAAATCAGCATTTGAAAAAAGTGTGTTACAATAAAGTTTCATCCACTGGAAGTAATAATATATATTTGAACTACTTAAATGGATTGATTTTAAGTGCGTACGTACAAAGTACACATATCAGAAGGGAAACTTCTTTGGCAAATCAATTGATTTTAAGGTTTATATTTATACAAACATAAAACTTTAGATTTCCGTGACTTAGAGGGAGGTAAAAAGGAAGTTACGCTAGGAATTTAATTGTCATTAAAATATTAAAAGTGCCGAAAATTAATACAAATAATTTATTAAAATCTCAAATGACGAAATGTAAATAAAAATGCCACGTGTTTTTTGTCTATATTACAAAATTGTTAATTAAATTTTGTTTTTGAATTTAAAATTTTTAAAAGAGAATTTGTGAAATATTTTTATTTTATGAAAAATAGTATATTAAATTATGAAATGACGAGTGGCAAATTAAAATGCCACATGTTATTTGTAAATATCGAAACCACCTAACCTTCAAACTAATTAGCATAAAAATCCTCTTTGGAACTTTGCATCAAGATATACTTAGAGAGAGTGTGAATTTATTGTAGGAATATAATATAATAGGTTACAAAACACGTTGTATTCACTTACTTTTCAATTGTACCATAGATTTGCTACAATAACGATCCACAGACATCAAACATTTAACATCTTCAGCAGGAAGGGGTGGTATGGACAGATTTAAGTCGGAGTTCTTCGTCATACTATTCCACTTCTCGTCATCTTGTACCACTTGATTTATGACCGTCATATCCTCGTCCCCATAAATCACATTGTAACTTATGCTTCTAACTCCATCAGATACAGTTCTATCAATTCCCGGAGCCGTCAATTCAGCTAGAACCGAAGAAAACCAGAAAAAAATGAAAATTTTAAACCACATAATACCAGTTTGAAGTACGGTTAACGAGTAAATAGTGATAGATTGGTTGTAAAGAAATGTAATTATACGTGAAAAGAATTTAAGACTAGAGTAATTGTATCAGTGTTTAGCTTAAACGTAAGATATTTTTCAGGTATAGGAAACCTTTGTAATTTAAATGTTATAAGAAATAATCTGTATATCTAAACTAATAAATAATAGTTTAAAAAAAACTAAAAAAAAGCTTTTATAGCAAATCGAACTAAAAGCTATAAAATATTTTTTAATAATAAGTTATGAACTCATGATCGAGTAGTGAGGAATGAGCTGTGGTCAACGTTTTCTACGTATGGGGTGAGCGGTAGTCTGATTCAAGCATTGAAGTCTCTCTATGAGGGTTCAAGTGCTTGTGTCAGAATAAACGGGGCGTACACGGAGTGGTTTCCTGTCAAAAGAGGTGTTCGACAGGGATGTGTCGCGTCACCATGGCTGTTCAACCTATTCATGGATAACTGTTTGACAGATTTCAAAGAAAGTATGTATGGATTAAGAATTAATGAATTACGCATCAAATGTTTACTCTACTCTGATGATCAAGTAATACTTGCATCAACTGCTAATGAGCTACAGGAGATGGCAAATATTATGATTGAAGCTTTGAAAAGGAAAGGAATGAAAGTGAATGTAAACAAAACGAAAGTTATGCCTTTTGAAAGCGATGAATCTATGATGAATGGCAATATTTTGATAGATGGGGGAAAAGTGAAAGAGGTGAAAGAATTTGTTTACTTGGAATCTAAGTTTACAAAAGATGGAACATGTGAAAGTGAAATTGAAAGGAAAGTGAATGCAGGGAATATGGTAAATGGTGCACTGTACGCCTTTATGAATAGCCAGATGGTGTCTCAAAGGGCTAGACTGGCTGTGCATGCAGAAGTGTTGGTGCCAACACTTATGTATGGCAAAGAAAGTTGGGTATAGCAGAAGAATTACATAGGTAAAATAGGTATGCGTTAGAGATGAGAGCGTTGAAAAGTATGAGTGGATTGAAACTGAGTGACAAAGAAAGAAATAGTGTGATAAGAGAACGTTGGGGTATAGAAGATGTTGTGACTAAAATTGAGAAAGGTATGCTTAGATGGTTTGAGCACGTAGAAAGAATGAATGAAAGGAGACTAATTAAAATGATTTATGAGTCAGGAGTGAACGGGAAAGTTGGAAGGGGAAGATCAAGGCGAACGTTCCTAGGCCAAATCCTGGACATTTTAAATAAGGGCCGGGTCAAGAGTACTCTTAACCGACGAACTTGTATGAAAGATTTAATGAAAATGAAAGAAGCGATGGAGATATGCGAGGATCGTGGCAAGTGGAAGAACGTGATCTCTGCCTACCCCGAAGGGAATGAGGCGTGATGCTATGCTATGCATGTATGTATGTTATAAACAGAATCATTGAATTCAGAGTGAAAGCCGTAAGGTGCTTGACATATTAAAGGTTACAAACATTCTATTGGCAACTGTCTATGAAAGGAGAGTTATGGGAATGTTGTGAAATGCGCTCCACGCTTTTCACTTTGAATTAAATGATTTTGATTAAAACTTATTATTAAAAAATATTTGAATAATAAATTAGATTCTGTCTGAAGTTTCAACAACAGCTTTCAGTTGTGTTCTGGCCGATTTTTCAACAACAGCTTTCGACCGTTGCAGTATCTTGTAATTCATATGCATTCACTAAATAATTGTAAATGTAATGATAATTATCTTGTATGTATTCCAGATATTACAGAATGTGTCATAAAACGTCAAATTAACAAAGATTTGCGATAGCTGAAAAACTTCAAACGACATTTTTAATTCTTGTACATTTATTTATGTATTGTTATATTAGTGTTTATAATTATATTTTTTTTTGTGTGAAATTATTCTATGCATACGTTTTTTGTCGCGCCACTTTGCACTTTGGTTTGTTAAATATCGTTTAAAGTTTTGCTAAGTAAATAGTCATTTTGTGCAAAATTTCGTATTTTGTTCTTCAATAAATAAAATGTTGATTATCTCTGTTGCTTACAACATACAGGGCGATGGTGGCATCGTAAACAAACAACCTTCACGCACTCTGCATACCAATTGCGGACATAAATCGGTAAACAGTCCTAAAATTCGTAAAGGTTTAATGTAAATTTTCGTAATTAACGTATTACATTCAAACAAAATATTACAAATGAACCCCACGACGCTGTGTATCTGAATATCTATAAAAGACAAAAACATACCCACATTTTGCGGAAATTTAAAAATACTCGAAGCCATATATATAGCAATAAGAGGGATGGAGTCCTATTAAGACAAATCTCGAGATACTGGGCGAGCACCAAAATCTTTTTATACAAAACAAATTGTCTAACTGATGTTTAAAATTCATCGGTTTATTTGGCAAATGAAAACATCATGAGGAAATCTGCATATGTCGAGATTTGTATAACCTACCAGCCCACGTTTGCCTAGCATGGTGGACCTATAAGCTAAAAACCCTTACTCATTTGAAAGAGGAGAACTATGAACCAGGATTTGTATGAATAAGAAATCCTGAATTAATTAGGAACCCTATGAATGAGAATGTTTATGAATGAAGAGTCCTATGAATGAGGATTTCTATGACTGAAGAGTAATATAAATGACGAGTGCTATTAATGGGGAGTCCTACGAGTGTGGAACCCAATGAATGTGGAGCCCTATGAGTGTGGAGCCCAATGAGTGTGAAGTCCTATGAGTATGGAGTACTATGAGTGTGGAGTCCTATGAACGAGAAGCCCTATGAGTTAAGAGTCCTATGAATGAGGAATCATATGAATGAGAAATCCTTTGTATGAGGAGTCCTATATTGAACAGATGCATTATATAACAATAAGGAAAATAAAATGCAGTGTTTAAATAATTACAATTTATTTCTTTAACAACTCCTCCATCTTCTTAGCGGCCAATGACATGTCGAGTTTGTTATCTGTGCTTTTAACTAAAATACCTAATAAAGCATTGAATACTTTGACTTTACCATTTTTATACTGTTCCACTATTTTCGGATTATTCTCTATAACTTGCTTACATTTACTTAGTAAAATATCCTCATCTGTTATCAAAAACCAATCTTTATCTTTAATAAGTCTTTGAACAGTCATTTTAGGGTCATCAATGAGTAAGTCAATTACATCTCGACATATATCTAAGTTAATTTTATTATTTACAAGTAAATCTGTCAAATCAGTCAAATGTTTTTCAGTTAGAGGACATTCCTCAACCTCTAATTTCCTTTTATTGAGTATAGTTAAAAGATCATTTAGTAATAAATTTGCCACTTTATTGGGATTCATTGGATTATTTGATGTGATTTTTTGGAAATATTCAAGTAAAACTGGTTCGTTCACAAGTTGAATGGCTGTCTCTGATTTTAACTCATATTCTTTAATTAATTTTGTTCTAGATTCTTCTGGCAGTTCTGGTATTTGTTCTTTTATGAGTGGCACACTTATTACATCATTTGTTTCTTCGTTTGTTTTGAGATTGACCCTTAGAGGAGGAAGGTTAGGTTCGGGCATGTACCTGAAACAATCATAAAGTCAACCATATAGTGTTTTGTCAATACGAAACCACTGCCCTTGATGGAATAATAGTTTTTATCTAAGACATCTCTAGAAATAAAATAGTCTTCAATTAATAGAGTTAAGTTTTAATTTTTGCACACAATGCCCTTGGCCAATGTCACATAAATAAAATATTTTTTGTCTTATGTTGAAATGGATTTCAAGTCTAAAATTTTATCACAGATTATTTTACCAGTCATGCACAAAGTACGCGAAGGAAATTGTTCTAAACAATAATGTTCAAAATATAACTTTAATTATCTACTAACATTCTTGCCTAACCCTAACCTAAGGTAAAGTGACAACATAACACTAAACATAGACATGTTTAAATAATAAGACAAACATTTAATATATAGAAAAATTTTGTTCTATTTTCATAATGTAACAAATACTTTACCATTATAGGAAGTATGATATGTGGTGTTAGAATATCATAAGTATATTGTATATTATAAGACAGCGCCTGTCAGATTCAAATAGCAATTCACTATTTATATCATTATCATTAAAAAAGTAGTAGGCCCTTCCGAAGCCATTGACTTATAGTTAGTATATTTTTGTAATGAAACTCTAAATTAATTTTGATGACATTTTTAACGAATCATAGTTAATATTATGAGGAAATAGGTTACTTTACCATACAAAATTTCTACGGCGTTGAAAAGTAGAAAATACATGTAGAGGATAGATATAAAATCTATTGAATTTAAATAACACAATCGAATTACGGCTGAAATTTGCCTGTCATATGACAATATTTCGACGGCTGTAATTTTGATGAGTTTAGAACCCCATTTATCAACCTAGGACATCGTTTTATTCACATCATTTAACTGTTAAAAAATTATATCATTAGTACAAATGTAAATACAGTAATAAATTTGATTGTCTCACTGGTGTAGGGGTGTGGGTATTCGCTTTGCTAGCAGAGATTCAAAGTTCAATCTCCAATAAGACAAATTTAGGAAATGGCATTATCCAATTTGTCTAACTCTGTGACTAGTTACCATCCCACCAGCATAGATGTACCAATAAGCAAGAATGTTCTGGTATGATGCTCCATAGAAACCAAAGGAGTTATATTGCGTCTTACCACTTTAGCACTACCCTCTTGAAATGTATCATCGTTTATCATCAGATGGATCATAGTACAAAGTTAACCTGGGGGCTATAATTAAAAAACTATATTTGTAACACTGTCATACAAAATTAGGATTATATATTCTTAAGAGTAAATAATTACCTGTAGTCTTGAACAACCTCTTTGTCTCGCATTGGTATTGTAACTTTAGCAGTAGCATCCCAGGATCGAGTCTCATTGATAATTCTCCCACCACCTTCTAATATTGTGCGCTGTCTATCTATTTCATGACGAACAGCACCCGCGACACCACGCACTGATCCAATGTTTTTAATCTACAATAAATGATAGAGAAAACCATTTACTATATAGTACTATATACTCAAAATAATGCACAGTTTGCAATATAATGACAACAGATATATTTGGTTTTTGCTTTTCCAATGTGTCTCCAATAATACTAAAAGGTGCTGGCATCTACCATACTGTTTGAATGCTAGTCAATGGACATTCTGTTGTCGAAAATTAAGCTTTAAAAAAGAACTAATGAGAAATATATAAATTTTTCATACAATGTAGATAAACATAGTGATATATTAACTTTTTATGTTGTTTCTTTGTTTTTACAGGTAGTATTACTTAAAATTATATCTAGATAATAAGTGTTTCAAAATCGGTTTCCGCCCAGAGGGTGCTTAGTCAGATAACCTGTCCGGTTACTAGTTAAGCACGCGGGTAAGCGACCCCGGGTGTCTCGAGCTGTTACTACCGCTACAATTTATCCCCTCCGCGGTAGAAATATCCTATCCCCAACCCAAATACCCCCCCGAAACTCCTATCTGACTGTCATTTCCTATTTATAACATTCCACACCGATAAATGGCGGTATATCCATTCCCCGCTGACCCAAATGCTAGAGACCGATAACGGGCAGCAGCGTTATCGGTGCGAGAGGGTCAGCACTGCGATCACCAACCCGCCTGCCAAGCGTGGTGATTACCGGCAAAACCAAAAATGAAAACCACAAGGCAGCAACGGCCCCCAGTCCCCGGCAGCCCCGCTATTCCTAGCTCTGGCAGCGGTTATGGTAACGGCGGGGCAGGGGGTGCTAAGAATCTCCGGAAGAGATTCCGCTGCCAACCCCGACGACTTGACCTGGCAACATACAACGCACGCACTTTGAGGACCGACGAAAAGATCTTCGAACTGGAAGAAGCAGTAAACAAGTTACACTGGGATATTATAGGATTGTCGGAAGTCCGTAGAGAGGGGGAGGACACGATAATCCTCAAATCCGGTAACTTGTTCTACTACCGGGAGGGCGAACACCAGTCCCAAGGTGGTGTCGGGTTCCTCGTCCACAAATCTCTCGTCAACAGCGTTGTAGAAGTTAACAGCGTGTCCAACAGGGTAGCGTACCTGATACTCAGAATTACCAAACGGTATTCGTTGAAGGTCATCCAGGTTTACGCACCCACATCATCGCATCCAGATGATGATGTAGAGGTTATGTATGAGGACATTTCCAAAGCCATGCATACCTCTAGGACCTTCTACAACGTTGTTATGGGTGATTTCAACGCAAAACTCGGCGAACGAAGCGGGGCAGAGTTGAGAGTGGGGCAATTTGGGTATGGGCAACGGAACCAGAGGGGACAGATGCTCGCTGATTTCATGGAAAAGGAGGGACTCTATATGATGAACTCTTTTTTCAAGAAACAGCCGCTCCGAAAATGGACCTGGCTGAGTCCTGATGGTTCCACGAGAAACGAGATTGACTTCATCATGTCTACGAAACGGAACATATTCAATGATGTCTCTGTGATCAATCAAGTGAAAACTGGGAGCGATCACCGTATGGTAAGAGGCACATTGAATATCAACGTACACCGAGAGCGGTTCAGACTGGTGAAGTCTACGCTCCGACCCACTCGCGCGCATATCCAAAACCCCGAGAGCTTTCAACTAGAGCTGCAAAACCGCTTCGCCTGCCTCGAGGATTGCGAATCTGTGGACGAGCTAAACGATAGGCTAGTGGAAACTGTCCATACGGTTGGGATGAAATTTTATAAACCCCGTAAAAAGCAAACCAAGAGATTCTCAGACCATACTCTTAATCTCATGGAACAGAGACATGCAATGAGCTTGCAGTCTACAGCAGACGCGTCCGCATATCGGCAGATCAATAGACAGATCTCTAAATCGCAAAAGCGTGATGTGCGACACTTTAATGCCGAGCGTATACGAGATACCATCGAACGCAACAAAGGCACTAAAGTGTTCGCAAAAGATTTGTCTATCGGTCAGAGCCAGTTGACGCGGCTGAAGACCCATAACGGCGAACTCATTGCATCTGGACCTGAGATTCGGAGGGAGGTTGAGAGCTTCTATGGACAGTTGTACACATCGACTTGCAAGCCTATTGATAGTTTGGCTAAAGATCCCCGTGCCAAACTGACCCGGCATTATACCGAAGATATCCCGGACGTCAGCTTGTACGAGATTAGTATGGCTCTCAAACAGATGAAGAACGGCAAGGCACCGGGTGATGACGGAATCACAGCGGAACTCCTGAAGGCGGGTGGAAAACCCATTCTTAAAGTCCTTCAGCGAATGTTCAATTCCGTCATCCTGGAAGGCACGGTGCCCAAGGCATGGCATAGGAGCGTGGTAGTTCTGTTCTTCAAGAAAGGTGACAACACCTTATTGAAGAACTATAGACCTATTGCGCTGCTAAGTCATGTCTATAAACTGTTCTCGAGGGTCATCACGAATCGTCTCGCTCGCAAGTTTGACGACTTCCAGCCTCCCGAACAAGCCGGATTCCGAAAAGGCTTTAGTACCATAGACCACATCTTTACGCTGCGGCAGATTATACAGAAGACCGAGGAGTATAATCGGCCACTTTGCTTGGCGTTCGTGGACTATGAGAAAGCCTTCGATTCGGTGGAAACATGGGCCGTGTTGAGATCTTTGCAGAGATGCCGAATTGACCACCGGTACATACACGTGTTGAAGTGTTTGTACGAAAACGCCACCATGTCAGTCCGTATACAGGACCAAAGCACAGCGTCTATCCAACTGCAGCGTGGAGTGCGACAGGGAGATGTTATCTCCCCGAAGCTCTTTACTGCGGCGTTGGAGGACCTGTTTAAGCTTATGGAGTGGAACGGACTGGGCATCAACATCAACGGCGAGTACATCACTCATCTACGGTTTGCCGACGACGTGGTCATTATGGCAGAGACTCTGGAAGATCTCAATGCAATGCTCGATGACCTCAGCAGAGCTTCTCGACAGGTGGGCCTAAAAATGAACATGGATAAGACGAAAGTTATGTCCAATATCCATGTTCCGCTCCACCCAGTCATCGTTGAGAACTCAGCTCTCGAAATTGTTGACGAATACACATACCTGGGACACATAGTCCAGCTAGGTAGGTCCAATTTCGACAAAGAGGTTAGCCGCCGAATCCAACTCGGTTGGGCAGCGTTCGGGAAATTACGGCATCTCTTTTCGTCCAATATCCCTCAGTGCCTGAAGACAAAGCTCTTCGAACAGTGCGTGTTGCCAGTGATGACCTACGGCTCCGAAACGTGGTCGCTGACTATGGGCCTTATACGAAAGTTCAGAGTCACTCAGCGTGCGATGGAAAGGGCTATGCTTGGAGTTTCTCTACGTGATCAAATCAGAAATGAGGAGATCCGTAGCAGAACTAAAGTCACCGACATAGCCTTACGAATCGCGAACCTGAAGTGGCAATGGGCGGGCCACATAGTCCGACGGACCGATGGACGTTGGGGCCCGAAGGTGCTGGAGTGGCGACCCCGCACCGGGCGGCGCAGTGTAGGTAGACCCCCTACAAGGTGGACCGATGACATAAAGAGGGTCGCCGGTAGCCGCTGGAGCCAGGCGGCGCAAGATCGGGCCTTGTGGGTATCATTTCGTGAGACCTACGTACATCGGTTGAAGCGACGACGACGAATAAGTGTTTTGTTCCAACATGTATACTTTAAAATAGAACTTTGTCTTTACAGAGCACTCATAGTTTAATTTATCATCACAGGATTAAAACTAATAAACTATATTGTCTAAATATCTAATGTATGTGTATGTATAATTTTATATTAACAACTTTTTTAGTTGTACAAAAAATGAGCTTGAAAGTTTTATCTGTCTGGTTGTTTGGTCCGGCTAATCTCTACAATGACTGGAACAACTTTGACAGTAGTTAAACTAGCAGATCATGTTATAAAGAGTAACTTCATCTATTGGAAGCTCATGTAAAAAATTTCTTTCTGTATTTTTATGAATTTTCTTGCTGTATGATGTACAAATTCACTTTTAAATTATTTTTATATTACTTAAATATAATTTTTTTTGCTAACATACATGCAAGAAAATATTTTGTATTGTACTGTAATTTAAATATATATGTTCGCACTGTAGTTACACTATAAAAAGTCAGTACTTTTGAATATCTATGTTTAAAAATATGCATAATCCACCACTACCTACCTCTGTACGAGTTGAAAGGGGATCCCCAATGTGACACAGAGATACATTAGCATCTACCCGCAGTGCACCCTCTTCCATCCGTCCTGTACATGCTCCTAGTCTCTGCACAATTAGTACTAACTCTTTAACCAAAGCTGCTGCTTCCTCTCCATCCTGAAAGTATGAAAGATATATATATATATGTGTGTGTAAGTCAAAGTTTCACTCCACACAAGCTAATTACAAATATACATATACTTAAATTTGTAGCAGATGAAACTCGATTTTTGATGTATCATGACTAGAGTCTTTCTAATTTTAATACAATGCTTTCATTAAAATAAGTAATAAACTAAAACAAATAATTATCGTTATGAAAAATTGTAAACAAATTCATGTAAGATGTGGCTAGACATTTAAATTTTTTTTTTTAAAGTAAAAACGGGAGATGAATGTAAATGTAAAACAATGATTGAGCTCAGCTTTATAAAATATGTTAATTACATTATAATTAAACTTTATAATGTATTATAGATTTATATTTCCTTTTTATATGAAACTTTGCCTACCTGTAAGTCAGGCTCGAAAACCAGCTCAATGAGAGGTGCACCTGCTCTGTTCAAATCCACAAGACTGCGCTTTAACTCTGTATCATGTAATGATTTTCCACTATCCTGTTCTAATTGAATTTGTTTTATCTTTGAACTTTTATTGTATGGCTTTTTGTGGATTCCTGGTGTGAACACCTGTAACAAGTTAAAAAATATTTAATTTGCTTATTTTACTATAATAAAGATATATAAAGTAGTAGCTTATATTAACAATCCCTTCATATAAGAGAAAATTATGGAAACCTAATTTTGTAAGACAGTGTTTAAAAGATGAACTATTTATTGCTGTACCTTTATACTAATGATATAATTCTTTTAGCATATTTTTTATAGCTATACAATTTAATAAAAATGATGGTTGATAAATAGGGTCATAATTTTAAATGCAAGTAGACTGATTCTATGTAGATTACAATAATACATTCCCTATAATGGACAAACATGCGAATGAATGTGAATGAGAGCATTCCCATGGAAAATTAAATTTATATTGTAGATATGAATAATAAGGTTTGACAATGCATGTCCAATCTTATTTACAAGAAGAAGAAATTACTGACACACTGAACTCTATATTAAAACCTTAACATAATAATAATTGCTGTAAGAGAACTATATTATAAAAATCTAACTAGCAACACACTTCCCCTAAGCTTTAAATAGAAGCTAGATAAAAGAAATACAAAGATTTAATCAATATGAACCATTTTTTGAAAAAGTATATTGTTTCTAATTGAGTCTTGTCATGACCCATTTGAATTATGGACAAATCATGAAAAAACACATATTATTGTGGTGTGTACTCGTAAATATTCATTCCTAAATATGTTAATAAGCTGCAAGAGTTTCAGTTTAAAATATTTATTTGTATATTTAATAAACTATTCCTTTTTAAAATCAAACCACCAGACTCATTAACTAACAGTAGTTTTTGCTCAACTGCTCAACTTCATAAATAAATAGAAAAATGTAAATTGTTCATATATTTAATAGTAGTATATAAATTTTCAAGTTCAATTAAGGAAGTAATATAAATGAAATAACAAGAAAACATTAAATGCAATACCTGAAAATTTATTACACCATCGCTCGCTAATGGAGCTCTCTGTTGGGTTATCTGATATCCAGCAGGTAGATCAGCGTAAAAGTAATGTTTGCGATCAAAAGATGATATTTCATTTATTCTACACGACAAGGCTAATGCAGTCAAAACTCCTAATTCTACACACTTTCTATTTAATACAGGCAATGTTCCTGGTATTGCAGCGTCGAAAAAAGATACGCAATTGTTAACCACACCACCAAAAGTGTTCTGAGCACCAGAAAATAGTTTCGATTCAGTATTCAACTGGGCATGCACTTCTAAACCCACTACACTTTGCCATTTTTCTTTTGAAGTCGTGGACACGTAACGTATAGATAGTCTATTCCACTTATGTCGAATATTTCGAAAACATCGAAAGCAAACCATCATTTCATTAATATTTTCACTACTTTGAGTGTTGTTTTGAACTCAAAAGATTCCGATTAGATGAAACCATAGACAATACATTTATTCTGTCAAATGTAGTCAAATGATTTTTATTGACCTCGCTACTGAGAAACGCAAAGGTTTAAGACCATACAACTGTGTCTTCCGTTTGAGAAGTCAAATTACTTTGACAACCCATAAACAAAGAAAAAACCACTGATAGTAAAAAAAGATATTAACTGCTTAGTAGGTTCTGATTTGAAAATGAGTTTGTAAGAGCAGCGTCTTTTTTACACTGAGTTACCACAAGGTCCGCTTCAAATGACATGCGGCGTATTGTAGGAAAGTTTTATTTTAGTTTCAATTTTAGCCATTCTTTTACAAATAATTGTTGATAAGAAGAAGCTTACTGTAGACAATTTAAGATACATTTTAAATAACATTATTTCTTTTAAAATGTGCCTGATAATGTTGTTGTAATTTCGATACTCTACTCATATTAAAATGTACTTTAATTAAGTGTGTTAAGATTTCATGTTCTTTACAAATATTTGTATGTGGTTTTAATCTCGTAATCTCTACCCAATACGTGTCTCCGCCACATATCTATATCGCGCTTGTCCGTTATTCGCTCGAATGACTTTTTGTAGCATGTGCCTCATTCCTTCGCTAACTACCTATACTCTAAAGATAGTTTACTGAAGCTGAATACCAGGACATAAAATTTGAAGTAGTGTTCCAAATACAATTTTGAAGCTCTCACACATTTAACGTTTTGTACGGGATAAATGTAAGAATCCGTGTATGTCTTAATCAACACTACTTTATATGTATATTAATTTGAATTGCAGATAGGAAGGTTAATAATTTCACACAAATTGTTTTAATTTAAATAGAAACTAAAACTGTAAATATACAGTACGTTTAAAAAAAAACAGATATCGAAATGGCAACAAGAAGTGATATTTTATAATCTTAACAGGTATATTTCCTATATTAAAATGTATTTTAAAAAATGGAATTCATATTTCATACAATTTAAAATAAATTGGTTTAAATTTTCAACCTCTATCTTTTTAATATAAATCATAAACATTATAAATTAGAGCGATGAACGCCTTTAGCTAACCATTGTTTAATAAATTCCTATTACACGCATTCTTCTACCTGCTATTAGCTAATGAAGCTAGTTAATTAAAATGAAAATTATATAATACACATTATTTAATTTATGGAATATATTATTACAGCTGTAATAAGTACAAAAAATTTGGATTTTGTATATTTTGGATGTGAAAATTATAACAATGTACAATAGTAGGTTGATGTAAGGGTAAATACGGCCATGGTTCCTTCTACCTCCACGTGCCATTATCATAAGAATTATTTATAGTTATAGAAAAACAGTACAAAAATATTTTACGTCACTCTTTATAACACCGTAATTAGTTCAGTCGTTTCGGTAATAACGGACTACTTTTTTAAATACAACACACATTCGAATGAAAACTATTACGCGAACATTACAAAAAAATAACACAGACTTTGTTTATTGGTATGAAAAATATATTATTAAAAAAAAATTGGTATATTTTCATGATTTTCAAAATACAATTACTCTGTGGGAAAAGGAAGGGTGTATTACTCTGTGGTGGGGATTATTTCAGATGGGTAATCATAAAGACTAACGTTGTTTCTAAACGCTTTTCACTAACCAATATATAAGTATTATCTATGGTTTCTACTGCTTGAGGAGATATATGTATTATTGATGTGAAAGGAATTATACAGAAGATATATAAGGTTTTATATAAAAATTTAAAAAAAAACTTACCCTGGCATCAACGGCGAATACTAGATTTGAACAATTATAACATTGAATAGTAATTCCTATAATATTAACCTATATCTTAAATAATTGCATTGATTTTTGACTAATTAACTTACGACTAACTTAACAAAGATTTAAAGTATCACATTATATATGCATAACCTACGACACTAATCCCGTAACTACTTCAAACAGGAAGGAAAATAAATATAAAACAATGACAGCTAATGTGGCCTCAGCGATTGAGTACATTTTCATTGATTTTGCAATCTACGAAAAATCGAGAAGTGCGCGCGTATACAGTGGTTATGGCAACGTGCAATCAATACCGCTCACTGCTGGGGAATGATGAAAAAGTTCATAAACACAAAGTAGGTGTGCGCGAAACCTTGACGATGCTATTTAAGTAAACCAACAAAATTCAACAACACCACACGAGTCGGTTAGTTAATGTGATACGAGTCGATCGCATTTAGTTGTATATCAACGAAACACACCCACAAGCTGGTTGATAAATTGAATTATTTAGTTATCTTGCTGCTTGCGTCACATGCAGCGCCGTTCCACATTCTTTGTGAATTTCTTTCTTCTAGGCACATCGTTACACACCTTCAAAAGGTTTCTTATGAATTTTTAGTTCTCACTATCAATGCCCCGCTGTTTCACCCAAGTAGATACCGACCGACTGTGGCAGTGGAAAGTCTATTAAGTCGCGACTATGGTATCGCGAATTTTTTGATGTGAAACTTCTATCCCTATAGAGGTTTACAAATAATATGTGGCATTTTAATTTGCCTCTCATAGTATATTAAATGAGGTAATAATAATATACTATATTTCATAAAATATAAAATAAAGATATTTCATAAATTCTCTTTTCCAAATTTTTAATTTAAAAACTAAATAATTTCTAATATCGACAAAAAATACGTGGCATTTTTATTTACAATTCGTCATTTGAGATTTCAATAAATTATTTGTATTAATTTCGAACTTTTAGTATTTTAATGACGATTAAATTTATTAAATTACATATCTTCCTTTTTCCCTCCCTTTAAGTCTAGGAAATGTAAAGTTTTAGATGTGTGAAAACGTTAGAAACGTATATCCATACATAGAAAAATACAAATATTTGATCTTTATAATATTAGTTTAGATATGTAGTAATCACTGACTACATTGTTTGGCTGACTCGTCGTATACAGAATACGAACGCAAATTAGTATTATTATAGTTTCATTGATTAATTAAAGGAACTGAAAGCCCAGGAGTAGATTTGGGAATCGGCAAGCAAAATTGACCCTTTCATTATCTACTATTCTTGCAAAAGGCGATGGGATTCACTTAATACAAGGTGTACTAAACGTCCTTTTACTCTATTAAGTTTAAATTCAATAAATCCTATACTAAATTCCAAATATACAGTACTTTTGAATTGTCTAATATTGTTTTTTTTCCACATACTAATTCTAATGTATAACTAATGATGGTGTGAAAAAACTTAAAATACAAAGTTACGAGGGTTCCTTCACGCCCTTTCCTGAGCAGAGCCCACAACAAACTCAGTCGGCTTTGAATTTATAATGCGACATCTGTAGAACGTCGTCTTCTATTATAGAAACGTTTTTTATGCGTATAGTGTTATGTATTCGTCTATAACAAAACTAACTACAGCTCATTGTTTGACTGAATCGTCGTTTACAGAACAACGACGTGAACTTGAAATATAATAGTGTGTTTCATTGAATAATTACAGGAACTGAAATTCCAGAGGTATATTTGGAAATCGGGTTGTAACACCCTTTTATCACATTTTTTTGCGCTGGAAAATGCTTTTACAGACCCTGATGAAAGAGTATTTCCAATCGGGAGTGTGGGACTGACAGATTACAAAATACCCACTAAGACTCAGCGGACCCCTCCATGGGTGAGATGATTAGAGGTTCCCTAGCTGCATTCCACTCTAGTAACCCGGATGACACCGACTATGAAAACCTACCACTCCATAAACATGAAGCGCATACGTGCAACTTCTGCCACCAAGCCTCCTTCGACGGCAAGGGAGGGCTTCTGCCACTTGCTCCCTTCGCCTCTCGTTTGCCTCCTTCAGCTAGATAACGGTCTCGCAAAAGAAAGCAACCACCTTCCACCCAAATTCACTGGCGAGCATTATCCCAATTATGCTCACCAGTAAAAGATCTCTTCTAACCAGCGACAACAAGATATGCCGCTGGGGTGCCCACGCTGGACACTCCGGCAGGGTATGGTGCACCGTGTCTACAGGAGCACCACATTCGTGACAGGTGGGCGTTTCCTCACGGCCAACGACCTGATGCAAGTACTTGCCGAAGCAACCATGGCCCGTCAGCACCTGCACTAGGCGGTAGGAAAGAGATCCGTGCCCCCTGGTGAGCCAATTGTCCAGGCGGGGACGGACCGCCTCCACCGTGACTTTACCCGCAGTTTTAGACCCAAGATCTTCCCTCCGGACCTCATCGTCATATGACCTGGTCGCGACTTTAGAAGCCCTTGTAGCTACCCTGCACTCATAGGCGACTGCATTTATCATCTAATGATCCTGCATTAGAGGCCGGGATTCACTTAATACGAAGTGAACTACTTCTACTTCCTTTACTTGGTTTAATTACATAAAAAGTTTTCGTTTTATATCATATCAACATTAAAGGCCTCGATGGCGCTGTGATGCGCGTACTCCACTTTGCTAGTAGAGTAGAGAGTCTAGTACCACCAAAGATATACCGCCAAACAAAGAGATTTGTGTTCTGTTACAATGTTGTGTAGAAACCATAAGAGGAAAACTGCGTCTTACCAGATTAGCGCACTTCTATCTTAGATTGTATCATCACTTATCATCAGTTGTGATCACATTTAAGCGCTAACCTATAAAATAAAACCATCTCTATATATTGATCAAATTAACTTAGAAGGGTAAAACTTAATGTTAAAATCCCATTGAAAACTAATAATACTCAAGATAATATGATCTATTGTTAGTAAATACCTTTCTATTTAATTTAAAAGTTAGGTCAAAGTCAAACTGTCGGAAAACGTTAAACAAGAGCCGATTTACTCGTACTACAATTTACATACATTTATATAATATCTAATATCTCTCAAGGTAAAAAATATATCCGGCGTCTGAAAGCAATAATTTTCATGATTGCGACTGACTAGGAAGTTTTCGTTCTAAAACCCTGATAGGCAGCCTACATTGATAAATGTTTAGACATTGATAATTGTTTATATACATTTATATGTAGATTTTTTTAAATATCCTTGTTAATATCCTGGGATATTATAGATAACAGTGTAATCTATTTTTCTGTTTATCACTTATAGTATTTTCTTCAAGTTTTTGTTATACTACTGCTGACCAACGCAAAATCATTTGCATACATTTAAAATGTAAAAAAATTATTACATCGCGACTCGTATATATGTGTAATACTAGCTGTTCTCGGAAGTGTTACGTGCGTGGTTCACGATCACGTGAAAATATGAACTTGAACTGTAAATTTGAACTCATTTGTCTAGTGGTTAGCATGTTCGATGACATGAGGTCCTGGGTTCGAATCTGGTGTCGGGCCCATTCGAAATCAATATTGAGTTCTCTATTAAGATTTTCTCAATAATTGCCCAAAGTTGGGAAGTTGGCGATGAGATCCACCCCCGTGCCTCGAAGAGCACGTTAAGCCGTCAGTCCTGTGCCTGATCTCTCCCCGGTCGTGTCGGATTCCCGTCATATCGGGCTATGAGAGTGAAGGAACAGAGAGAGCACTTGTGTACTATGCCTGCCAATCCGCACTGGAGCAGCGTGGTGGGTCTATACTCTAAAAACCCTCTCTCCTATGAGTGACCAGCCAGGCCTTTGCCCAGCAGTGGGACGTTAATGGGCTGCTACTTACCTTTTTTTTTAAACTAATATTATAAAGAGGAACGACGTATGTACGTATGTAAGTATGTATGTATGTTTGTTACGTTTTCACACATAAAAATACTGGACCGATTGCAAATATTTTTTCACCATTAGAAAGCTGTATTTTCGCTGAGCGCCATATATTAGTTTCTCAAACAAAAATAGAGATCCCTAAGAAAAATTCATGAATGTAACCCAGGGTGTAAAACAAAAAACGAATGGCTCAAATTTAAATATAATACATTAACATGATAATAAAATGATGATATTAAAAAAAATACAAAATACCCGACCGAGTTGGTTGTGGGTCTACTAGTCTAATAGTCAAACCATATTATTCATACGTCTGTATTAAATGTTTTAGTGAAGACCGTTTCAAAACTTGTAAATTATTTAAATCGGACATTCCATTCAAAAGACAATTAATTTAAAAATCTCAATTAAAGAAAATAATGTATCCCGAGTCGAACTCCCAGAGTGTCGTGTTAAGGGTACTTCGGAGGAGACAATGTTTCAAATAAATCTCTTCTGTAATATTATAGAATAAAGTTTTGCATTTTGAATTCTTGTTATTATTTTTAACAATCAAGCTAAAAATTACTGGACCGCTTTAAAAAATTCTTTCAATACTTTTAGATTATTTTTAAACTGATTAATTTATTCTCTAATATTATACATGGAAGTTTATATTCTATAAATTGTTTCCTAAAATTCTTACAAGTCACTATAATATAATTAATTAAATTTAAACTAATGACATCAGTTACATACAAGGATATAAAAAAATAAAATTAATTCATATAACTTTTTGCCCTAAATTTAAAATTAAAAAAGTTGTAGAGCAAAAAAGAAAATTTCTATAACTAATTATTTTAAGTAAACTTAACCACCATAGTGATATTTCTAATGTAACCTCTTTAGTGCTTTTGACAATTTTAAATGTGTTTATGTATAAACTTGTTTATTGATTAATGTCGGACATTCTGCGTAAATCACGTTACGTATTTAAAAATGTGTTAGTTAGATATACTCGTATATTAAAAATTGTATATATATGGATGTTAATTTCTAGATAGATATACGTATACTTAAATGAACACCACCAAAAAGGACAACAGAAAATACAATAGCTAGTGTATGTTAACACTAGTTTTAGTTTGCAATTGGGCGGTCTTATCAATAAATAGTGACTACTCTTCTAAACATACCTGCAGTTAGAAAAAAAACGTCATAGAAAGGAAAAAGAAGTAGGAAGAAAAAGGAATAGATACATTTATTACACAGAAGATCTAAATACATAAAGATATTTAGAATAATACAAATACTTACGTACATACATATACGCATATATATATCGGAGAATAAGAGAGAAGAAAGCATAAACCATAGGGGAGTAGGGTTCTCCGTCGACATCGTAATTAATGGCATCCACAATTCAATTTCCATTCTGTGGGCGTTGGTGGGTAATGTTGGTACAATCAAACACTTTATTAATTAACTCAGATTATAATGTTCAATCATTAATAATAATAGCTAGGAACGCGACAGTTTCAATAGTCGACCGCTCTGGCGGAGCGTCACCCGAGAATTGGAGAGACACGCGCCGGATTGTCACTATTGACTCTGGCCCACGCCGATAGACAGATAGCGCTAGAGTTCCACAGACTATTGCACTCCGACATATATATTATAAAGGTGAATATATCATTATGCAAATCCACGTCATAGACATATATGAACTCGAAATGTTTTTATTTTAATCTTTTATCTGCACAAGTATTTTACAATACATAACAGCAGATGTTTGTAAGAGAATTTGATTAAGTTTACTAAAAATTATTTTGGCGCTGACAAAGTCCATCCCTAATTGCTATGGGTAATGACTGTAAAGATTTTGTTAATTGCATTAAAACTGACGATAAAGTACATTTACGATACTCAATAAGTTTTTATAATTTTACAACGAAACTATAATGGCGACTATAAAAAACCTTTTAAGTATATACGTCTTTAGCTGAATTAATAAAAGAAATTAAAATTAATTGTGTGCGTACAAAGTACACATGTTAGAAGTGAAACTTCTTTGGCAAACTAATTTTTAAGTCTTGTTTATATTTATACAAATCTAGGAGGGGAAAAAGAAGATATGTTAGGAATTTAATAATTGTCATTAAAATATTAAAAATGTCGAAAATAATACAAAATAATTTATTGCAATCTCAAATGAAGGATTGTAAATAAAAACGCCACGTGATTTTGGAATTTAAAATTTAGAAAAGGGAATTTATGAAATATTTTTATTTTATATTATATGAAAAATAGTACATTAAATGACGAACGGCAAATTAAAATGTCACATGTTATTTGCAAATATTAAAACTACCTGACCTTCAAACGAATTAGGATAAAAACACATTATTAACGTAACATCCTACTGCTGGGGCACAGGCCTCATTGAACTTGGGAGGCCTCTGGCCAGCCTTGGGATATTTAAAATGTATAATATATTAAGAAATAACATATTAAGAGAGCATCCAATACCCAATTGGTTGGTTCATTGAACTACCTCATTGGTCTAGTGATCAGCATGTTCGGCTACAGTTTCCGTTCTGTAGTGTCTTTCGTCTCATAAGATATTACGTTTTTTTCTGTATCCTTTATATATGTACATATATCTATATAGTTTATAATATCTTAACATATTTATATTAATTATTATTTATTTTTAATACTGTATGTAAAAATTAATATTTGTCATCGATGTTTTTTGGTATCTTTATTTTTTGTTGTTACTACTATTTCTAATACCTGATTATATACGTTTTTTATTAGTTTTAAGTTTTATATCCAGTGGCGTCACCGGGGTCTCAGCTGTAAATCAGCGTCGTGTGTTCTCCTACACACGATAATATGCTGAGCTGTAAACCCTTTCGAGGTGGCGTTACGGACAGTAATGCTGTGTGTGATAATGCTGTTTGTTACATCATCAATCAATAAATGCTTTTTCTTTCTTTCTTTCTACAGACGTGAGGTACTGGATTCTATTAAGATCTCAATATTTGACAGCATTTAGGAAGCGGTGTGCTCCACCCCATTCCCCAGGATTTACGTTATACCGTCGGTCCTGCGCCTGATCTCTCTTCACATCGAAATATGAGAGTGTAGGAATAAAGAGTGCCCTTGTGTATTATGCCTTGCCAACCCACACTCAAGCAGCGTGATGGGTCTATGCTCCAATATTCCTCTATGTATGTTTTAATTTTAAATAATCATAGTTCATATTTACATTACGATGAATAAACGATTTCTTTCATTCTCTATGAGCGAGGAAGTCTGTGCCCAGCAATGGGATGTCAATGGTCTGCTATTTACTAATACCCAATAATATAATAATTAACTGTTATTTTAGTATGTAGTGATATATCAGAGAGCGACGCCAAGTATCTTATACAATATTTGGTCCTAAAGTCGGACAATTCGGACCAATAAAGGGACTTGGTCGTCGCTACATTATTATTGGAAAAACTTGTAGTACGTGGTTTTTTGCCCGCTGAGTGACTCTGAGTCTTCTTACGAGCCCCATAGTCAGCGGCCATGTCTCAGAACCATATGTAATCGCTGGCAACACTCAGTCAGTCAACACAGAGTCACTCAGTGGGCAATGGAGAGGGCTATGCTCGGGGTTTCCCTATGTGATCAAATCAGAAATGAAGAGTGGCAATGGGCAGGGCACGTAGTTCGCAGAACCGATGGATTTTGGGGCCCGAAGGTGCTACAGTGGCGGCCTCGCACCGGAAAACGCAGCGTCGGCAGACCCCCCACCAGGTGGACCGATGATATCAGGCGGGTCGCTGGCAGCCGCTGTATACAAGCGGCGCAAGATCGGGCCCATTGGAATTTATTAAGAGAGACCTTTGTCCAGCAGTGGACGATGTGGTTTTTTAAATTAAAAAAATAATTCCTATTTCGCATCACCGTTTAATGTTCTAACACGTGGTTTAATAAAAATATCATTTTCTAGTCGTAATAAATTTTTTATTCATCCCTTTAGTAGGAAAAGCTACTTTATTCTATTTTGTAAAATAATGTTATGTATAGTTTTCAAAACTAGTAACAGAAAGTGTTATTTCTTAAGGTTTAATTTCACATTTCTTTACATTTCAATCTATGTATATGGATGACAGATTATATCATTTGTTATAAGCAAGATATATTAAATAAATCCAAAAAAAATAATAAGATATATTAATAAAACATGTAATCACGCTAAAATTATTGTTCATGTTATCAATTACGAAAACCTCTGTCGTGTACAACATGTATAACAAATATTAAATGTTTAACTTGTTGGATATTAAAGCTTTTCTGTGTTAAAATATCCATGACTCAATAATAACTCGTATCATCAAACAAGATTCAATTGTAAACAAAATCGCTTTTCTTTTATTACTTATGCACGGAAATTTTAAAAATGTGTTTATATTTCATAAGAAAATGTGTTTTAGTAGTGTAGCGATATCATATAATGAAAACAAAATTAAATTTATAATAGAAATGCAAACCGCATAATTTGTATTTGTGATTGCTATAAGTCATCAATCATCGTGTCAATTATTTTGTTGTTTATAACATATATTATAACGAATAAATATAGTTGTATTTTATTTAAAAGAACGTGTTATGGTCGATGTTTGTTTTAGGCAACATAACTCGATACATCGAAATCATGTTTTCTAATATAATAATTTCGATCTAAACTTGTGTAAGGATTTGGGAAGCTATCATTAGAGAGGTATGAAGCATAAATTGTATTTGAAATTCAATATGCTGCTGTATATAAACTATTAAGAGGTAATTTGCCGTTAACCAGGTTTTTGGCTTCACTGGAATAGCAAACCTTATTATCTTCGATAGTCAAGATCCAGGTTTAGATTCCCAATAGGACATATTTAAGAAATCATATTCTTTTAGTCTCGACTGCAGAAAGCAAAGACGTCTACGATGCCGATGAATGAGGCATCAGGCACTCAACTTTCGCATTCGACTCTGGTGTCCCGGATGAGTCCGCCTAAGGATTCACAGAAGCGAAAGACTTGTGCAAACAGGCGCTCTTGAGAGAGCATTCGGGTGGGCATAGTTACCAACCTACTATACTAACAAAGACGTAATAAATGAAGCATCAAGGGCTCAACTTTCGTATTCATCCCTGGTATACCGAATGAGTCCGACTGATGATTCACGGAGGCGGTAGGACGTGCGCAAACAGACGCTGTTGAGTGATCCATTTGGACGTGCCTGGTTACCAACCTATTATACAAGCAAAAACGCCATGAATGAGGCAACAGGGATTCAACTATCGCATTCGTCGCTGGTGTCCCGGATGAGCCTGACTGAGGATTCACGGTAGCGGAAAGACTTTTGCAAACAGACGCTGTTGAAGAAGCAGCGTGCGTGCCTCGTTACCAACCTGTTATACTAGCAAAGACGTGCCAGCAATCAAAATAACAAATTCCGATACGATGTTGTGTAGACAACTTTAAGAGGTATTCGACTGTATCATTATTCACAATCAGAGATCACAGTGAATAAAAATGCATAAGTAAAGAATACACCACGACCAATGTCTATCTACCGTTATCGCGGTTTAGAAAGCATCTTCAGTATTATAATTTCATGTTTCTAAAACTCGTCCCATTTATTTCGTATTAGCTTCTGACCTCGACTACTTTTGAGTCAATTACAATCTCTAGTACTAAAAACGTTTGTATTAGACGAAAAGCCAACTCTGCTGCTAATATAAATGCCGTAAAATTGCTTAGCCAGGTTATGTATTGGAGACCCCAGCAGCATTTCTTAACGTCGTTGGTAGGAGAGGACCTTTCGCTGGAAAGCATAGCTTATCCGAAAATGTTATTTTGCTGATGGATACATATGAAAGGTATACAGAGGACGCTATAGGTGCTCCTTGGGGGTAAAATTTCGTAAAATCCGTTCTCAGCTGACCTCTACTCGGAAAAAGGAATATTCCTACCAAATGTCAAGTCTTTACGCCTTATGGTAACAGAGATATCGTGATGAGTCACTAAATACCTCTTTTATATATATATATACATAATATCTTTGTTATATTAATCGCCCCATTATAAAAAAATAGTAGTATTCAACTTAATTCACGAAGTTTTCAGAAACGTTTTTACAAAACCTAGAATAATAATGATGTGAATTGTTTTTACCCCATCACAATCAACGCATATGCTGACACGTTTCTTTATTTAATGTTGCATATAAACAATAGCATCAATTTAAAACAGGTTTTTAATTAACTTCAGTGTAAAGAGTAGGAACATCTAATTTAAAACCTAGCTCAAAACTCGTAACATTGCAATTAGTTGCATATATTGTATTACAATGACAATCCATGGTGGTCTAGTGCTGGAAGCAGTGGATTCTCACTGAGAGAAAAGGCGGATTCAAATCCTGAGGTTTTATTTCATAAAAAGAAACTTACTTGCTTTTGGATGAAACAGGTAAGTGTGTTACTACCTAAAAATACGTATATCATCTCTTGTCATCAAGTCCGAAACACTGTAAATAAAACTCGTATGTTTTTTTATACCGGTGGCATAAATTCGCATGTACTTATTGAGAAACTGAAATATAAACGTCTATTTCCAAGTTATTCAACTTTAAACAATCACTTAGCATATTTAGTATATTTACTTGATATATAAATAAGTGCATATAATAGGAAATGTATACTGCATACCCAGTCGATCGCAGGAATGATCACCGACAATTTAACTTTCGGTTTTCGGGATCCGCTTCCTATTGAGTCGGCCGCCATCCCCTTATTTTTAATTTCACACGAAAATATTTTTCATAAAATTAATATTTTTTATCAATTAGACCAGCTGTCGGGAAACCGAGGTAAATTACCACAAATGGGGTAAAATGAATTTTTTGGCGGTAACAATGAAACTTTTGTGAGTAAAAAGTATATATTTTTAATTTGCTATTTTATAAATCATTATTAAATTGTCAACCCTTAACCCCAATGTATATTACTTTTATTACCGGGCTATCATGGGGGCTATAATATGAAAGATGCTAAAAGAAGCGATTTGGTTTTTTTTGCTCTTCGCCAATATTTTGGGATAATAATTTAAAAAACTGCCTCATTGGTCCAGTGGTTAGCATGTTCGACTACGGACATGAGACATAATCATTGTGAAATTGTAAGTACTTAACAGAATTAAGCTCTTTAAAATAAGATTTTAAAAAAACTAACCAACACATTTTTTAAATAGAAATATGTAAATTGTCTCTCTACCACAATTAACTGTCTCTCTACCACAATCAACTGTGGTAGATTTTTAAATCAATAATTATCGTATCGAAGAGGGAGTAAATATTACAAGTACGAATTAAGCCGATCCGAAAGTAAAATTAAAACATGTTATAAAATTTAAATGAGTCTTAAAATCGGAAAAAGAAGGAATTACACGTAACTTTTACCCTTTATAAATCGTCACTAAATACTTACTGAGTAGTTTTCCAGTCGTTATTATCCTAAATGAAAAGTTATTGTATGCAATATAGAAAAAAATAATCATTTATTTTGATCTCAGAATATCCAACTTAAAATAATATTAAGCGAAACACGTTACTAAGAAAAATATTTTGTTAACCGTTTTCCAAGTGTTTTTACAATTTTTTACATTATTTTAAACACGATACTTAATGTCAGTATTAAAGTTCATTCACATCTCGAGTATCATACGAACATTATCACTTGAATTATACAAACAACCAGTCTTTAAAATAATTTATAGGTTATACCAAATCGAAATAGTTCCGGTTTCGATAATGCTACTTTTTTAAAATCATTTCTGGCTACTTTTACAAACAATACTGTGAATTCTTCCAAGGATCAGTCTTGCTTCTTAAGCAAAAGTCATAAAAATAGAACTTAAAATGTATTTTTTTAATACTTTAATAAAGTTTTATAAGTTAAGAGATACCTTAACAGTTTTTAAACAAAACTAACTGTTAATGCGTCACGGCTTGTCTTCATTCTCGGACGTTTCGAGAAACATTATCCTTTGATGCATTACCTATATATTAACGTAATCTAATAACATTATCTATATATCTAAACAAATGTTTATACCGTTATGGACTTTGAGACAATCCTACTGATGTGGTAAACCGATTTCATTTGAAACCCAATAATGCGAAGATAATTTAAGAACCCTTACTCATCCACTCAAATGATATGTTAATGTTGACGGTTATAAAGACAGGATTTCGTCATATTCTCACAGGAATATTTATCACGCGGGTTACACCACTGGAAAAGCTAGTTTTATAAATGCTAGTTATATCTGATAAGTATTTTTCATTGACAATATCATTTTAAAATTGGTTGAAAATAATTACAACGTGAAATCCCGTATGACCTAGATTTTAAAACCACCAACAGCCGTAATTTACATAAACGGTAAAAAGTTAAATTTACAAACTCTTTTGCATATAAGTAAACAATGAAATCTTCGGTCGCTCAGAAAATGTTACGTCAAAACTTAGCAATAAATCGATTTTAGTCATTTAAGTACTGGAACTAACAACGGCCTCTTTTTATATAGAAGTAACGGTATAGTTACAAAGTATTTATATACTTTATTACACATTGAAAAACCAATAAAGATTTAATGAAATTGAACAGAAATTCTCGAAGGCAAAAGGTACAATAATTGGTCTTACATCTCAGTAAGTATTTTTCATACAGCATCGGGTTAAAAAAACAGAGGAATAAGGCCATTACATAATCTTCACATCAAAATTAGTCCATATTCCCTAAGGCATCACGGGTGAACCTCTGAACCAATTTCACTAATTATTTCTTTGTTGTATTTTATATAGTCAAGAGAAGGTTCTTGTAAAAGAAAATATTATGAATGTTGCGTAAATCATAAGAAATATTAAAAAAGCTTAGCCATCATAGTAACTTTTTTTAGTGCTTTTGACAATATAACCTTTTTTAATGTAACCTTATGGCATTTGACATAACTGTCACCAGTTGACAAATATGCATGTATACTAGCTTTACACGCAACTTATACTGCGCGCAATGTTTTTGGGTAGCATTTTCATTAATTTAGCCAAATTGAATTACAAATAAGAAACATACGTATAAATACTTTAATGAGCTATTTTCCCGCCCACCACCACCACCCGCAACCCCTTGCGATGGGATTTCATAAAATCCTTTCTTAGCTGACCTCTACTCGGCAAATGGAATATTCCTACCAAATTTCAAGTCTCTACGCCTTATGTGATGAGTCAGTAGTTAACACCCCCGCAAACCCCCTTGCAGGTGGAATTTTTTAAAATCCGTTCTTAGCTGACCTCTACTCGGCAAATCGAATATTCCTACCAAATTTCAAGTCTCTGCGCCTTATGTGATGAGTCAATAGTTAACACCCCCGCAAACCCCCTTGCGGGTGGAATTTCGTAATATCCGTTCTTAGCTAATCTCTACTCGGCAAATGGAATATTCTTACCAAATTTCAATTCTCTACGCCTTATGGTTCCAGAGATATCGTGATAAGTTAATAGTTAACACCCCCGCAAACCCCCTTGCGGGTGGAATTTTATAAAATCCGTTCTTAGCTGACCTCTACTCGGCAAATGAAATATTCCTACCAAATTTCAAGCCTTATAGTTCCAGAGATATCGTCATATGTCAATAGATACCCGAATATCTCTTTTATATATATAGATATGAGTGTGTGTAATGTGTTTTTATATTGATTTAATGTATTTTTGTGTATAATTTAGCATTGTGCACTTCTTCTCTATAGTTTATATAAACTATAATTGTGGGAAATTTCATACTCCTCAATCCGTACAATTTTCGTAAAAAGAGGTTTAGTTTTTGCATCACGTGTTAATGTATAGATATAATGTATATCTAGTTTCCGTAGTCTATAGCCTTAGTCAATTATTAACGTGTCCAAATTCGCTATTAATTAACATATAACATATATTATATGCATGACCAAATATATGTTGATAATTAAATAACTGTGTCGCTAAGTGTTTGTTGCATTTTGCCTGTTCCTGTGTCAGAACTAACAAAACTATTATGATTGGGTTAAAATAATTCAATGTTCATAGTAAATAGAGAACAAAGTATGTTTAGTAAGCTAGTAAAAAGTATTCTGCCGTAGTTTTCTTAAACGTACGTCATATGGAAGCCTTATTATATTCGTAAGACGTGAGTAACATATTTATTTATAATATACTTAAACGTATTATCTGATTTTGTAATTTGTTTGCAGTAATATGTATACTTTTTGCATGTTTTACTTGTTAACGATATTAGTAATTAACCATTAGTACCTTGGCAGTAATAAGCACTTGACAGCTTTAATGACTTAGGGTCAAACCTCTAGACCATTATTATATGCTTTTAAGTATATAGTTAATAGAGTCGTATTGACACAGGTTTACACGAAACACATCAGACAAGGTTTTTATCTCCCTATCTATCTGCATGGTTTTCAAAAATGTTAATAAACGTCCAGATAAAAATATATATTATTACTAGCACACCGGACAGACTTCGTTCTGTCAAAAAGATTTTGAATGTGGCAGCTTTCAGTTTTACAAATATTAAACAAAACACAATCGATTAAATGACATACAGAATAATTTTTGTTTTTAAACAAAAGATAGCGTAAATAAATGACATCTTTAGATAACCTATGAAAGATGAATAATTTTTAAACAAAAGATAGAATGAATGGATAAACCTAGAAATGAATTAACAAAAACGTTGCTATAGACAATGGTCTAATAATTCATGTCACAACCTTGTGGATGCGTGGGAGTGCGTGGGTGGATGCGTGGGAGTCCGTGGGTGGATGCGTGATTGTATGGGTGGGAGTGCGTGGGTGGATTCGTAGATGGATGCGTGGGAGTGCGTGGGTGGATGTGTGGGAGTGCGTGGGTGAATGCGTGGGATGGTGTGTGGAAACGCGTTTATTAGCATTGAAGTGACGTTAGACATTTTGCCGGTCTTTGTGCGCTCGAGTTTTCGTATCAGAAAAAAATGACTGTCCACATAAATTTGAAAAAAAAATGGTAAAGGGTTGATGGAATTCAAAAAATGAAAAGCCTAAAACCTTCTACAATTAATTCCGCGTCGAATGGTCAGGTCCAGTATTTTCAAGTTTAACGATAACAAAGAAAAAAAGAGTTGTTTTTATAGATAGATATAAAATATTAGTCTATTATTATATAAAAATTACTCGTCATTATCTCTCCTAAACTATTAGCCCGTTTGTTTCGAAGTTTCTTTCTTTACATAGGCGTTCATTGAAAACATGTTTCCTAAGAATATTAGGAAACATGTTTTCAATGAACGTCTATGATTCCTGAGGGAATCCTCAGGATCGAGATAAATAAAAATAAAAAATAATTTATTAACTTTTATTATAATACAACTAAAATATATTACAAGAATTTATTTGTAATTCGCTTCAGGACATTTTCTGCAAATAAAAGAGTATTTGCAGAAAATGTTAAATTAATTTAAATAAAGAAAATGTGCCAGCGATGACCTACGGTTCTGAGACGTGGTCGCTGACTATGGGTCTCATGCGGAAGCTCAGAGTCACTCAGCGTGCGATGGAGAGGGCTATGCTCGGAGTATCTCTACGTGATAGAATCAGAAATGAAGAGATCCGTAATAGAACCAGAGTCACCGACATAGTCCTACGAATCGCGAACCTGAAGTGGCAATGGGCGGGACACTTAGTCCGAAGGACCGAAGAACGTTGGGGGCCGAAGGTGCTGGAGTGGCGACCCCGCACCGGACGACGCAGTGTAGGCAGACCCCCCACAAGATTATATAAAGAGAGTCGCCGGTAGCCGCAAGAGCCGGGCGGCACAAGATCGGGCCTTGTGGACGTCATTACGTGAGACCTATGTCCAGCAGTGGATGTCCATCGGTTGAAGCGACGACGACGACGAGCGACTCTTGTAAAATAGGTATATCCATCCTATATAATACAAGAGATTTTTTTTAATTTATTGGAAAAAGTAAAGGTTTTCGTATTAAGAATGTTTCTCCGTTGGTTGCTGAAGGTATCCATACTCCTGTAACGTGGAGACTGTTGACAACATCAGTCAACTCAAAATCTTAAAAGTTCTTCTCTTTCTCAACGCTCAGAATCATAAACAGGTTTCCCAACTTCACATACTTCAATGGAAACGGAAACTACGCGGGTGACATGTAGAAAATTTGTATATACAGCTCACTATATTGTAATCAAATAGTATAATATAAAGTATTTAATTGTAATAACCGTATAATTTTATCGTCTGACTTTTTATTTCCACTAAAGCCGTCGGACATCATAAACATTTATTAGCATCCTTTAATCCCTTTATAGTAACTATATAATTAGCAACAACATTCTCATAAGATTATCTTGTACAGAATGAAGAATACACTTATTAGTCAGACTTAAGTAACGTGAATTGTTAGAAAAACTACGAGAAACTGGACGTGCTTAAACGTACACGACAGAAGTGAAAACTTGAGCAAGACGAGGTTGATAATATAGATTGATATACAAGTGACTTGTTCTTTAGAGATTACAATATATGTGTAATTATAATTGTGTATAAATAATGGATTAAAATAAAACAGCGACGCGTTGATTATAACTCTCTCGTTCCCTTAGTCAACGGAAACAGTTTTTAATAAAACGAGCGTTACATAGCCGAGTGTGACCGCTCAGTTTTGTTCAAGACCCACAAAATAAAGTACACAGTACCCTAAAAGAAGTTTTCACTTCAAAAATTTGTTGTTACATTACTTTTGTCGTACAATCTTAGGAGACATATTCGACTATTAGTTTTTATATTTCTGTCATCATTACCTAGATTTATTTCAATATAAGACAAAATATATGTCAATTGTAAGTCTAATAATATATGCTTCGTGTACATATCTTGGGGACGATCGTCAAGCTGCATTTGATTGACTTATTTATAAGCATCTCTAGGATAAATAACTGGTATCGTCAATGCTGGATTTCTTAGATACTAGGTGATCCCCGCTGTGCTAGATTCATAAACTTTTCTTGTTTTACTTCTAGTAAAATTCACTTAAGTTTTTCTTTATAATATTAGCTCTCTGCTAATGAGAGTCCCGGAACAGACAAACAGACATAAATCATACACTTTCTTATGCATCTAATGAAAAGCTTTTAATTTGAAATAACAAACATGCACTGCAATTTTATTTATTACAAATTGCAATGTATTCTTGTAATTGCATTAAAGTTTTAGTTAGTTTTTCATTTGTAGGTGTCATTAGCCTGCCAATCCGCAGTGGAGCAGCGTGGTGGGTCTATGCTCTAAAAACCCTCGCTCCTTGGTGTGAGGAGGCCTGTGCCCAGCAGTGGGACGTTAAGGGGCTGCTACTTACTAGGTGTCATTAACGTAATAGTTATTGTCAAAAGAGTAACTATTTAAGTTGCCCCGGTAACTTCTCGGTAAAATCAACTTTTCGGATCTGTATAAATTGCTTAACCAAGGCCAGACATAACGATTCAATAGATCTTGTTAAGTCTACTTGAATAAATTATATTTTGGTTCCCTAATCAAAACGTTTATGCTAAAGGAGGCAACCTACCTACCAAGCCCCTAAGATAGATAGGCGTGCCTCATTACCTATCTGAAAATTGCTAATATAAATAACTAAATAGATTATACAGATTAATAGATAAAATAAAAATCACATTTTCAATTATCCTTTCTTGTTTTTTTGCTTACATAACTGTAAATAGATTAGATTTCACATTACTAGTACCTATAGTGTATTTGTTATTGTAATGGTAATACTTAATTGTGAGTTCATACGTTGTTAGATAAAGTAACATGGTGAGATTTACTCAATTACTTTCCTTACTCCTTCGGTTATGGGACAATTTAAACTTTTCTTTGTACAATGTAGGTATGTAACCAGATTACATAATGACAAAGCACCAAATAAGTACTGAAAAATACAAAAAATTACTTGAAAAGAAAGACACGTTTTATTTTTCCAGGATATCTATGTAAATATTAACCTGATTGACTTGAAATACACAGCGCATAGCGATTTCATCAACGTTTCCTAAGCCATCACATAGATAGGGAACCCCTTAGGTATAGAAACTATTCTTGAAACAAGCTTAGGGAAATTGGTGATATCAGGAATCTCCCAAACTATCCATTATCAAAGAATTATCGAACATTAATGCATTAAAACAGAAGTCTGTTACTGTTATAAAATATCAGTTATTATTGCTATTTTGTTACTGTTGTTATTTCAAAATGTACTTTAAGTCAAGCCATAAGGGTCCAATTTTATTCACAAGAGCTTTTATTAAATTATTAACGTATCCATCTTTAACGCTCACTAAGGATTCTCACAGTTCTAAATAGATAGATATTTATATATTTGGTATATCATGTTTCGGAATATTATAGCCTTCATTAATAATTAATATGTAAAATTCAAGAATAATTTTACAAATCCGATGGTGTTTGTTCGCGCGTTCATACAGAGTTTGCAATTCTGTTGTAATAATACAATATAGGATAATTGTCATGTATTCCCTTGTCGGTTTTGAGCATGAGTTAATATTGAGTGTGATCGTCATTATAGTGGAAAAGATGTGATGCCCCAGTGGTTAGACATTTTGTAAAATTTGTATCTAATTATTTAAAATTAATCATTTTGCTTTTCGTTGATGGAAAGCCTCTTGAGAGACCTGCATTATCCTGGTGCCATTTTTTTCGCTGGGAAATGCTTTTATACAGAAATCCCGACCTATTGTTCAGGAGTATGAAATTCAGCGAAAAATAATTAACCCACAAAAATCCAGCGGAACTCTTTTCATCCATGAATGAGGCACCAGGCGTTCAAATTTCGCATCCATCCCTCGTTTCTCGGATAAACCAGCCTCCTCTGGTGGTGTGAGGGAACATCCTCTGCAATCTCCCTTTCTCGATCGTGGGCTTCCTTCATTAAGATGACCGTCTTACAGAAGAAGGTCACTCCCGTCCAAAAAGCCTACCAACCCACTTAAAGCTAGTAAGTTTCTTTTTATAAAAAGAAAGCGTACTCGATTGTTCGTTCCAAACCATCATTGTGCTTTTCGGTAAAGAAAAACATTGTATAACATGTACATTGAGCAGCGTGGTAGGTCTATGCTCTATAAACCCTATGAGGACGGAGAGGTCTGCCCAGCTGTAGGACATCAATAGGCTTCTGCCCACACTATTATGGTTATGTGAATACTACAACATCGACGCGTTCTCATCCGATTATATATCTAACTGATAAAAGCACTTTCCAAACCAGGATATACAAATTACGTTATCTGTAAACAAAGAAATATTGATATACATATGTAATCACGCGTCATAGTACAAATTTCAAGGTTAGAGTTTTACGTCGGTTTTTTATTTGCCTAGCAAATATTTAATCACGCCGAGTAAATTATAAGAAAATATGATATTTAAATTCAACTGAAAACAGTTTTTATTGGGAACATTTGATAAAAACAGTTTGTTTATTGTTATAACACAACAGTTATACAATAAAATATTGTTTTTAACTGACTGTTTATGGGTCGACTATATACATATATTTTTTGATTATCAATAGTTTTATGTAGGATTTCCTTCATTTTTCAGGTAATTATGGATCTGTTTTGATTTTTTTGTTTAATGCTGTCATTCAAATTTCATAAACTTGTCTAAATTATATACTCGTAAAGTGGAAATAGTAAATAAAATTTGAGTCTCCGTTTATAATTTCAAATTAATAGCTTAATATCAATGCGTATATCAAATCTGTCTGTCTTTTCGGATACCTGCAACAGGTAGGCCGATTTTGACATCTGTTTCACTGTCAGAAAGCTGATGTCATAAGGAGTTATAGTAGTATATGCGGTATATCCGAAATTACACGAGTGACACAGCTGGTAATATCCAGTTATATCTAAAATATTGTTAAGGGAACGACGTATTAGTTAATATCAATTATTTGACAAATAAAACATAATTTCTCATTGTTATTTTTCATTATTTATTAAAGGTTCACCATTAAACTACTTGCTTTTTAATATGGAAGAAATATATATCCTAGGACTTACTTTCTATGTAAACCGTACCTTATATCCGTACCTTATAATATATAGTATCATCTTAAACATTTAACATAACTTTTTTAACGTCTCTATTGCTTTTAAATCCCTACATTTTTTTAGGTTCAAAATTTTTAACATCGCAATATTACAATCGTGTCAGAAACAGATGCAGTTCCATTATGAATGAAAAATTATGGTATATTCCGTTTCACAACAATAATACATCATATATATCTCTTAGAACTAATATAACCCATAGATATACTGATTTGTGATACGTATATACAGATTCTACCGCCCTTTTTACTGTCAAAATAGGAGACTGTCAAGTTGTCAAGCTGACAACCCAAACACAGAGTCGCCTATCTTATTTTCCACAGACTATAAAATTTTATATGTCACAACGACCAAGGTTCGATCCTTAGCTTAACATAATTGGAAAAATGTATTTTGTTAAATTGATCAGGAGTAAAGATTTCTCTTGCTTCATCAAATATGCGATTTGTAGAAGCAATAAACTGTTGTCGTCTTGGGTTGTGTCTTCATCCATTAGTAAATAGTAAATACAATTTACATTTTACAATTTACAACATTATACAAACGAGCTCCGAGGCGAAATAAGTTTTTTATACACAGCTAATATTAAAAAACACCTATCCAGCCAACCAACAACATATCACAGAATTAAGTAAACACAAAAAATGTTTTAAAATTTACAAGATTTTTTATAGTACTAATAATCTCTGACGAAACCTGCAAATGAACAAGTGCACGTTCAATGCGAAAAATTAAACGTTTATTTACTACGAAACCCAACATATTATGTAAATTCGTTTATACATACACACACATAATACAATTTTATCTTAGCTTCAATTTCATATTCATTAAAAAAACTATTTCCATATATTCTTTATCACGTTCATCAAGCTCATTTAGGCAATTAAATTATAATTTAATCAAGGAAATGCATAGTAAAGGAAGAAATTTTTAATATCATATTTTATTTCTTTATTTAGTAATAAAATGGTTTTATGACGTCAATATCTTCACAAGACCTTGAAACTGAAGCTAACGTTAAGCAACAAAATAACTTAACATTTAGTTCGCTCAAAAGTAATTATGTCTTGAACTAAAATTATACGCAATTATTATTATAAAGTAAAAAATAAGAATCTGCAGAATCAATTCTGATTTTACAAAAAAAAACATTTGTTGCTAGACTTATATTAAAAAAAAAAAATTCGCATGTTCATATTTATAGTCATGTCCAAAAATTCTTTCAAAGGCGTGATCTAAAATTTTATATCTAAATTCTTATTATTATGATACTTTTGTCAATTTTAACGATATTTTTTTATTCTGACAGGTTAACAGATAAGAAAAAATTAAAGGTACTCTGTGGTTGGAGATTTTGTCTGGACCTCTACTAGAAAAGAAAATACTTGAATTATTTCCTCGGCCAGGCTTTCAAACATTTAATTAGTCTATTGGTTAGGTTGATTGGCCACAGGCATAAGGTCTGGGATTGAAGTCACGGGTCGGGCATTTTTTTTTTATTGCAGACAGTTTAGCGTTTGACTGTAATCTCATCTAACGAAAAGTGAAATCTGGTAAGAGGCAATACACCCCTTATGGTTTCTACACAGTATCGTACCGGAACACATACGAGTATCTCTTTGTTTGGCGATACGTCTTTGCTAGGTGGGTGGTAACTAGCAACGGCCGAAACCTCCCACCATCATTGATTTTGGAATATTAGGATTTTCTCAATAATAGCCGGAAGTTGTGTAGTTGGCGGTATGCTCCATCCCCGTTCCCCGGAGAGCACTTTAAGCCATCGGTTCTGCGCTTGATCTCTCTCTACTCGGATTCCCGTCACATCTGACTATGAGATTGAAGGAATAGAGTGTGTACACTTGTGTATTATGCCTATCAACACGCAGTGGAGCAGCGTGGTGGGTCTATGCTCTAATAACACTTTCTCCTATGAGTGAGGAGGCCTGTGCCCAGCTGTGGGACGTTAATAGGCTGCTGCTTACTTTATCTAATATTTTATTTTTATCCATCCACTTATGCGTATTTATTCTAATATATATTGATATAATGTAATAACTTTTAGTTGAATATGCTTTTATTTGATAATTATTATTGAACACCGTACATCATAATATAACGAGCACAGTTGGTCGTTAAGAACAATTGAAACCTGTATAAAACATTAGGTTACACGAACAGCATAACTTAATTGCAATAATTTTTAATACGTTCAAAATTCGATGATAATTGTTGTAAGTTTTGAAAGATAAAATTAGTTTTTGTTTCTATGTAATTCTATACTAATTAGAATTCAGGATCTTAAACATTGAAAACAATTATATAGTTTTAGTTTGGTGTTCTTTTAAATCATGTTTTATTCGGTGTTCTTTAATTGGACTAAAGGCTTTGCAGGCCCCTACCTAGTGGTGTGGAAGCCCGGAACTAAACCTGTTCGCAAATCGAAACTAACTTACGAAGACCTGTTATTGAGAGGCTAAGTAAAACCATATCATCCACGTTACATAAATTATTAAAACAGTTTATATCCATAGGGTTTTTAAGCAACAATCCCGACCCACGGGGCAGGAGTGTGGGACTTGGCGAGCAAGAAGGCCTCGCAATGCCCAATAAAACCAAGCGGAACCCTTTGCATCTATGAATTAAGCACAGGAATTCAACTTTCGCATTCATACCCGATGTCCCGATTAAATCCGACTAGGATTCACAGAGGAAGCAGAACTTACGCAAACAGGCGCCGCCTTGTCCCACCTACTCCAGCGATGTGCGAGAGCATCAACTGCAATATCCAGCTCTTGTTCGTGGGCCCCCATCAATGAGATGACCGTCTCACAGAAGAGGGCCATTCCCAACATCTCTCATTAGAAAGCATCGCGTCTACAACGTCCGCTGCCAACACCAATACCACTCAGCTCCTCGATCAAGTCGTTCATGTAAAGATTAAACAAGTCCGGAAAGGAAAGTCCTCCCTGCTATACACTTCATTCCACTCTGTACTCGGTGTACGCTGAACCACCTCAATATACCGTGCTAGTCAGATTTTCGTACCAATTGCAGAAGCGTAACAATATTATCTTTTGATGGTGTAATTATTTATCCAAAGCAGCGAGCTGTATTTAGTCAGTCACTGAATACAGCTCGTAAATAAGTTAGCACAACCACGTCCTCGTCTCTCGGGTTTGTTTAAACTCTGGATGAGGAATAGGAGCGCGAGGCATTTGCCCTATTACTCTTGCGTCTGATGGTGCTCGATGACATCCCTGTCTTTGACAGTGGCACTTGTGGTAAATTGCTGCTCCATATACTCGGCCAAAATCTCTACTCTGTCTTTGTCCGAGTATTTCCGTCTACCCTCACTGTCAAATAAATATATGTCCTCCTGAAATAGCAGCGTTAAGATTATCTGATAGAGTTTCGTTATGGGATTCGATACCTACAATTATTGGAATGAAGGAAGGCCTACTCCAATATTTTAGTCCTTTTAACCAGAAACGCACGCACGCGGTGCCTGTTTTCCGGTTATTTTTTTTAAAAAAAAACCTCCGACCGTTTTTCTATATTATCAAATTGATATCAATATATTGTTTGTATACTCAGTAAAAACGAGTTACAAGACTCATTCATTGGAACAAAATCACAAGCCTGTTTATAAATTTACTTCCTGGTCCTACGTTAACATTAATTTAAATAACAAATGTTATATTTGTTGACTATTAACAAATTAAACGGAATAATGAAACCCTAATAATATACAATTATTTTAATTTTAAATAACATTAATATTTACAAAAGTTTAACATAATTAAACAGTATCTAATTAAAGTAACTTATGAAATTAATATTAACGCTGTAAATACCTATATCAATTTAGAAAGACTATATAATATACTTTTTCACGTAACTCCAACCTGCCATAAATGAGCAGAATCTGAAAATGAGCAGATAATAAACATTTATCTGTAAATAAAAACATGTAAATGCGTCAATGAATAAATTGAAATTGAATTTATAAAACTTTTTAAAATATAAAACGTTCTTTTGCGTAATATAAACGACACAAATAAATGTTATTTTTAATCACGGAAGCTTGTCTATGATCTCACTTGCTGGTAAATGATGATACAGTCTAAGATGCTATTGATTACTAAACTATTTCCTATTTAAGGGTAACTGTATACGTTTCTATAATAAGCCCCCATAAGACGTTTTAGAGATGTCAATTAATAAGTTCAAAGTTGTTGTTAAAAGAAAGTTGATAGAAAAATCGTATTATACGTTGTAAGATTACTTAGACGATAGAAATGCGTGGGAGTGAACGAATTGCTCTAATTTGAATTGAAATATATTAAACTAATATGATATTGTAATAATGATGGTAAAAAAAATACCCGACTGAGTTTGTTGTGGGTTCTTCTCGGATCAAGGCGCGAAGGGACCCTCGTAACTTTAGATTTTAAGTCGTTCTTGAGTACCATCATCAGACGTACATTAGAATTAGAGTGTGGAAAAGAAAAAAAAAGTTATATTATTTGACGATTCAAAAGTGCTGTAATATGCCTACTTGAATAAAGATATTTTGATTTTTTATTTTGATTTATTTACTTTAATGGTTTCTACACAGCATCGTTCCAGTACGTCAATATTTTACTTAACAGTAAGTCTTTGCTACAATGGTGGCTAGCCACAACCGAAGCCTCCAACCATTCGAGATCCATAGAAATTAGATAATAAAATTTCCTTGATACCCGCTATCGTCAATTCAGAAATTGTATATTTGAATAAGCCTTTTAAAGCAAATATAGGTTTTACAACACATTAATTCTGATGTACAACTGATAATGGTATTGTAGAATGACTCAAAACCTAAAGTTACGAGGGTTCCTTCGCATCCTGTTCTGAGAAGAGCCCACAATAAACTCAGTCGGGTATCCTTTTTTTACCATGAACATTACATTATAGTATTAATTTATTTTATGTAGATTAGAGCAATTCGTTTGTGACCACGTTTTTTTATCGTCTAAGTAATACTTCAAATCTTTCAACTAATTTTCTTTTAAAAAACGATTTAAATTTATGAAGTGACGTTTCTAAATTTCTTCTGGGGCTGTATTTTTTTATTTATTATTTGGAAAACAAACAATTCTTATATACCTTAAAAATTACATTACTACTAAATACACAAAAAGCAGTCAAGTTTCCACCAATTACTAAAACATAAACATAGCTATAATATATTAGAGATATTTTATGTAATATACAATGTGTATAAAAGGCAATTAAAAAGAATAAGGAAAAGAGTTTAACACAAAAAAAGAACAAAATCATTTTATACATTGATATAGACCATTCTTAAATACATCTGTTTTATCGTGCATAATATCAACATATCATTCGTGTCTTAAACTGGCGTTCCTGTAGAAATTTATACATTTATCATTAAATATAACAATATTATATTTTATTATGATATATAAGGTATAAGTATAGAATAACTAACTAAAATATCCGTTATTCGCTACTTTACTAATAAAATAACAAGTAACGAAAATAACTTGGATCCAAAAGAGGGTTATTACGTTATAGTCAATATTTTGCTTTGGAGTGAGCGTATATTATTATAACTTCAAGTTTTAAAATATAACACTAAAATTTTACTATTATGTTATAGGTGTATATGATGATCTTTTAAATTGTATTTCATAGTTCCCTTTAATAGGGAAAGCTTACCTTTTAGACCATTCAGCCTTATCTTTACTTTGAGATTATAATCTATTATTTTAATACAATCTTCTTCATAGTCAGTGTCCAATATATATTTGGGTATCTCTAAATACTACATCTGTGATATAAATGCCTGATATCTAATATGTAGTCAACAATATATAGAAATTTTAACAAAAAAACAATCGCTTTTAAAACAAACTTACAAATATATTAATATGTTCTAAAAAGTAAGAACTAATTGCGTATTCTTATATAGTGTTCTTCGTATTCTTATATTCGGAGTCGGTGTCAGCCAAGGTAGATGTTCCCCGCGTGTCCACTTGGCAGCTCCCGCGTCTCTCCCAGCTATATATGTAGGTGCCACGGCTGACATCAACTCCAAATATAAGAATATGAAGAATACTATAAAAGAATATTATTTCTTTCAATTATTTCTTAATTTTTAGTGCATTTTAATATATTTGTAAGTTTATTCTGCAGGCGGTTCTTTTTTTGTTAAAATTTCTATTTTTTATTTATTTTTTGTGAATATTAAGTAAACTAACAAATTCGTCACAATATGTGTACACCTAAAAACGTGTTGCTCATATGAGGTTTAAATGAAACAACTTTGAAAAACTTAAATTTAAAATGAGCACCACCTTTCATACAAACAAAAATTATCAAGATCGGTCCACCCAATCGGAATATATAAACAAACATGAAAAAAATACATTCGAATTGATAACCTCCTCCTTTTTTTAAGTCGGTTAATAAATACCCTTTCAGTAGCAAATAACAGTTATTCGACCTATAATAACGACAGAGTCACCGTTTTTGAAAAATAACAATGACTCCCGTGCTTAATGAGGTGCAATTACGTTTTTCTTCATAGTGTCAATCCAGGACCTCTATTAACAAAGCAAGTAAAATCCAGTGTTGTAAAATCGAAGTAATTTTATTGTGAAAAGTTAAACAACTACATAGCATAAACGACCAGAAATTATCGTAATCTTATTTAACCGCATTTATAAGTTGTCCGATAAATAAGGAATAAATTAATAACGAATCGATATATAATTTTTAAATGTGAAACACGTAGTTTTTTATTATCTAAAGAAAATATGCGAAATGATCGCTGGCATTTCCAAACACGCTCGAATGGAATCAAGGCTGGGCAAAGTCCACTTGTCGACGAGACGCGGCAATATACGCCGTACGTTGGCCGGCTACATAACTCTGGACATATATAATTATGTCAGCTAGATGTACGGTGACCACACTTTAATTTGGAAGGTAAACGATTAAATTCTTTTGGTATTAATAATTAATTTGAGTGCCTCACATATCAGGATATTGATGAGGGTATTGGTTCTAATAAGAACAATTTTTGAAGTGAGACTTGTTTAGGCGCACGAGGGACTTCACGAAAACGTTTTTATGTTTATTCGTTTGAAGGTTAGGTAGTTGAAATATTTACAAATAACATGTGGCATTTTTAATTTGCCACTCGTCCTTTAATAATTTAATATACTATTTTGCATAAAACAAAATTATTTCATAAATTTTAAATTCTAATTATAGGGTTAGGTTTCGGGTACTAGGTAAATATTTACTAGTTTATTTTAATAAAATATTTTTTTTATATTTTAATGACAATTAAATTCATGGTATATCTTCCTTTTTCCCTCCCTCTATGTCTGGGAGAATTAAAGTTATAGATATAAACAGGACTTCGAATTAGTTTGCCAAAAAGTTTCACTTATTAGTTCGGACCTTAGGACCGCACCATAGTTGCTTGCGGGCCGCTGGTTGTCGTTCCCTAATTTAAAAAAATACTACTAATTTAAAATAAAAATTATTAAATCTAGAACTTTCTCAAAAAAATTAGGAAAACTACATTTTATATTGTTTTACCATACCATATATTTTGAAATATATTAATCTCTTTGGTTGTTATATAAGCATATCAGTTAGAACTACTTTAAATCTATATTTATGAACTTAAAACATAACTAGATAAAAAATATAATTTAAAGGATTGCGTAGGAGATTTTAAGGTGTCCGAACTTTTACGGTTGTAAGTGAATTAATGGCTCTAATTTGAATAAAATTAATTGAAATGTCATCGTAAAGGTACAGATCAAAAACATAAGCCCGTCTAAGTTTGTTGTAATCATACGAGTATATCAACACTATTCAATCTCAGCTCCCCGGGCACCCATTTCTCTTACTTATAAGATTATAACGAAATACAACAACTTGATTTTTAACCGACTTCAAAAAAAGGAGGAGGTTATCAATATGTCTGTATTTTTTTTATGTTTTTTACCTCATAGCTTTGATAATTTTTTTTAAATGAAAGGTAGTGCTCGTCATAGGCTCCCATTTTTTTAAACTAGTTCTGATGATGGCATCCATGAGAAAACCGGATAAGTCTTAAATTTGCGTAAGCATGTGCGCGACAAATGATACTTTTTTTATTTGAAAGGATACCTCAGGGGTTGTTTTGTGATAGTTTGGTAAGGTTCTGATGATGGAATCCGTGACAAAGTGACGGAACTCTCCAATTCATAGTAGCAAATCGACGATACTCGGCAGAATCTTCTATATGCTATCCAGATATTCGAGTCGCCTACCGTAACTTCGGTATGGTCAAGTGCTAGTCGTAGTTAAATATGAAGATCAACGGAACTCCTCAACTGCTTACAGTAAGAGTGCGATTTTTGGCAAAATCTATAACTGTCTATAATGAAATGCCAATGACCTTACGTTTGTTGCTGCATTGCAATATTTGAAAGATGAATTATGTGTGAAGCGGTGGTAGAAAGGTTTCGGGTTCGATCCCGGGTATGGCGATATAAATGTAAAATTAACTTTGTAAAGTTGTTTCATTTAAACGGTGTTATCTCATATGAGAAATTTTAGGTGTACATATATTGTTAGTTTACTTCAGATTCACTAAAAATCAAAAAATAAATAGAAATTTTAACAAAAAAAGAACCGCCTTCAAAACAAACTTATAAATACATTAATATGGTCTAAAAAGTAGGAAATAATTGCGTATTCTTTTATAGTGTTCTTCGTATTGTTATATTTGGAGTCGGTGTCAGCCGAGGTAGATGTTCTTTTTTTGTTAAAATTTTTATTTATTCTACATCACATTAGTATTCAGTACGCAATTACGAGCTGCAGTCACAACCACACACTTGTCTCTTCTTCTAGATAGATAGAATAAACAAGATTGTCACTAACGTCATCAGTATACATGATATACACATTACTATGGTTACTGCCAGTCGTTTTCTTTGTTAATAAATTGTAGATTATAAAGATTTGATGCATACTAACGATTAGAAAATGAAATGGCTTAGTCATTGTTTAATATTGTTTTGTAAATGAGCTATTAACTGCAATGTCACGCAATAAATAATGGTTAAGGGGATATATTGCGGTAATTGGGGTAAAAATGTTACAATTTTTTGTCAATATAAGAAATTATTAATTAAATTTTGTTTTTGAATTTAGAAAAGAGATTTTATGAAATATTTTATTTTATATTTTATGGAAAACTATATATTACTTTATTACATGACGAGTGGCAAATTAAAATACCACATGTTAGTTGTAAATATTAAAACTACCTTACCGTCAAACGACTTAGCATAAAAAACGCTCGTGACTGAAGAGTTCCACAAATGTGGCTTCACCATTGTTACGACAGCACACACATTAATGACGTGTCCACGTTGTTGGACGGAAAAGAGAACCTCTCTTATGGCCTCTAATGGATGTGTTGACCTCATGTTCCCTGCCGGAGTCATAGCTATAGTGGGCAATGAGGAATGCTGGAGGGAGGTGTTTTGCTTTTGTGAGGAGATGATGTCGCAGAAGGAGACGCCCGAGCGGCTGAGAGAGCTGGACGTAGCCGCTTCCGCCATTCGCAAGCGCAGGGTCGGAAGTAAAGGAGCCACCCAGGACCGTCGTCTGCTCCCCTAGAGATAACTGCCTCATTAGTCTAGTGGTTAGCATGTATGTAACATGAAGTTCTGGGTTTGAGTCCTAGGTCGGGCCAATTCAAAAATCAATATTGAGTTTTCTATTAAGATTTTCTCAATATTTGCCTGAAGTTGGGAAGATGGCGGTGTGATCCACCCCCGTGCATTGGAGAGCACGTTAAGCCGTCGGTCCTGCGCCTGATCTCCCTCCGGTCGTCTCTGATTCCCGACACATCGGACTATGAGAGTGAAGGAATAGAGAGTGCAGTTGTTGTGTACTATGCCTGCCAATCCATGTGTTGGGTCTATGCTCTAAAAACCCTCGCTTCTTGGGGTGAGGAGGCTTGTGCCCAGCAATGGGACGTTAAAAGGCTGCTACTTACTTACTTAGTAGATACGGGGTCTGTTCCCCAACAGAGAGATCCCTAAGATTGTGGACGGCATTCCGGATGCTGCAGGCATGCCATCCTTCCAAATTGAGGATTAAGTAAAATATAAAGGACCCTTACGGGCATCGCTGGCGAGTTGCTGCGGTCACTTCAAAAATCCGAGAATACTTTCTGTAATTACAAACTGCAGTAAGTAATTTACCATAATTAAAACTGTTTTAATATCTGCATTAAAATAATACGTAGTATAGTATAGTATACTTTATTGAACACCACAAAAAAAAAAACATAATACAATGACTTAACTTAAAATAATTCTAGTGTACAATGGGCGGTCTTATCGCTATTTAGCGATCTCTTCCAGACAACCCCACGTATAGGGAAACCGTCAAAGAAAGGAGAGAGAAGGTAGGCGGTACATACTGACTCTTACAACTAATAATGAAGGGCAAAGTGGCTGGCAAGGGGCGTATTGGTCGCAAGTGGAAGTCCTGGTTGCGCAACATCAGGGAATGGACCGGGATCGCGATTGCCGCTCAACTATTTAGCCTCGCGAGGGACAAAGTTAAATATGGAGAACTGACCGCCAACCATCATTAGTATTAGAGGCACATAAAGAAGAAGAAGAAGATTAAAATAATCTTCATTAAAACATAATTAAGTGTATCGGGAATAATCATACAGAAGAGTATAACATGGTCACTTTATGTGACACGATTTTAACGTACAATACAATACGGCGCTTCGATCAAATGTAAGTGAATACAAAGATTGCCAGAGCGAAATTGATGTATCTTTGTACTATCTAATATTATCATGGCTAAAACTAGAACAAGTGTTTGTTTTGAAATTGAATAAAATAAACCCAGTTGGATAATTTTATTATATGTGGCTGCGTTTGAAGAGAAGTCATACAACAAAATATGTAATTTTACAGGAGAACCGTTTCAAAATTAAACTGTTTAAGTCAAGTAGTGAAATATAATGAATTTTTAAACACAAGATAATATATACCACTGTCGATTATACTTTGTATCTTTACAAAGTATAAAATGAAGTGGCTTCCGCTGTGTGTTCGCTTATATCATGAAAACTATTTAGCGGACATTAAAGCAGTTTTCAGCAACAGATAGTGATTCAAATGGAAGGTTTATATGTATAATACATACATAGTCTAGTCAAAATATTTCAAAAAATTGCAAAATTTATAATATCATGTAAAAAAGATATTTTTGCGAGTTTAAATCACGAACGCGAGCTAAACCTTACGAGATAGATTAAATTGATGTCCTACGAAATTATATATCTTAAAAAGAACATTTATAAAGTCTGGGATGGTATATATTTATCTCTAAAGAATAACCCACAGCAATGATTTTTATCTTTTATATATTACAAAAACATCTGTTATTTACCGTATTATTTTACACAATACAGTTTTATTCCTTATCAAATTAAGTATATTATATACATTGTATATTTCATGTAGGCCAAAACTGTCCATAACATTATTTCATTAAATTGAATATCTTAGAAGATATTACAGATTAAAAAAGCGGATGCACTGGGGCTGACAGCAGTATGTGGCAAACTTACACATGCATCAAATAGAAGCAATTACGCCGAAAATCATAGAGTGTGATTAATAACATGTTACAATATCATTATTATGTTCATTCATAGAAACTGGTTTTAAATTGTCTTGTTGTTCTTTAAACAGGTTTTTGGTTCGGAAACAACAATTTATTACACTTTAAGCTAGTTTCAAGCCATTTTTATATACGTGCAATGCCTTGATCTAACGGCTGTAATAAATCGTAGTATTAATATAACAAGCTTTAGATCTCTAGAACTACAACTCCTTGTCTGACGCGAAGACGACATTCTAAGTACGCTTATGCCAGTAAAATGCTTAAAAAATTCATGGGAATGACGTATCATATGTTCTTCTAATCGTTCGACGTATCGTATTTAGAATGTCATCTTGGCTAGGGAGGCTGACAAGGATTTTTTTTTTTCGCCAGACACAAACACAGATACAAGCGTTTACACTCGCTATTAAGACGAATATATTTTAGTATAAAGAATAATTTCTGCTTTTTAATAGATGAGCTGCTTGCTTCAACCGTAATAAATTATTACTTAATCCAACTGATATACTCTAAACGACTGGTCTGAAATTAAAAAGGCAATAAATAAGGCTGTATTTCGGCTTGGGGATGTGGGCTAAAAACATCTTTAATAAAGATTGAACGAGCTCAAAGGGCTGTACTTAAAGTTATGTTTGGTAAACCAATCTTATTTCCTTAATCTTATATACTCTTCTTGTAACTTACTGTCCGGCAATTGTTCATCCTACGTACTATTTTGCGAAATCATTCCCAACTTTCATTTATTTCCGATACTCCTCACCTTTAACGTGGACGACAGTTAGTATGTGCTACTAAAGTTCTTCGATGTGCAGTTGCAAAGCGTCACTACACGCAAATCAGTTGTGTACTTTATAACATAAATAAAATCCTTAATACTCTTCTGGACACATCTATTGGCCCACCTTAGAGTTTAGGTTTCGATGGCCCCTACCGAAATATTATTGCTAGATTGAACAGAAACTATTGAAGTAGTTTTAAACCTGGTACATTTTACCATCTTTTTCGATCGTAATGTTTTAAATTTGAATTCAGAATACCACACGACATGGAGCTACGCCTAACAAGTAGGGTATGCGCCTTGATGAAGGCACCTGATTATTGAATAAAAAACATGTTCAATTTAATAAAGGTTTAATTTAATAACGCGTGTTGCCTCCATAGGCTTCTACCACAGCTCTCATACGATTAGGCATAGAGTTTATCAACCGCTCTATGAAATTTTGGGGGATCATCTCCCATTCCTCTTCTATGGCAGTTTTCAACTCCTGCATCGTCTGGGCAACTGGCTGACGAGCCCTAACAAGTCTTTTTAGCTCGTCCCACATGTGCTCAATGGGGTTCATGTCTGGGCTTCTGGCTGGCCAGTCCATAACTGTGATGTTCACACCCCGAAGATATTCCCTGACGATGCCGGCCGTATGGGCTCTTGCATTATCATGCATAAAAAGGAAATTTGGGCCCACATAGTCCGCGTATGGCATCACGTGAGGTTCTAAGCACTCACGAATGTACCTTTCAGCATTTAATGTTGGCAGCCGTGGTCCCGTAACAATCTCAAGTTGAGTTTTACCGCTCGCGGATATACCGCCCCAGACAGTCCATGAGCCACCGCCATAAGCAACCCTCTCTTCAAAGCAGCATTGTGCAAAACGCTCCCCCTTACGTCGGTAGACCTTCTTCCTTCCATCATTGCCATGTAACACAATTTTAGACTCATCAGAAAAGAGTACACGGCTCCAATGCTGCTGAGTCCAATTTAAATGAGTGCGCGCGAAATGAAGGCGCGCTGTTCGATGGGCTCGCGTTAGTTTGGGGCCATTAGCTGGCTTGTGTGGTACCATATCGCGTTCTTTTAACCTTCTCCGAACTGTTCGAGCGCTCACAGATACTCCGTGGAAGTCGCGAAGTTGGTTTTGTATCTCAATGGAGGTAAGGTGACGATTTCTCAAGCTGGTCGTCACGATGAATCGATCCTGCCTTTCAGTTGTGACCCGAGATCGTGGCCTTCCTTGGCGACGAACAAAGTCGCCAGTCTCTAGGTACCGCGAATAAACATTTCGGACCGCAGATCGACTTAAATTAAGTTGAACACTCACATTTCGTTGGCTGTGTCCCGCCTGGATAAGTGCCACAGCTTGTTACAAAAAAAATGAGAAAAATCACACTTTCAAGAATTAAATCCGAGTAAAGCAATTGTTAACAACGAACAGGCTCCAAATTGTCTTTTGTTTCTTTAAATTCTGTGATCGAAATTGAAAAAAAGACTATTGAATGAAATTATGAATGTGCCAGGTTCAAAACTGCATAAAAACTTTTTGCTCGACCTAATATAAAATTTTAGCTAGGACCAAACGAAGCTGAAAATGCAAGGTGGGAAAATATATGTGTCCAGAAGTATATATACCCCTTACACGCTAACAAGTGTAAACGAGAATGTACGGAGTATCTTTTAACACTCTTTCATACATAAACCTATATGCCAAATTTATTTGTTTTAATTGTTTTAGTGTCATGAACAACGTGTTTTATATAAGCGAAGACGTTAATCACTGCAACACTGTTTTTACTACTGCAGGATCATCGTTCCTATGTATTTAAGATGCCACTGTACTGTTCTTTAATAAATAAATTAAATTTAAATTTAATAAATAAATTTAAGGGTGACTTTTAACCACTAAACTCACACTTCGTGGGACTTTTGTCTATTTAAGATATACATGAATTTTAGCAAATTCCTCTTTTCTATGTAGATGCTTACGAAACACGAAAATCTCCATATCGGATGACATCGCGGTGAAAACACATCAGCTTTCTCATCAATGCCAGCCAACGACGTTTCGTAGCCTCCTTTTGCGAGACTGTTATCTCGCTAAAGGAGGCTCGTGAGAGGGAGCGGGAGTTGGCTCCTGACGAACACTTACTGGTTGCCACAGCACGTAAAAAATATATACTAATAGGAATAAAAACAAGCAATGAAGAAAGGAACGAAAGTAAACAAAAAAAATAGTAATAATATTCACAATTATTTAAAAATTATCTAATACTAGGCAACGAGATCTACATCAGGACAGGCAAGACAGTGATTTACAATTTTCCTTTTAAATCCTTTAAAGACTATCACAACTTATATAACATAAGTATTCTATTTACTGGTGCTGACCAGCCATGGTTAGTTTTGAATACATAGGGTTTAAATAATAACAAGTTTTTAACACGACTACAAGGGTCAGGTAACCTAAATGATCAACTATGCTGCATCGCTGGGCAGATTGCTGCCCAACGTGGGGGGCCCGGGATCACCCTGTAGAAGAATTTATGCTAGCGTAGTGAAAATTATGGCGCTGTTTGGTGCACCCGTGTGGTTAAACTCTCTGACTGCTCATATTAAATCCCTTTTGCGGACAGCGCAAAGAATAATAGCGGTCATGGGAATACGAGCGTACCGTACAGTATGATGGGCAGCGGCAACTCTTTTGGCGGGCGATCCCTCGTAGGAATTACAGGCGGAAGTCCTTGCGGCAACTTACCAGTGCAGGGTTGCCGGAAGGGCCGGAGGAGATAAGTGTCATGATTTTGACGAGATCCGGAGGGTTAAGGCCCATGCCGACAGGGTTCTAATCCAAGTGTAGAAGGAGGATCTCGAATCCCCAATTGCGGGTGTGAGCACGGTGGAAGCGATTCATCCTCGCCTAGAACTCCCCCCTAGAACGCCTTGTGATAGGGGTGCGTAAAAGCAATTCTCAGCGGAAAAAAAGGTATCCTAAATGAAATTTCATATAATAAGTCAGAGGCATCTAAAGTCATGTTAAGTAATTTGTGCATAAATCCAATAGCTTTCTACGGTTGGAGAGAGATAGAACCTTATTATTTAAGTCTGGTACCATAGTTGGGATTCACATCACATAACTTATCCCTAAAATTAACATAGTACAAAAACAATGAGGACTTACTAACTCAGTTACGATACGGTTATTTATTTTTTAAAGAACCTAACGCTTAAAACTCAAAACACACGATAACAGGAGAGCATAAACAAAGAGTCGTATCAAATGGTTATTGCGGAAAGAAATTGAATCTGAACCGATTAAAGTGCTTTTACATGAAACGTTTGCTTTATGAATGGCTAAATGATTCAAAGAGTCACTTCTCTCGCAGAGGTCACGGATTCCATTACCAGCATGTCTGATTATGAAATAAATTTTCTAGGAAACCCCTCGTCATTCGGATGCCTCATCAAAATCAGTTCTGTAACTGGAGGGAACATACTACTAGAGTAAACAAAAAAATTGTGTATTTTGTAAAATGTGTAAACAAGTGACTAATTATTTCTCAATATATAATAACTAAAAGCCTATATATAAAAGAGATATCCAGGTATCTATTGCCTCATCACAATATCTCTGGAACCGTAAAGCGTAGGGACTTGAAATTTGGTAGGAATATTCCTTTTGCCGAGTAGAGGTCAGCTAGGAACGGATTGTACGAAATTGGTTAAAATTTAGTACAGCGATAACCTAGAGCCTGAAAACGTACGATAAACTTTTTGCAGTAATACACAGCAAATAACTTTGAAGTATTTATACGTATGTTTTTTATATGTAAAGCAATTTGCCTAAATTAATGAAAATGCTACCCATTCAAACCAATGAAAAAAACATTAAATGCAGACGAAGTCGCGGGTTCAGCTTGTAAACATATATACCTTTTATTCCTATGTATAAAAATCATGTCGTATCTAAACTAATATTATAAAGAGGATACAGTTGTGTTTGTATGTAAGTGAGTGCGTTTAAAACGTTTTCACAGAAAAACTACTAGACCTATTGCAATTTTTTTTTCACCATTAGATAGCAGCATTTTTACTCAGCCACATAGGCTATATTACTTTCTCAAAAAAATAGGAATCCCTAATAAAAATGCATTTACGTAACCCAGAGTGTAAAGAAATTAGTCACAAAAATCTGTCATCGCGTGCGTTGTGAAAACTATTGGATTGAACAAAAAAATGTTCTATAGTATTATAGAACTTATTAATTTCTACAAAAAAATTTGCCATGCCATATGTTCAACTACTGTAGTTATTCCATTTTAACTACTTTTTAACATTTTAAAAGTTAATAAAAGTGCCGACAATAATTAAACCATAGTAATCATAGCTTTGTATGAATCCTTATTATATTAAATGATATTTCATTAAAGATCGTTTGATATCTCTAAAGTACTTCATTACCGATTAAAATCGGTCATTCTATTCAAAAGGTATAACGAATTTAAAATTTCAATCTATATAAAATGATGTACCCGGAGTCATCCAATTATTCTGCTACCACAAAACAAACATACGTACATACATAGCATCACGCCTCATTCCCATAGGGGTAGGCAGAGAACACGTCCTTCGACTTGCCACGTTCCTTGCATATCTCCTTCGCTTCTTTCATTCTCATTAAACCTTTCATACAAGTTCGTCGGTTTAGAGTACTCTTGACCTGGCTCTTACTTAAAATGTTAAACGTTCGCCTTGGTCTTCCCCTTCCAACTTTCGCATTCACTCTTAACTCATAAATCCTTTTTGTCAGTCTCCTTTCACTCATTCTCTCCACATGCCCAAACCATCTAAACAAACCTTTCTCGATTTTAGTCACTACGTCTTCTTTTATACCACAACATTCTCTTATCACACTATTTCTTACTCTGTCACTCAGTTTTAATTCACACATACTTCTCAACGCTCTCATCTCTACCGCATTTATTTTACTTATGTTATTCTTCTGCCATACCCAGCTTTCACTTCCATTCATAAGTGTTAGCACCAACACTCTTGCATGGACTGCCAGTCTGGCCTTTTGAGACACCATCTGGCTATTCATAAAGGCGTGCAGAGCACCATTTACCATATTCCCTGCATTCACTCTCCTTTCAATATCACTTTCACATCTTCCATCTTTTGTAAATTTAGATCCCAAGTATACAAATTCTTTCACCTCTTCCACTTGTTCCCCATCTATCAAAATATTGCCAGTCATCATAGATTCATCTCTTTCAAAAAGCATAACTTTCGTTTTGTTTACATTCACTTTCATTCCTTTCCCTTTCAAAGCTTCATTCATAATATTTAGCATCTCCTGTAGCTCATTAGCGGATGACGCAAGTATTACTTGATCATCAGCGTAGAGTAAACATTTGATGAGTAATTCATTCATTCTTAACCCATACATACTTTCTTTTAAATCTGTCAAACATTTATCCATGAATAGGTTGAACAGCCATGGTGACGCAACACATCCCTGTCGAACACCTCTTTCGACAGGAAACCACTCCGTGTACGCTCCGTTTATTCTGACACAGGCACTAGAACCCTCATAGAGAGACTTCAATGCTTGGATCAGACAACCGCTCACCCCATACGTAGATAACGTTGACCACAGCTCATTTCTCACCACTCGATCATAGGCCTTTTCTAAATCTACGAACGCGCAATAAACTTTTTGGTGTTTACCCAACCATTTTTCGCTTATGCAGCGTAAAGAAAAGACCTGATCCGTACATCACATTCCTCTTCCGAATCCCGCTTGTACGTCCCATATTTTCTCATCAGTTTCATTAATCACCCTTTCAATCAATATCTTTGCATACAATTTGCCGACTACACTAAGAAGGCTGATACCGCGGTAATTTGTGCACAAAACAAAACCACATCCAAACAAAATAAATCTTTCTCTAAATAATATTATAGAAGAAAGATTTGCATTTTGTAATTTTGTTTTTATTTTAAACAATTTATAATAAGCACGCTAAAAATTACTGGACATTCTACATAAATTATAATACAAATTTAAAAATATATATCTAATATATTCGTTGTAAAGAAAAATCTGTATAATGATTAGATTATAAATAAATGTGTAAAATCTGAAAGGAAGTAACTAAACTAGATCTTTTATGTTAACGAAAATAAATTTATAGCCCGACTTAGTAGATTTCCCACTACTACGAGATCGGTATCTAAGCGGGTGAAACCGTGGGGCATTGCTAGTTCTTAAATACATATACATATTTATAACAGCCTGTCTGTTTGTGATAAACTTAACTTTTTTGAAGGTTTTATTGGAATTCTATTGAAAAATAATAATAAAAATTGTGAAAAGGGTTGAGGGAAGACCACGTCTGTTCGATCAGTCAGTAGATTTGCTGTTGCGTCACGTGGTCATCAAAACATCGTCTACTAGGACATCATAAGTAGACAGCGGGATGTATTAAAACCAACCCTACAACTTGATAGAATGACTAAAAGGTGCGAAAGTCAAAACAAACGATACCAGAACATCATAGCTTAAAGGCGTTATAGAAACACATCGTAGAGTTCATTCAGACTTGTTTTCATTTAGCTATTTTTGAAGTAAAACTAAAACAGACTGATAATTTATTGTTAAGAGAATATTGCTGTTACTGGTTAAAAAGTCTTATTTTGCCTTTTCCTTCCAATATCCTAGGCTTGCTTCCTATTATAGCCACTTCATGCTGGGATACTGGGAAGACGTGGTACTTCCTTGGTCGACTAGTTAATCACTGACTATGCATAGATTCTAACTTCTGCCACTATTAATCATTCGTTTACATTATTAAAAGAAATCCTTAATAGAATATAAAATAGAAATAAAAAAAGATAATATTTACATAGACACTATTGTAAACAGATCCTATTTTTAACCGACTTCAAAAAAAGGAGGAGGTTATCAATTCGACTGTATTTTTTTTATGTTTGTTACCTCATATATTCCGACTGGGTGGACCGATCTTGATATTTTTTTTATATGAAAGGTGGTGCTCGTCATAGGATCCCATTTTTTTTAAACCAGTTCTGATGATGGCATCCATGAGAAAACCGGATGTCTTAAATTTGCAAAAGCATGTGCGCGATAAATGGACGAATAACTCAAGATCACGCTGAACGATTTCGATGATTCTTTTTTATTAGAAAGGATACATTTCAAGGGTTGTTTTGTGGTAGTTTGGTTAGGTTCAGATGATGGAATCCATGAGAAAGTGACGGAATTCTTCAATTCTTAGGAGCCAATCAACGATACTCGGCAGAATCTTCTATAAGATATCTAGATATTTGAGTTGCCTACCGTAACTTCGGTATGGTCAAGTGCTAGTCTTAGTTAAATATGAAGATCAATGGAACTCCTCAAAGGCTTACAGTAAGGGTGCAGTTTTTAGCAGAATATATAACTGTCTGTAATCAAATGGTAAAAATATTTGAAAGGTGTATTATGTATAAAGCGGTGTTAGAAGTGGCAACACGTTTTTAGGTGTACACATATTGAGAGAAATTTGTTAGTTTACTTCAGATTCACTTAAAATCAAAAAATAAATAAAAATTTTAACAAAAAAAAAATAATATGCTCTAAAAAGTAAGAAATAATTGCGTATTCTTTTATAGTGTTCTTCGTATATTTAGAGTCGTTCGTTCTTATATTTAGAGTCGCTGTCAGCCGACTCCAAATATACCACATGTTATTTGTTAATAAGAACCTACCTTCAAATGCATTTGCGTAAAATAGGCTGCATATCTTCGTGACGCTAATCAGGCGTTTCATATGTAAAAAAATTACCGTCATGCGCCTAAAGATGTTTCACAACAAAACAAAAGAATTACAAGCCATTTCTCTCTGGATCCAATTCCGAAACCGACGTAGATAAAGTCGCGTGAAGAAATCAGTACAAAATATTGCACAAGCTTACCAATATCAAACACGACATGCTGACGAAGGAAATATCATATAACAATGCAAGTATAGTCGCAAGCTCGAGCTAGTCCGCAATAAAGGTAATTTCCCGGCTTATCTGGTGAAATGAATCACTTGCTAAGTGAGCAGCGAACCATTTTGAGTATCAAAGCTATTGCATTCAGATCTATTATGCCTATACCATGTTTTACTACAACTGATTTTTCAATATATTTATATACACAAGACAAAGGTTAAAAGTTTTTTGTTTTCTGCTATATGAAGACATTTAAGAAATAATCGCCAATCGTGAGATCTATTTGTATAAAAATGAGTTGTTATTTACCTTTATTCCGGCATCAGGCATGAATGATTAGACCAATTTCGTTAATTCTTTTTCTTTTGTGTTCATATTAGTCAGGAGAAAGTTCTTATAAAAGAATAGAAAAATAAAGTCGCTTGGAACATCAAGTGTGGTAGCCGAGGCGCCTACATACGCGGGATCTGCCAAGTGGACACGCGGGGACATCGGCCTTGGCTGACGCCGACTCCGAATATAACAATACGAAGAACACAATAAAACAATACGCAATTATTTTTTATTTTTTAGAGCTTTTTAATATATTTGTAAGTTTGTTTTAAAGGTGGTTTATTTTTTTGTTAAAATTTTTATTTTCATTACAAAAAATAATATTCCTCAATGTTTATTATCATAATGTCATAGTTTCATGAAAAAGGTACTGCAGTAAGTGAAGTAAATAAGTAACAATCCGTTAACGTCCCACTGCTGGGCACTGGCCTCGCCACATATATATATTTCTAAAATATTAATAATATCTTATAAATATGATCTCTCTGACTATTCTGACAGTAATTTTATGCAAAAAGTTTCTTGGTTGTTGCTTTAATTTTACGAACAAAAACCTAATCTTTTAGATAACAAAGTTTAATAATAAACTATTATTCTTGTGAAGAGGCCGTAAGAAAATTTCGTTCAAAATCAAAACACGGAGTACCAGGCAAACATAAATGGTGAGTATTACAGTTTATATTTCAATACGTCTCCATGCGACCCACCTCCAATCCTCGAGAAGGTGGGTGCGCAGTAAATCTGTGCGCAGAGAAACCTCTCCCAAATCACTCAACCCACATACTGTCCCAATAAACATCGCTAAATATATATATACAAATACATACGACATTGATGGACTTGCATTACCGTCAGTAAATGGGTCCAAGAGATTCGCTAGGAAACAAATTCGGAGCAGTGAAAATAATGACAGTTCACGGCGTATATATATTAGAAAACTTGTTGTACATCCATAACAATATTGATTCTATTAAAAGGTTAATGCACCTCATATAACTTAAGAAATAAAAATAAAATTGCTGTAAATTCTAGTAAGCTACATAAGATTTACAAGTCATTTAAGGGTAACTATATACGTTTCTATAACAAGCTCCCAGAAGAAGTTATAAAGATAAAAAAGTAAGTAAGTAGCGACCTATTAACGTCCCACTGCTGGGCACAGGCGTCCTCGCTCCGAGAAGCGAGAGTTTTTAGAGCATAGACCAACCACGCTGCTCCACTGGGGATTGGCAGGCATAGTACACAATTGCACTCTCTTTTCCTTCACTCTCATAGTCCGATGTGACGGGAACCCGACACGACCGGAGAGAGATCAGGTGCAGGACCGACGGCTTAACATACTCTCCGAGACACGGGGTGGATCACAGCGCCAACTTCCCAACTTCGGGCAAATATTAAGAAAATCTTAATAGAAAACTCAAAATTGATTTTTTTTGGCCTTGATCCGGGACTCGAACCCAGGACCTCATGTCTGTAGTCGAATATGCTGACCACTAGACTAATGAGGCAGAATGAGGAGACAAAGAAAGCTAATAGAGAAATTATTTCAAGGAATACTTAGAAGACAAAGGGCGTCGGCGTGAATGAATTGCTCTATATAGACAGAATGAATTTAAAATATATACATTGTAATGATGATGACAAAAAAAAACGTACACTCAACTGAACTTTGTTGTGAGCTCTTCTCAGATCAGGGCGCGGAGAAACCCTCGTAATTTTAAATTGTAAGCCGTTCAGTATTGTTATCATCAGTCATTCATTTGTATAATATACAAAAAAACTATATTTGACGATTCGAAAGTGAGATACTTGAATAAAGATATTTTGACTTTGACTTTCCATTATTTCCATATTGTAGAACTTGTTTCCTTAAAAATAGTGATACTTTAAATGAAAATATGATTTTACCTCATATAACATCAAAAGTAATTCTTACTAATATTATAAATGCGTAACTCTGTGTCGCCCTTTCAAGTCAAAACTACTGAACGATTTGATTTTAAATTGGTACACAGATAGTCTAGAGCTTGAGAAAAGACATAGGCTAACGCGAAACTAATTTTTTAGACTTTTGATTCGACATAAATAAATATGACATTCAAAGTTTGTAACAGTTTTACCCTCAAGGGTGTAAAATAACAATCATTAATAATATTATAAATGCGAAAGTAAATCTTTTCGACCGTCTCGCTTTCACGACAAAAGGACTGAACCGATTTTAATGAAATTTGGTCCAAAGATAGTCTAGGGTCTGAGAAAGGACAATAAACCCTTCGCAGTGAAATTCTGCAAATAAATCATTAAAGTATTTATACATTTGAGTCTTATTTGTACAGCACTTCGTTGTCGTCTCTTCAACCGATGGATGTCCACTGCTGGACATAGGTCTCACGTAATTACGTCCACAAGGCCCGATCTTGCGCCGCCTGGCTCCAGCGGCTACCAGCGACTCTCTTTATGTCATCGGTCCACCTTGTGGGGGGTCTGCCCACAATGAGCCGTCGGATGCGAGGTCGCCACTCCAGCATCTTCGGCCCCCAACGTCCAACTCCAAGCATAGCCCTCTCCATCGCAGGCTGAGTGACTCTGAGCTTCCGTATGAGGCCCACAGTCAGCAAACACGTCTCAGAACCGTAGGTCATCACTGGCAACACGCACTGTTCGAAAACTTTGGTCTTAAGGCACTAAGGGATATCAGACGAAAATATCTGGCGTAGATTCCCGAACACTGCCCAACGGAATTAGATTCGGCGGTTGACCTCCTTCTCGAAATTGAACCTACCTAGCTGGACTATATATCCCAGGTATGTGTACTCGTCAAAAATTTCGAGAGCTACGATTTTACGATTTTTCTACNTCGTCGGCGCGTCCGACTAATTATCTTATTACATGGATATTAGACATAATTTTCGTCTCATCCATATTCATTTTCAGACCCACCTGTTGGGAAATTATGCTGAGATACAACACTTAGCCTAAATTACTATAAATGCTACTCAAAATCACTATTCTACGCGAACAAAGTCGCGGGCATATTTAGTATATTTATAAAGATTTACGGCATTGGAGGACTCGTATTGCTCTCAGTAAATGGTTTCCATATTTGAGGACTTGTATAAAAATATTGATACTTTCAAGAAAAAACGTGACTGTACCTCATAGACCATTAAAAGTGACATTTAAAATAAAAAATTAAGTAAATTCCTACATCATATAGTACAAAATATAAACTTGTTAAATGGCAAGAAATCTTTAAATGTTTACGTTAAACGTTTAAATAGATTTAAATAGACTTTTAAATAGATGACATAACTTAATTAAATTGAAGAAGTTATATAATATTTGAATTTTTTTATTAAAAGTTTATTACGTGTACTACTGACGTATATTCTAAACATTCAGAATATGACAAATTCGTCATAAATATTCATAAAAACGATTACCTTACATTTATTTATATGTATTTGTAACTTTAACTCATTGTAATGGATGAACGCAAAAAGGAACAAACGTATAAATTAATTAATACGTTGACTTCAACGTTTGACTTGTTACAAACAAAAGCGTTTGTTTTTAAATGTTCACATAAAATTAACTCAACAATAAGATTACACGTGAAAATGTATATTTCTATACATAGTATTCGATTAGCTGTTTCTCTTGACGCACTCTCGTTTTTCCTGATTTTGTTGGAATATTGGGAAATCCATTCAATGTGAGATGTGTGTAACGTTATCAAACAAAAGCTACTGTACCGATTTCAATCATGTTTTGGTGTGAAAAATTGGTAACATAAAATTTGTCATCGCGTGCTTTTTTATTTTTTTTTTTTTTATTGCTGACAGATTAGCGCTTGACTGTGATCTCACCTGATGGTAAGTGATGATACAGTCTAAGATGGAAGCGCGCTAATCTGTTAAGAGGCGATATACCCCTTACGGTTTCTACACAGCATCGTACCGGAACACAAATTTCTTTGTTTGGCGGTACGTTTTTGCTGGTAGGGTGGTAACTAACCACGGCCAAAGCCTCCCACCAGTCCAGACTCAGACAAATTAGAAAATACAATTTCCTAAACTCGTCGTCCAAAACGCTGCGCTGGGAAAACTATTGAAGAGAGAATAAAAAATATTCTAGAATTTTATAGAAGGTCTGGATATCTATAAAAAAAAACTCGATATATCATATGTTCAACTAGCTAAAAATTACTGGGACAATTTAAAAATTTTCTTCGATACCTCTTTAAATTTAAGAATTTTTCAATACCTGTAGAGTATTTTTATATTGACTAACGTCGGACATTCTACGGTAACGATGTTACGAATTCTAAAATGTATCAAGTAGTAAGTAAGTAGCAGCCCATTAACGTCCCACTACTGGGCACAGGCCTCCTCACTCCGAGGAACAAGGGTTTTTAGAGCATAGACCCACCATGCTGCTCCACTGCGGATTGGCAGGCATAGTACACAAGTGCACTCTCTATTCCTTCATTCTCATAGACCGATGTGACGGGAATTCGACACGACCGGAGAGAGATCAGGCGCAGGACCGACGGCTTAACGTGCTGTCCGAGGCACGGGGGTGAATCACACCGCCAACTTCCCAACTTCCCGACCCGGGACTCGAACCCAGGACCTCAAGTTTGTAGTCGAACATGCTAACCACTAGACCAATGAGGCAGTAGGCAGGCAAAATGTATTAGTTAGATGTATATTCATTGTATAGTAAAATCTGTATATTGATTAGATTATGAATGTGTGTATCTAATAATGTGAAAGGAAATATTCAAAAACTAATTGAAATAAAATTTTTATGTTAACGAAAATATATCGATGGTCCGACTTAGTAGAATTTCCACCGCCACGGGGTTTCGTATTTTTACATGGGTGAAACCGCGGGGCATTGCTAATCTATAATATAATATAAAAGGCTATAAAAGGTAGACTGAATATTGAATCAATAATAAAAGATATAAAAATGGTATCTCGGGCTTTTTTAACTTTTTAAGCGTAAGAAATCCGTCATATATTGTTGCATAACTTTAATAATTTATACGCAAAGGAATAAATTTTCCTTGATTTTGCATCAATTTTAATTAATGCTCCGATCCTATTGGGTTGTAATATGGCATTACTTAACTTATAATAAATATTATCTTGCCGATTCATCCTTATATAGATCTATATCGTTGACACTGTAGAATTGCGTAGGAAACAATGAACCTGCAGTATCGCATTAAGTGAATAAATCACGGCATAGATAATATTCATTACGCCTCAGGACAATCCTATCTCTTATCAGCATATAATGGATGTTTAACGTTCCTATCAACCACGGTCAATGTCTTTAGCATATTGGAGCGATCTCTCCTTGCCACAGAAGTAATAGACAACCACCAAACTTATGTATTCTATAGTTTATCGCTAGTCTCTATTGAGAATATCAGATCTACAGAAACAACTATTCAGGGCAGCAGTTTGTAGTTAGTTTCATTGAGAAAACCATTAAATTCTAAAACTTGGACCGTGTGTATGTTAAATTTTCGAGCTTGACGACTTTAAACATCAGATAGTCAATTTTTTTCATTTATACTAAATTAAAACCGCTCTCCTTAACAGTTGTGTTCTTGTAGCACAAACTTTATTTTTAGGGACAAATCTGTTATGATTATACGTTCGTTGATTTGGGTTCTAGTATTTTTTATACATCCTCTTGAAGTACTTCTTATACTAGTCGTGTTTGGCAGTCAGCAGACATTACCCTGTCTTTCACTTGGCGAAATAGTTGCGCGGTACTTGCAATTCCAGTTCACCATGCCATGATTATTCTAGGGCCAACACCGCTTTCACCCGATTATGAAGTGAAGAAGTCAGTAACTCTTGTACCTAAGGACGTGGCCGAGGTAAGGATACTTTTATTATAATAATTATGTCTTTATGTAAAAATATTATGAAATAGAAGACGTTGTTCCTTTTCGTTGAAGAAAATATCTAACTCTGGAACTACTGTTGCAAACTGAAAACTTCGTTAAATGTTGGATAGCCTCGTTATCGAGAAAAGCTATGTAATACTTAGACAAATAGGTTGGGGCCCGAAGATGCTGGATTGGCGACCCCACACCGGGCAGAGCAGTGTAAGTAGACCCCCCACAAGGTGGACCGATGAGATAACGAGAGTCGCTGGTAGTCGCTGGAGCCAGGAGGCGCAAGATCGGGCCTTGTGGGCATCATTTCGTGAGACCTATGTCCAGCAGTGGACGTCCAAGGTTGAAGCGACGACGACAACGACGAATGCAGAATCAGTAGATGATAAATACAGTCGCCTTTCAGTGTAGAGTAGCTACAAGGGCTTCCAAAGGTGCTGACTCATACGACGACCAGGTCCGGAGGATCAGGGATAAGCCACGCCCGATGCCTCCCACCAGGCCAAAGGAAAGCAGCCATCATTTATGAAGGAATTGTTCATTTTAAAAAGTTCTTCTCACTCTTATGGAACGCAGACACATTTGCGCAACCTCGATAACATAAAATAAATCTACATGTTAAAAAAAATATTTACTTTTAACCTGCTTCATATTTTCAAAGAAACATTCATTGGTGCAAACGATATTATTAATACGACACAGTAATACAAACAACATAATAATTATATATAAAACTAAATAAGGTACACGCAAATAGCCATAACTACGACATGACAGGTAAGAATTTTCCATCTATTATAAAAGCTGAATCATTAGAATTTGTTTCCTTATGTAACATGTTGTTATATTGTATTATGCCATTGAAAATAACATTATATCTATAATAATACAAGTAGTAATTACTGGAAAAAATCGTAGCCATATCTTTTTTTGCTTTAACTGTCGTGTCACTGTAGTTAAAGTTAATTCCTATTAACACCAAGAAAGAAAGAGTTTTTCTCTATATAAAAATAAGAGTAATATAATAAATTTGTATTTGAAAAAACTGTATTATTATCAAGTGTCCTCAACTACATGCTAAGGAAATATATTTGAAATTTGGTAGATGAAAAAAGGGTTTTTTTAACGTTTGAAAATCCAAACAGAATATATGTATATGTATACAAGACGATTACGAAAATAAAAAATTAAAAAAAAATTAATTTAAATTATGTTAAGTTTTTGAATAAAATGTGTACGTATATGCGTGTGTGTGTGCTCGTGTTGTGTGTACGTGTGCGTGCGTGCGTGCATGCGTGTGTAATATACTTAGCTAAGATAATTATAGTATTTAGAAGATTATTAACGTAGTGTAAATATATATAAAATAATTTAAAATTTTAAGATAATTAATACGTTTAATTTTTCAGAATTTATCTGTTGTAATATGAAAAGTTTTGGGATAATGGCGGTATTAATAAATCATTTTAGTGTGGTAAGTAGGTTTTCTGTTTCATCATAGTTTAGTTGGTGAAGGTATATGCTGACGGTGTTTTGACGGTCAAGTCTGTTCAAATGGTATATAAAAACTGATTTATTGATAAAGTTGTTTACATTTTTTATATATATTGTAAATGTTATTACTTTATACGACAACAACAATCAATAATATAGTCTTTTCAATTATTGACTGCACTTTGATGAAGTTGGAAGTATAAACAATTAAAATACTTAGTGAAATAGAATTAACATTATCCAATACCAATTGTCAATAGACCTTCCCATGTCAAATAAACAAAGTATTTCATAATCCTTCATCGTCGTATCGTTCGTTTAATCTAACATTTTATTAGATTAATTACATTAATTATGATATTAGGAGTTATGAAAGATTATACTTTTAATTTTTGTGTCAATATTCTTCTTAAAATTAAAATATAAGAGAGAATCAATGTAAATTCGTAATTCGCATCATGATGTTATGCGAATTACTATTTGACAATTTATCTACTAACAATGAGTATCTTTACACGGTAATTATACCTAAAGACGCCTTTATTTTTTCATTTTTCTTTGTAATTTTCTTAAACTTCTAGACCAATTCTGACTATACTTGCACTAGTAAGTGAATAAGTTCCAAGACGCTACTAAAAATTTCATTTCTTTTCTTGCAATTGGAACCAAAATTAACTAGGAATTATCAAATTATAAATGTCACAATCATATTAATGTGACGCAGTTGAATTAACTTATTTCACACGGAAAAGTGAAGCAATTTCTTTTAATTAAATCGATAAGCACGTAATTGAAATTTGTATGGTGTTATAACTCTTAAATTCGTATCACATAAAGAGCAATTTCACCTAATAAATTGAACTGTGAAACTGAGTTTTATGCGCTTAGAGCACGGAGGCTTTTAAGCAATTATTTGTTCGTCGTCTTGTTTATTTTAACCGATGTATTACTATTCAAAATTCTAATGATTAATAATTAAGGTAACCTGGAAATGTAGGTTATTTAACGGCTCCTAGGTATAAAGAGTCACGTATAAAATCATCATTTTCAAAACAGCGTTTCAATAATTATTGTTATTGGACTGCTTTTAATACCAAGTATATCGAGTTTGATTTAGTAAATTTAGTAGTTTGATTTAGTAAAAAATTGCGTGTGTAATTATGTACACGCATTAGAAGTTACATTTCTTTGGCGTAACGAGCTAAAAATCTTTTCAAAAAATTTATCTTTCGCCTTACTTTACGATTGTAGAAAAAACAACACTAACAATAGAAAAAAGGTGTTTAATACATTAAAATTTTAACTATAACGCATTATCTAGTTAAATAAAGTTTATTTAAATAGCATAAAAAACAAATATGTTGACTATAGCTAACATCAGGGTGTCAGTTTTTATGACGGTTTGTGCGCGCATCGTCAAAATTTGCTCTCATCATTTTTTCCTAACGCGCCTAAAAGAAGTATAACTTGAAAAAGATATTTTTAAAACGTTTTATTAGCATTATTTATATTCCGTCATGTTGTTACAGCTAAGTGATGGAGCGAAAAAAAAAACATTAATAAGCTGACGTCTCACAGGGATCAACGACCTCTAGATGCCCGCGCCCCCGCATCAAGCAGTATATTTGTATTTTTAATGAAACTTTGGTTTCATTTTGCTGTACTAACACGATGGAGCGCAAATAATGATAAAAAGTCTTTAAAAATACAATTTGTATTAAATCAGGATCGATTTTTTCCTTTCCATCATCAAAGGTGTCATCAATACCATAGTTTGTCTTTTACCAATAAAAACAAAAATATTACTCGCTAATAGTCTCATTCTTCCCATCTTAGACTATGGCGATACTTGTTATTGCGATTTATCAGAGGAACTATTTAATAAGTTAGAGCGCCTAAAAAATATTAGTATTAGGTTTATATTTGAGCTAAGGAAATATGATCAAGTATCACAATTTCGATCCCAACTTCAGTGGCTGCCAATACGACAACGGCGTGATCTTCATCTTCTCTCTTTTCTTTATAATATTTATTACCTCCCCTATTCTCCTGTATACTTGAAAGAACGTTTTTCCTTTCACAGCGCTAATCCTCCTTCCCAATTATGTCTACGATCCTTAAGTGGTAATAAATTAAATATCCCCTTTTGCAGCTCACGGGCATATACCAATTCATTTACAGCTAAATCAGTCAGGTTATGGAACGCACTTCCTGTCAAACATTGGGTAGTTTTAAAAGACGCATAAAAATATTTTATCTGTCTGGTCGCTAATTTTTAGATTGTTTTTACAGTTATACATTTATAAATATGCATTATATGTATATACATATATATGATATGTGTATATACATTTATATATGTTAATTTAATATATTATATACATGTGTATATATACATATATTATAATATGTAATAAGCTATTTAGGGGATTGAAACACTAACCCACACTTCTCAGTCAGCATCTCTCAGTGGGGTTGCCTGGAAGAGATCACTGTCACAAGTTATTCCCTGTAATAGCTATCAGTAAAATACGTAAGAATCAAAGAGATTTGTGTTCCTGTACGATACTGTGTAGAAACCATATGAGATAAATTGTCTGTTAGCAGATTAACGTGCTTCCATCTTAGACTTTGACGGCCTCGCTGGCGCAGTGGTGCGAGTGCTCGCCTTGCAAGCCGAGATCACGGGTTCGATCCCCGGTAGGACGAATTTAGGAAATTGTATTTTCTCATTTGTCTGCTCTGGTGGGAGGCTTCGGCCGTGGCTAGTTACCACTCTACCAGCAAAGACCTACCGCCAAAAACAAAGAGATTTATGTTCCGGTACGGTGCTGTGTAGAAACCGTCTGGGGTATATCGCCTCTTACCAGATTAGCGCGCTTCCATCTTACACTGTATCATCATTTACCACCATTAGATATCGCATTCATGAACTAACTTTTCAGCAACTGAAAAAAATAATAACGAAATTACTATTATGATTTCTCTCTGTAGGTATCGTATTATTTTATGTATTTAGTTAACTATTTAACTATTTTGTTTATGTTGTGATAAAAATTGGCGAATTCCGTATGAGAAATGATGGATATAAGAGAAATCTTTACGCCATCTTGTGTAATAATTTACAATTATTGAATCGTATGAAACTATCAAGTATCAATGAATACGTATTTTTGTGATCTTCACACAGATGGCAGTGGAAGCAAAAATATATACGTTTATTTATATTGGCCCTTTTATTTATATTCTTTTTTTTAAATTACTAAATTTGCGATCTTTAAAAAAAGGTTTTACTTAATACTTTCATCCATCTAATCAAGATCAAATACATTTTTTTATTACTATACCTGTAGACCTTTTTAACCGACTTCAAAAAAAGGAGGAGGTTATCAATTCGACTGTATTTTTTTTATGTTTGTTACTTCATATCTTCCGACTGGGTGTCCGATCTTGATATTTTTTTTATATGAAAGGTAGTGCTCGTCAGAGAGTCCCATTTTTTTTTAAACCAGTTCTGATGATGGCATCCTTGAGAAGACCGGATAAGTCTTAAATTTGCATAAGCATGTGCGCGACAAATGGACGAATAACTCAAGGTCACGCCAACCGATTTCGATGATTGTATTTTTATTGGAAAGGAAATATACTTCAAGGGTTGTTTTCCATCATCAAAACCTAACCAAACGGTTTGGTTTTGATGATGGAATCCATGACAAAGTGACGGAACTCTTCAATTCTTAGTAGCAAATGAACGATACCCGGCAGAATCTTCTATAGATATTTGAGTTGCCTACCGTAACTTCAGTATGGTCAAGTGCTAGTCGTAGTTAAATAAGAAGATCAATGGATCTTCTCAACGGCTTACAGTAAGGGTGTGTTTATGGCAGAAAATATAAGTGTATCTAATCAAATAGCAATGAGCTTAAGTTTGTTGCTGCATTGCAACACATTTTTAGCTGTACACATATTGAGACAAATTTGTTAGTTAAACTAACTTCGGATTCACTAACAATCAAAAAATAAATATAAATTTTAACAAAAAAAAATCGCCTTCAAAACAATTTACAAATATATTAATATGCTCTAAAAAGTAAGAAATAATTGCGTATTCTTTTATAGTGATCTTCGTATTCTTATATTTGGAGTCGGTGGCAGCCAAGGTAGGAGTTCCCCACGAGAATGTGACAGTGTGACAGAATGCTATAATGTTATATTTTCTTAAGGTAAAGTTAATACATTAATACTATTTAGATATATCAGGTCATAGATTCAATAATAAATATATTCTCCATATAAACTCGTAGTTTTAAACTATGATGACTTGCTAAAGGACCATTTTAATTAAACAAATGCCTCATAATTTAAAATTAAATAAACCTCCTAAACGGCTGGACCGATTTTGTCGAATTTTTTTTTGTCTTGAAATGTATTCGATAATGGATTAGTGAAAATTTGATCCGATAAATAACGAATTTAGCCATATCTCCATGGAATCACGAGGTACGCGGGAGATACCACCGGGAATAACTAGTATGTTGTATATTTACAATGTATTCGTGCTAAAAATCTAAAATTTTGTTTAATTTTTATTTATTTATGTATCTAATCTTCAAACGGGAATATAAAGTACCTTACAATATAAGTAATAATTATATTATAATACGGACATCATTTTCAGTTTGATTAATATGTATTATGTAATCAATGTTATTATTCCATATAGGTTAAATGAGGTTATAATTAGCTTTTTAAATATTAGGCAATTACTATAAAAAGTTATGTAAAAAATAAATAAGATCTGATATGTAAGTGCTAATTGCAACTGAAAAATTGACTATACTATTACTATAAAATGTTATATTTATTAAAAATATGTTAAAAGGATTGGGTATAGATATAAATATAAAAAAGTAGCTATAAATATATGTAATTTACATAAAATCACTTTGATATCTTGATAAAAATTTACCATTTCTTATATATCAAAGTCACGACGGTGGTTTTACATCGGTAGCTTGATATAAAGAATTTATAGCAATATCAGAGGAAACGAATGCCATCGATTTAGCAAGAGTAGCTAAGGATAGAGTGTCCATAACAACTCTATTTGCCACATGATTTAATTTAGCACCTTTTGACTGCGCAGTATACTTTAATGCTAATTTAATAACACGTTCACACGCCAATGATTTAGAAGAAGCACTCTTTGCCTCCTTACCGGCTTGTTGAGCTGCTGTCTTCGCTAGATTCATCATTAAATCTTGATGATTTGCCATCCCATTTTTAGCATACTTTACAGACATATGAACTTCTATAGACGCTGTTAAAGCTCGTCTCATAGCCACTACACTAGCGGCAGCTAAATAAGCTACATCACCAGCGTATAGGATAGCTTTCTTCGCTTTTAATTCCATGCGCTCTAACTTTTGTTTCAACTTTTTCTCGTTTAAACTTTCGTCTTCTATGTCAGGCTGATCTAATTCCATCTCTGCTACAATGTCAGGGTTAAGGGCGTATATATTTTCTTTTGGATCAATCCAATCATCTACTAGGCTAGGTACATTTGTTTCTTGAGTATGCAAAGTATGCGTATCTACTGTTACGTAATTAGTACCATTTAATTTATTATCTAATACGATTGCATCAACATCCGTAATATTTAATCGGTTATTTTCTATATCAAGAGCAGTTTGATTTAAAAATCCTCTTGCAATTTGTATCGGAGCTGTTTTCTTATTAGATATAATTTGCACTGGTATTCTATCGCGTTTGGATATAACAGAATAAGGGCTTAATTTTTCAAATTCTATACTTTTTGGAGAAATTGTTGATTCCATGACATTAAGGGATTTATTTAAAATAGCTTTATACACTAAAGGCATCATTACACCTGTGACTGGTGCTGCAGTAGTTTGCATGTGTTCAGTAAGGGGTAAAGATCGTTTTCTTCGAAGTGATAAATCTACAGATTGCTTCTTAGATAATGCTGTAGCATATGTAATATCTTTCAATGCAGAAACTATTGAAACCTCAGCAGATATTTGTGCCAGACCAAAAACTAGTCTATGTAATTCAGGTTCTGTGGAAGCTCGGGTTATTTTAAGGATATGTCCCGAGAGTGTTCTTGAAATATAATCTAAAATACGTCTCGTTTCTATAGCTGACATACCCTTCGTTTTCCCAGGAGCGTCAAGAGCCTCACGCGTAATCCTCGTTATCTTATCTTGTATTTCTAACTTTGTTAATATAGCAGAAATTAGATCTTTCGATATTTGATACAGGTTGCTTTCCATTTCAGGATTTTGTGTTAAATTTTTAGTAGCTCTTAAAATGGAATTATCTAAATGCTTTAGCGCTTTGTGTGGCGAATTTAATATAAATTTTTCATTGGCATGATTTGAATTGATTTTATTTGCAAAATCGTGTACAGGTGATATACCCGCCGAAGTTTCAATAATCTGAAAGAAAATGAAAATAACATTAAAATCGAATTATTGTTTTGAATTTAAATGTTATTTAAAATAATATTCTTACAAAAACTGCGATGAAAAGATTTGTAAGAAATTTTTCTGACGGAGCCATATTAGTAACAACAAGCACTATTATTTGAAACTGAGCAATAAATAGTTAGCCTATTAGTTTTCCCAATTATTTTTAATGTCGCGTTTTCATTGCTCCTTCAGTTGAAAAAATTGGCAATTTGTTAGATATATGTATTTTTTTAGTTATATAAATACTTCGAATATTTCAACGACTTCGCAGGCGTAATAATGTGGGTACTCGCTTTAGCAGAAGTCCTGTATTCTATTCCTATCAGAAACATAGCCACTTAGCCCTTTTGGGAAATTTCAAAGCCCTGTGCAAACAGTGGCTTCTAAATGTACGAAAGTCCAGCACAAATTGGACAATTGTTAAATAATAATTTCAAAAATAGTTAGTAGTATAGTATTTATGGTTTAAATATAATAAATACTTTATTGTTTTATTTTATTTTTATTGTAATTATATTTTAGTTGTGTATTATATGCAAGTATTTAGCGTCCAAACTATTTTAAAACATCTCCCTTAAGCTACAATAAATAAAACCAGAGCCATGTATCCAGTTCTTCTATTTTTTGGTCCATTACATAGTTTTTGGGTTTTAGATTTATTATTATTATCTTTATAAAGAAAGAGCAAATATGCTCTTTCTTTTGATTATCTACTATTGATATGTTTTTACTCTGGCCTTGGCAGCAGACGTATTAAAGTACGAACTGAGAAGCAGATTCGAGCTGAATTTTACGCCTTTTCACTGAAATGTTAATATATTTTTTAATATAACTTTTGTACGATATTATGTAAGCGACAAATTTTCTGCTAATAAGGATCTTTATTATAATTTATTTATTTTAATCCTAATTTGTCTAGTTCTTTATGGAAGGCTTGAAATCGTCCAGCCAAGAAAACTTACTACTACTAGCATTTAAAAACTATTAAAAGCAAAATTATCTTGGAATTAGAAAAAACTATCCTCAAGCACTAATCTGTATACAAAAAAGACAAAATATTTACTTACCTATCCAGCAAAAGAGTTGTACATACTAATACGTCGTCTGGTATGTTCAATCCTTCTGTAAACGTAGAGAGGGCGATATACATAATTATTGCTTTCAGCAGTAGAAATTAACTCCAGATCATCGACATTTTTGTGAACATTTTCAATGCTAAATGTCTTATTTTTATTTGTTATTGTTAATGAATTTGCAATAGCTATGTAGTAAAAGATGAAATATATAATTAATGATTTCATCGTAGACGTTACAGGAAGTGTAGCGCAAAGCGTACAACACCAACATATATAACATTTTCTTTGATTACAACTTGTATTCTAACTACTTTTAATTAACAGCAACTGATTAACATTAGATATTCATAATGTATGGAAATTAACGTTTTTCGTACATATGTTGTTCGGTGCTATACTGTTTTATTTGATTATCTTAAAAAACGTTAACAAATTGTTGTACTTGGAATAGGGCATGATGGATAGTTCATTAACTGGAACCGCTTGTATTATCTGTGAAACGTGTTACTCAAAAATATGCCGTTGGAAAACTGTTTGTACGAGCAATTTTTTACATTCAAAGACTGTTTAATTAAATATCAGCCCATTAACATCCCACAGCTGGGCAGAGGCCTGCTGACTCGAAGGAGAGAGAGTTTTTAGAGCATAGAATCACCACACTGCTCCAATGCAGGTAGGCAGGCATAGCACATTCGTGTACTCTCTATTCCTTTATTCACAGTCCGATGTGACGGGATCCGACACTCGCGGAGAGAGAACAGGCGCAAAACCGACGGTTTAACGTGCTCTTCGAGGCACGGGGTTGGAACATATCGCCAACTTCCCCAACTTCGGGCTAATATTGAGAAAATCTTAACTGAAAACTCAATATCCATTTTTGCAATTATCCCGACCCGGGACTCTATCCCAGGACCTCATATCTGTGGCCGAACTTGCTAACCACTAGATCAATGATGTAGTTATGATACACAAGTGCACTCTCTATTCCTTCACTCTCATAGTCCGATGGGGCGGCAATCCGAGATGACCGGAGAGAGATCAGGCGCAGGATCAACGGCTTAACGTGCTCTCCGAGGCACGGGGTTGAGGCACACCACCAACTTCCCAACTTCAAGCAAATATTGAAAAAATCTTAATAGAAAACTCAATATCGTTTTTTGAATTGGCACGACCCGGGACCCGAAGCCAGGACTCAGATCAATGAGGCAGGCAGGCAATAATGAAGTAGCTTAATACCAACTTGCGACTTGCTTATTCAACAAGTTAAATTGAAATAAACACGATAATACTTTTAAATTTTATCTTTATTTAATACAAATTATTATACATGTATATTATAATACTTTTGGTAACAGAAATTCAGAAACGAGAGGTTTAGATTTAAATGTTTTTTTTTATTACAATTACCGATTCATTCACAAAGACATTTTGATCGTTAAAAATTATCCAAGATAAGCTGGGAGGACTTTGATACGGCCACGGCCATCGAAGTTGGAGGCTTCTCCGAAGGGGGAGACTTCTGCTTCATTGGCTGATGGGAGGAGATCGCTCTCCTGGCCTGCGATATCTCTTCGTCCTCTAGCCTGGGGTGTCTTAGAAGCACCAGAAGCGCCGCCCGCAGCACCAGACTCCGCACCACCTTTTCCTGTAGCTAACTGTGTTGCGCCGACTTTTGTCGGGATGTGCTGGATCGACTCGCCTTCGCGAGCGCATTCGCAAAGTGCTAGCAGCGCCAGCGACGCTACGACGAAAATCACTAAACGCATTTCCTATAGCTCCAATCTTGTTCAACTAAATAACTCAAGTTAATCTGCCTCATTTCAAACCAGCTAAGCCTTATAAATCCCTCAATGCTTACATATTTTATTAGGATTATTGAAACTGTACACTTACTCGATGTTACCTGTTGATTTCGGATTGACGCACGTTCTTGAGAAATGCTATAAACATATCGCAAAGTAATCTCTGATGCACGAGCCTTGAGTCGCATTGACACGCTAACAAGACGCTAACAACCCTTATATTGAGTTAGTAAAAATAAAAATGAATAGGGCCTTGTTAGTTGTTTATTTACACGATGGGATTTTGTCATTAATCATTTATTTCAAACGACAAACGTCTATACGGATGACCTGATGTAAAAAAATCCTATCGCTTTTCGTTTTTATTGGAATAACCCTCGATTTAATAGAAGTTTTGTTCAATCCAATCGCTGATAATCATTTTCTAAAGTAAATAAATCTTAAAGTATTAAATTATTTATTAATATTTCTGTCAGTTTTTGTAGTAACTGCATTGTAGCTTGACTTTAATTCAACACGATAGTACCTATCTATTAGTTTCTGTAATGATTCAAAGCGTTGTAGCTTTCATCGAAAACGCTGCCTTTATGAGATATAACAAAGGTTCTTCCACTAGAACCTCTAAGAGCGTTTATCAATTATTTATATCCTTTACTGTAATAATAATAACAAGAAAGCAATTCAATCAAAATTAATTGGAAGGAAATTTTAGTCACGTTGAACGCTTCTAATTACCTGTCAGTCAATTCTATCACTTACAATAATCCTCGATTGCAAATCAATCAAAATTCGTTCGAAAGGAGTTTAATTAAACTTAATCTCAGCTTATAAAAGTTGAAATTGAAAAATTATCTTTTAACTTACTATATACGAAAACTCCTTACAGGACGTTTTTTCGAGACTTGTGTAGTAAAAGAAGATATTACAGAAATTAAAAAATTGTTAAAATTGAAAACTAAGTTATCTTAGTGGACCAAAGATGTAGCAAGAATATAAAAAACGCAAAAACTCTGCTGCCTCATGCCTCGTTGGTGTAGTGGATAGCATGTTGGGCTGTAGACATGAAGTGCTGGTTCGAGCGAATTCAAAAATCGATATTGAGTTTTCTTCTAAGATTTTCACAATATTTGGCAGAAGTTAGGAAATTGGCGGTGTGATCCACCCCCGTACCTCGATGAGCATGTTAAGCCGTCGGTCAAGCTCCTGATTTTCCCTGGGTGGGTCAGATTGCAGACACATCAGACTCTGAGTGTGAAGAAATAGAGAGTGCACTTGTGTACTATGTCTGCCAACCTGCAGTGGAGCACCGTGTGTCTATGCTCTAAAAATCCTCTCTTCTATGCGTGAGGAGGCCTGTATCAAGCAGTGAGACGATAATGGGCTGCTACTTACCTTTGCGCTACTACACACGGATTAAAAGTGAAACAAATATTACAGTGTAGATAATGTACCTATCAAGCTATTCAATTTCATACCCACATTGTAAAAATTGTAGAGAAAATCAGCCACACTGTGGGTGTGTATTTAATTACTTATTAATCATTTAATACAATTTTCGGGTACATATCAATATTTAAAAACATATATAACGACATCTGGGATGATACAAAGATATTTGAAATACACAGCACATCCCAATCTGGTCAAGCATTTCAAAAATATGTTGAAATATAAGCACGTGAACGCATGATCAATACACTCCTTTTTTGTATAGTCGTGTAAAATGACATACCTATTTTGGTGTTGTATTAGTATTATTTATTAGCAGCTAAAATTTAAATAATAAACCTACAAAGTCCTAAGCTAAATATAACGATTTTGTTTGATTCATCTTTCATTACTAGTCAAGACTCAATTGGACAATTGAATCACATTATTTCTAAGAATATGTTACAATATACGCTATTACGCAGTTGACTCATACGATTTCAGCATCTTGTTTTCTTTCAGTAACATAAAAAGCAAATTCATGGTCATTATATCATTGAAAATATTTATTTATCATATTAACGCGTGACCCTTTCGATACACAATGCGTATGTATCTAATTTAGGATATATTTGTTAGCACAATTACCTTTCGAGATACGAAATCGTATAAAACCCTTGCACCTGAACAATAGCTTATTATAAAATATCTATTTGACTAGACAACATCGTAAATATAGTAAAAAAAAGATTAATATTAGTAAAATCTGTGGAATAATACTGAAAGGAAAATGTATATCAAAGTGATTGTACTTCTGTTAGCTGTTGCTTCAATTAATCCCTCAGCGATACCTTTAAATTCAGATAATAAAACAGAAATTGAAATACTTATAAAGAAAGGTCTTGTTGGATTTGTTCCTGTAGTTTTAACCCTGGATGAAACCACAACAACGGAACCAGAACCAGAACCAAAAGAAGCTAAGCATAAGATTTCAAAACGATTTGTAAGCGGAGAGAGCCATAGCGATGATCTTCTGGCAGACTACGACGGAGCTTATGAAAATGTATTCAGTGCACATGAAAGAAGAATTAAAACATTACCGACATGGGTCGGTTGAAATAGGTAACTTTAGTGATTACGAGGAATAAACCACTATTAAATGATACCAAAGTTAAAACAAATATTTCGTTTGCAATCGTATATTTCGGACTATAAAACGCATCGGATATAAACTTCACTTCAAATTCATACCATGATTTTTAGAACAAACACATTTTGTCTCGATTTCTGACCAAAGTTCTTATTTATTGTTAATTGGTCCTAACAATTTTCATTTCTTCTTTTCATATTTAATAATATAGAGAATATAAATCGGATTAAATCGGATAAAGTTAAATTATACATTGAAATAAAAACGATCCAGTCGGAGTATTCGACGCTTCCACTATTTGAGTCTATATTTGTATCTACAAAGTGCGTTTTATAATCGAAAAAGATTTGATAAAGACTTAAAAAGTCTATAAAGTGAATAGTTTATTTTTCTATTTTATACCTTAAAAACAATATCTACTGTTTGCTTATTATACAGCTATTAGCGTCAATCTCAAGTAAAAAGGATATCTTTTCTTATATATGTAATGTAAACGGTGCCTTTATTTAAGTTACATTTATGAAAATTTGTTTTGTAATATTTTAATTATATAATTGTTTTGCTTTTTTGTAAATAATATAATTATTCAACTATTTATTTGAATCTATTGTTATGGAATTAAATAGAATGTGATTTAAAAGACATCTATTCAAATTATGTTTAAGTGTACTTATTAATAGTAAATGTAAGGAAAGCTTTAATAAAATATNCATCTAAGCATACCTTTTTCAATTTTAGTCACTACGTCTTCTTTACGTTTATACCCAATCTTTTTGGTTTTATTTTCGTTCTATATTTTAAAAGCAGTTTCAACTGTTTGCTTATTGTAGAGCAAATAACTTTATACTCAATTAAAATCAAAATCAAAATATACTTTATACAAATAGGCTCAAAAAGCACTTTTGAATCGTAAATAGTTTGTCGGTTGGTAACAAATTTACCACGGGTTCGGAAAGTTGATACCGCTGAGAAGAAATCGGTAAGAAACGGAAGTTGCCGCCTTTTGCGACACTGTCATCTCGCCTTAAGGAGGCACGGCAAAGGGAGACGGTGAATGCCGCCGAAGCTTTCCAGCCCCGACGAAGGGTGCAGGAAACAGGAGGCGGAAATTCGTACAACTCCTCCCCCTGTAGAATATCTGTGAGCTGCAACCGAAAGGCCAGAGAGGAATGCCTCAACGAACCTCTGGCTCCCCACTCATGGTTGATGTCGGTCACGCTAGGTTTTAGGGGGTATTGCGACTTTGTACCCTCGCGTAGTCCTACACTCAGAACCTTTAGTCGAGGTGCGTAAATGCATTTCCTAGCGACAAAAAAAATCCAGTGTATTGCCTTACTTTCCTAACAGCAAATGCAGCTGAAATAAGTTAAAAAGGATATCTTTCAATATATAATGTAAAATTTTAACGGTGCCTTGATTTAAACATACTCATTGAAAGTAAATGTAAGGAAAGCATTAATAAAATATTTTTAATAAAACTATTTATAAATAAATTATTACTTATACCCAATGTTTTAAAACCTCTATTTATGTGAAGTGGAACTTTTTGTTTATAGTTTGTATAGTAAAAAAACTATGATTATTTTATACGTGTTTAATATATACTATCATATAGAAAAAAGACATTGTTATTCCCACACACAGAGTAAGATAAAAGGATGGTTAACTTTTCATCAAAATTGCCATTATTATAATCAGGGTTTTAAGTAATTATTTTCGATTTGTATATAATCAAAACCAGAGTCTTGATCTGGATTATAATCCAAGTAGTCATTTCCTTCCCAAATATTTTCGCCTGTTTTCAATAACTCAGGACAAATTAACATGCCGTCTTTAAGACGTCCAACAATGTTTCTTGCAAATAGAAATATTAGAAGCAATACTATTCCTTTCGCCATTGTATTCTCTTCTACATTAAATTTTAAAGGATCGTAATTTATATACCTACTTATTAAGCTTAATATTTTATTTAAACTAACTGGAAATCATTGTAAATAAACAGCATGAGATTATGTTGTCACGATACCAAGAAGACAGGTGAAAATTAGTTGTACAAACTAATATGAAGCTAATACTATAAAATACAAAAGGAACTCTGTCTATCTGTTAGGTTAACAGCTAGTCCAATTTTTGATAAAATCAATGGCATCAATGTAAAAAGAGTTAGCATTCACACACAAATATTGTGACGTATGCGTTATTTCTATTTCATGAACTTAGGTTATCATTTGTTTTAATGTTTATTATAAATACAAGGAAAAAATTTCATACAAATTTTTACGAAAATAGCGCGGATGGAGGAGTATGAATGTTCCCACACTTTAATTTTATATAGAGAAGGAGTGCATAATGATATTTTTTTTTAATTATGTATATGAAATACATTAAATCAATAAAAACCACAATACTCCACTACCATACATACACGCATATAGAGTATATACGCGTATGTGTCAATCGCTGACAATTATGTGAAACGAAATAAGGTTTCATTAAAAAAAGTTTATATTGCCAGAAGCACTAAGGAGGTTTACATTAAAAAAGGTTTTCTTAAAATTTCTGATTGTAACTTTGTTAATTTTTCTCTTTCACACGAACCTTCTGATCAAGCACAACACAAAAAAAATTAGCAAACCATGATTTAGTGTTTACAAATCATCGTTTACTGTGAAGTTTTGCATCGTTAATTAATTTATCGAAATATGTATAGCAGTTTCACTGGACAGCATTATTTTCGCATGGGTTTTTGTTCAAATTATAAAAAAAAATATATTTAAAGTTCATGTTTTTGTTTTAAAAAAATAAGCAAAATAACAGTGTAGTCTTTGCAAAATCCGTGATTATAGACGTATAGTCTTTTATAATAGAACTTTAATAATGCTCACACTTATAGTTTGAGTTAATTATTTCAACCCCTGGGCGACCACTAGTATAACCATTAAAATATGATGCTTAACAAACATATGATTAGTACATAGAACAGTAATAAATAATTGAAATTTCTAAATTGTTTCGGTCGAGACTGGTGGAAGACTTCCGCCATGTATAGTTACAAATCTAGCTTGAAGGCCTATTTGGCGCAGTGGTGAAAGAACGCGATTTGCTAGCAGAAGCCCCGATTTCGATCCCCGGTAGGACGAATTTAGCTAAATCGTATTTTCTAATATGTCTGAGTCTGGACTGGTGGGAGACTTCGGCTGTGACTAGTTATGACCCTACCAACAAAAATGTATCATCAATCATCAAACAAAGATATTTGTGTTCCCATACGATGCTGCGAAGAAACCATATGTGGTATATCGCCTATTGCCAGATTAGTGCGCTTCTATCTAAGAATGTATCACCATTTACCATCAGGTGAGATCACAGTCAAGCGCTCAACTGTCAGCAATAAAAACAACAAGGAAAATTTACCCCTAAACAAAATAAATTGCTTTCTGATACGATGTCCTATGGAACTATTACTAGATAAATTACCTCTATCCAGGTTAATACTATCTTTTATTCCCACTTAAAAGGTTAGTTGCTTTTCCGCTCTTCAAAAACATCTTCAGGACACCTGCGTATTCCGGGTATGTGTGGCTACACATACCCTGCTAACCTACTCCGGAGTAGCGTGGTGGGTTTATATCTCCTACAAGTGAGGAGATCTGTATCAATAATAGACTGCTACTTATCTCACCTTTTATAAATATGCAGTCCAATATGTTAATAGCACAAAAGGCAAAAAAATAACGGAATACAACTCATTTTTTATTTGATGTCAATTCTATTTAGGATAACTTTTAATAAAATTATATCAATGATGAATTTGTAACTGAAATCGTGTACACTGCAAAACATACATTATTTTTATATATAAATCAATAAATGTTATATAAAATTCCTAAATTAAAATAATATGTTTAATATTGCTCACTGTGATTGTGTAATATATAAAAAAATTAAGTCAATTCCGACGCCATCTAACACGATATTGTTACTCATTATACAGTACCTTTAATACATGACTTTCCTATAGTTGCACTGTAGAATTTCTCGCAAAAAACATAATCAATTAATCCATATTTGAAATAACTGTATAAGTTCAAAAAAATCACCTAATTTTCAAGATAATGCAAATCTATCTTGAAATACTTATACATCAGTGAACATAAAAATTAAAAAAATTGTATATCACGCATCCAGGGAGAAAAGTAGAACATTATCGCTCGCGAAGTTTTGTGAAAATCGTGACTGACGATGCCCTACTTTTCTCCCGTAACGATATACGATTTTTTTCCACAATGGGATGATAGATCGACCTCTTCGACTGGACAATTAATAATTACAAATTAATCCAACATGTCATGTTTTAAAGTATAATTTCGATAAATAATTTGCTGCCAGGTTAGCGGGAGGAAAAATGAGCAAGGCTTATACGCGGCAAAGGAATCTAACCGGGAGAGAATGAGGCACTTTTTCCGCATCCCGCACATAGACGCCTTTCATCCCGCTTTAAGAAAAAATGGTTGTAAGCAAAGTCCCTTTTCGATAGTTGTGCGTGATAACGTCATAAGAAATCAATGATGAAAGAAAAATAATCTGCTTTAATAGCTACGCATAATAGATGCCGACAAGCCGAGCGCTTAGGCTGATCGCGCCTCTACATATATACAAACGGGTCATATATTCATTAATAATATATATCATAGAATTAAAAAAATTATATTAAATATTATATATGAGAAAAAATCCCACCTCACTTTGTTTTATTAACCCATACAAGTTTTCATTACGTGACGATATTGCCCAATGCATATGTTACGAAAACAAGGTTAATCAACTTCTATAGAATATTTATATACAATAATGTAATTTGTTTAAAATTGTTACACGACGCCGTATGCAAATGGTTTTATTCAAAACGCCTGTTGAAAATATCAACGCAATTACAAATACTATTATAAATGTAGTACTAGTAATTGAAGGCTTTTATATATTATTGTTTTTATTTTGAATATTGCTTCTACGTGTCATTTACTAATTGTCTACTTACTAACTTACTGAATTACGTATTACATAGAACAGTACCCGACCTTTACTCCAATATATTTCCAAGTATAAATTATTCTACTTAATAATAACGTAAAATTAACAACTAACCTACCATAAAACTTATAAGGGTTTCATACGTATTCAAATAAGCGTATCATCGGCCAGCAAAAAGCAATGTGGTATAACCGGTGGTAGATTCGTTAACAACCGAAAATACTTTTGATAATTCAAAAGAGTTTATTAAGACTAGTTAGGTGAAGATTTTTGAAGTGAAGCTTCTTTAGGCACATGTAGGTCATAGGTTTTACGGATAAAACGCGTGATTATCGGCACGTCAATTTAACATATTCTTTTTAAATGTTTCATAAATAACCTTTTCTAAAGTTTAAATACAAAACCAAAATTTAATTAACAACTTCTAATATTGACAAACACGTGACATTTTTATTTACAATTAGTCATTTGAGATATCAACAAATTATTTGTATTAATTTTCGACACTATATTTTAATGACAATTAAATGCATTTATTTTTTCATTCCTCTATGTCTCGGAAATCTAAACATTTAGATTTGTATAGATATAAACAAGACTTAAAAATTGATTTGTAAAAGAAGTTTCACTGCTGACATGAGTGTTTTGTACGCACTTACTTTTAATATTTTTTTAATTATTGACAGATTAAGGCTCGACTGTAATCTCACCTAACGATAAAAGATAGTCTTAATTGGCAGCGCGTTAATCTGATAAGAGGTATCTTTACCTGTTATAGTTTCTATAAAGCAAAGTACCACAACGCAAATTTTATAATTGGCGTCACATCTTTGCTGCTAAAGTGGTAACCAACCATAGCCGAAACCTACTATTAGTCCAGATAAATGAGAAAATTCTGTTTCCTTAACTTGCTTGTGAAAGCGAAGAATCAGACTATTGGGCCAGGGTGGCAGTCAAAAGTGTACCATATCTTCATTTGCTAGCCGATTGTAAAGTGAAAGTTTGAGCAAAATCTACACAGCATTATCTTATACTTATTTTTAGAAATATATATATATATATATATATATATATATATATATATATATATATATATATATATACATATATATATATATATATATATATATATATATTTATATACATATTGTCATGATGAGAGCATTGTCTATTCTATATCGATAAAACATAGAAAATAATGCATACATATCAAGGATTTAACGTTATTTAACCTAGCCGGCCTGAAGCGTGGGATTTCAAATTCTCCGTGTATGAGTTCAGAGTTAATGACTTGAGTATTAAAAGAACTACTTTCTTAATATTTTTAAGCAGTTATGGACGTACATATAACTGTTATTTAAATAAAATATTGAAACTACAAAAAAGAATATTAAAACTAATCCTTAAAAAAACCACTGCGACTACTCACATACTGAACTATTCAAAGAGAGTAAAACTCTACCCGTACAGCTAAAAGTTAAATATTTGATTTTAAAAGAAAACTCCTTCAATGATATATATTGGAACAAAGTACAACATCCTGTATTTACGCGTCCTGCCACTCAAAACCGGTTATGTATTACGCGAGCGCTCAATAGATACGGCGAGCGCACGAATGCTTACCTAGTTCCTCGCCTACTTAATGAACTACCTACCAACGTACGGGACCATATTAACCCCCATAACATTAAAAAAAAACTGAAAACTTACTTTTTAAGTTTGTTAACCACTTATAATGTATAAGTTTGTTCAACTGGGAATCGTTTTGCTGGCATACCTAGATGATTACCTCCTTGTTAGCATACTTTACAAATCCCAGTGGTTTTTTATGCTAATAGATATAAGAATATAAATGTATTTTTTTCTTTTTTAACAATAAATAAATAAATAAAAAACCATAAAGGCGTTATAAAGAAACCTTTTCCCGTTTAGTTTTTATTGTCGACAGCGCAAATCGTTTGTTTTTCATAATAAAAGTCCAAATACAACATCTAAGCAACATCTACATTTTTAATATTAAGACGTTTTGTCACAGTCTGCTAGAGACATGTTACTTCTCTCACTGAAACGCGGTACCTCCGTAAGTAAAGAGCAAGACAAATGTACGACACTGTTTTCGTTTTTGCCGATTTGTACGGCTGCTTATGTCGCTCAGTCGCTTCATGGAAGCGAAACGGTACGCACGATGAGTTTGCTTCAGCTTTAAATACAAATGACGTGGGGTATTTGCGTACCCCTATTCGGAGCATGTAATTTTATGATATTTAGGGCCGGAAAGGTTAATATCATACAATCATTTTCTATAATACAAACAAATCTATAATATAATACAAAACAATCGGGTATTGGTTATTGATATTTTAAAACCAGAACCTTAACATTTTTTATTATATTAATAATCCCTAGAGCCAAATTTACTACCTATTATATTCAAAAACTTATAAACTATTCCGTCTTTATGGTCTATAAAACTACATCCTTCACCACTAAAATATTTTGATATATAAATAGTATAACTTTTAATCCTAATGAGTAGTTCAGATGTCATTTTATGAAAGGAATGCACACGGGAAACAGATGGACGTAAAAAAACACCGCATTTTGCGTTATTGTTAAGTTTTAACTTTCATTTGACCTTGAAGCCGATAATAGTGAATCGTCAATGTTTTTTTAAATATAATATATAAATTAGTTGCAGGACATACCTAAAACCTCCTCAAACAAATACCGCTAAGATTTACGTATCGGAACTGCATTTAATATCATGTTAATATAACCTATAAAAACAGTATTGCTTATAATTATTCAGGGATGCTGAATATCACCTGATTATCGGAATGCAAGAGAGCAAGAGACAAACAGAAGGACATATAAAAAACTATAGCACTGATAAGATTTAACTCTGTGACTTTCGCTTAACTTTGAAACTGATAAATGTGGAGCTTATTTTTTCGTGAAAAATCTTGATTTTTATCATTATGAAACACCTATATATTTTTTAAAATAAGTCCTTTGTCATGATTAAACACCTCTACACTATATACCTGTGTATTTTCTAGATTAAATCCTCTTTAAGCCGTGATAATGAAGGAATTTGCAGTCACTTACTACTATTACAACTACTACTTCAACCAAATATCGCTTACATTTAGGTATCAAAATCGTGTTAAGAACCTATGAATATACAAATAGTATCGCTTAAAACTATTCAGGAAGGCCAAATATCATCTGAGAATCGGATAGCACGCGATAAACAGAAATGCGTACAAAAGCCTCCATTAAATCACAGTGACATTTTTGTAACTTCGAGACTTTCACTTAACCTTGAAACCGATAACAGTGAATCGTAAACTTTTTTTATATTTTTGGTGCAAACCATAACTAGAACCTTATCAAACAAACACCTCTTAGATTTATGTATCAAAACCGCACCTAAAACCGTGTTAATAACCTATGAATATACAAACAGTATCGCTTAAAACTATTCAGGGAGGCCGAATATCATCTGGTTATCGGAATGCACGCGACAAACAGAAGAACGTATAAAAGCCACCGCTATTTCACGGTACTGTTGCTTTTTAACTTAGTAACCTTGAAACTGTTTTGTGGAGTAACTGAGTTACTTGAATCGTGTATAGAGTTCTGCGATTGTGATGACTTGCTGCCTAAATACCATCCGCACATCCTTTTAACTGCGTCTTCCCATCTACTGATTATGACTTCATAGGACTTCTTTACTTGAGGCCTCGGTGTAAAGACTGTGCCGATTTTTCTAAGGGATCTCAGTTCGTCCTTTGACTTGAATATACCTGTAAAGTAATTCCAAGTAATAAATTTCATATACATATTTTACCATTACTAACTCCGACACTTCTCAACCGATTTTGATGTTTTTTTTTTTTCATTTTTATAGATTCGCATCGAACTAGGACATATTATTTTTATATTAGAATTTTAATTTATGAGCTCTTAAGTTAACTTGTTGTTATAAATATTAAACTTAAAGAATTTAATAATATAGATAAAAAAATTATTCATTGTCTCAACACATGAGCAATCCAACACTAAAAGGTTTATTTTCAATTCAAAATAGTAGTCCTTGATATTGGGATATAAAGCCATACAAACCAACTTTTCAAATGTGGAAGTGATTGTTAATAAGTGATGTGACTTTGTATATAAATATCTTATGCCTTTACACCAGAAACAAGGTTTAAAAATATACTATATCTCACCTAATTGAAGCCCAACGATATGAGCGCAACCTATGGAAGACATTTCCACTTGCACAGGCCTCTCCACTTTTAAACCGGTTAGATCAGCAACCAGTTGGACCACAAAATCATTGTTCGACACCCCACCATCCACTCTGTGATGCAAAAATAAACATTTCTCATCTTTAATAACTCATAAAAAAAACTATGGTACTCATATAAAAGAACTATTCAAGCAATATAAACATATGTAGTACATAACAACAGAGCCGGAATTGGAGGGGGACACATATATACACATGTCAGAAGTGAAACTTCTTTGGCAAATTTAAAAAAAGAGAAATTAAATTATATTTTATAACAAATTCCATATTAAATGACGAGTGGCAAACTGCTGCATAACTTCTGACGCTAATAACGCGTTTTATCCGTAAGAATTTTACCTACATGCCTTAAGAAGTTTCACTTAAAAAATCAATTAATACTATAAAAATACGTTGCCTTTATGTATGTATTCGTTTCATAGCCGACCGGCCAACACTTGACTATAATCTCGCCTGATGGTTAGTGATACAGTCTATAATTAGAGCGCTCTGATCTGGTAAGAGGTTATTTACCAGAGTATCGTACTGGCATGCAACAATTTTTCTTCCCGGCACATCGTCGTTGTTAGAGTCGTAAAAAACGGCCGAAGTCTCCTATCAGCTCAAACTGTGACAAGTTAGAAAATGTATTCTTCTCGATTTTCCTTGTCGGGAATAGGACTCTGGATCTCTGTGAGTGAGGCGAATATATATTATATGAAAAGTACACAACTGTTTAACCTTTCCGGTCCTAAGTACCAAAAAATTTCATGTTCCACTTGAAGAAGTTTCACTTCTGACATGTGTACTTTGTATTACATATATGGAATTTTTTTATTCCATTTTTGTTTTGTCTATATATATTAAAAATAACAAAGTCAAGCTAACTTAAATAAAGATGCATAGATTCTTACCTGATCGAGCTAAAGTTGTATGTTGTTTCAGCCAAAACGCAGGAGTACAACTGAGCAGTACGGAAGGCCAGTGACTCCAGAACAGCTCTAACAAGATGAGCTTTCGTGGTTGAGGGTTTCATACCAACAAAGCCTGATGCTGCCGTAATGTCGTTATATGGTGGCTGAAAAATGAATAATAGCTACTAAATATACTACTTACATTTGGTTTTATGAATATAAAATTCCTAGCTTCCCAGTGTCGCTCAATTAATTCCCGATAAATAGCAACATATCAAAAATATCTGAAGATAATCCTAAGTAATATTATAATGAGAAAGTAACTGCCTGTCGTGCTTTCACGGCAAAACTACTGAACCTTTCTGAGTTAGGACATGGCTATCTTCTCAAGCGAAAAAAAGTTGTAAGGGATGGAAATATCATCATTTTTAGAGCTAGTAGCTCGAATCTATATTTTTTACATACACAGTCTAGAACCCTTAGAAAGGACAATAAGCTCTTTGCAGTAAAATACTGCCAATAGCACATTAAAGCATAATTTTCTGTCTTATTTGTAAATATTTAACCTAAATTATTAACAATTCTACCTAAAAACACCATTCTATGCGGACGAAGTCACGGGCATAGTTATCCAAAAATATGTAAAAGATTTAAATTTATTAAGAGACATATTACAGCTACCTTTGAATGACCTGTCAATTGTATATAGCCTACTAGAATTTACAGCAATTTTATTACTATGTCTTAAGATATATGAGGTGCATTCACTTTATTCCTAAAAGAGTCAATATTTTTATGGACGCACAACAAGTTTTCTAATATATATACGCCGTGAACTGTCATTATTATTTTTTTGATCTCCTGATTTTTGTCTATGATCAATGTTTCACATATTTTTGTGACGTCACGCTTGTTTGTAATTGTAACATTGCTTGTGTACTTACCCCTAAGCCGCTGAAAGCAGGAATAAAAAAGACACCATCAGAATCCGACACTGACATTGCGATCTCAGCTGTGTCTTGTGGATTATCAAATAGTCCTACAAAATATAATAAAAAGTTAAGTAAGTAGGAGAATATTGACCTCTCACATTTGGGCACAGCTCTCTTTATCACAGTTTTATAGCTCACACCCGTGACTATTTACAAAAATCCTCATTTCCATTGGGTTTGTATTAATATAAGAACTCACCTAAATTTTGAGCCCATTGGATGATACTTGCTGTATCATTATTTGCTCCCTCAGCGGAGAATACAATCTCATCGCCAAGTCTCCACCCCACAACGGGATAGAGACCAGATACAGATGCATGAGGCGACCATCCAGTATTGATATTAAAAAAAGTCCCAGTACCCATGGTGAGTTTAATATCTCCTAAATTAAAACAACAAGAACCCCACATCGAAGCCGTTTGGTCGGCTATCTGGAAATAAATCAAATTATAAAAAAAAGGATTGGAAAATTATCACTTAAATTACTGCCACTTACACTATTCACTACATTACAGGATGACGATTATGTAAACCCATACAAATATAATGGCTTTTTATTATTCAAGATCCAAACCAACTATACAATGTTCATCAAAAAATGAATGAAAAGAGATATAACTTTATCAAATCAGTCTTTCTTAAAGTAGGTTCTTACAGCACTATTGTGTCGTCAAATTGATTTAATATTTCTAATATTAAACTGTTGCTGATATTAAATAATAACATACTCGTAAGATATAAAGATTCGAGGCATTTTTCGCGCCATCTTATGAGAAGAATGAACAATAAAATCAGATGGTTGTAATTTTTTGTCGTCGTTATTATTACATAATATCATTTGTTTTTTTTAGGTTAAAACGATTAACTTATCTTTTAGGTGTAGGTGAAACCACGAAGGGCAGGGAAAGCATACTACAACCGACGTCTCAAACCAGTATCATCTAAACAAAACACACGTGATCTTTGTCACTGTTGGCTTTGCAATTTAGACGGTCACTAAGTAAGAATCTCCCCCTATTCCCACGGGTGACGAGAACTACGAAGGTAACACAACCAGGTATTCCTGTTAGTGCATGACTGTGATTTAACCTGATAGTACAGTCAAAGATGGAAATGCGCTAACCTGGTAAGAGGTAACTTATGTTTTATATCTGAAAGCAAATTTTTACCTGACATCTGTGCCGGTAGAGTGGTAGCTAGCCACGGCCGAAGCCACCGGCAGAGACCCCGGCAGATTAGAAAATACAATTTCCTAAAATGGAAATCGAATCTAGAACCGCTGCTAGTGATGCAAGTATTATATTTTCATTACGCCAGTTAAAACCTATGCATAGATAAAGGTAACTTACACAACTCCTAATGGGTATTGAATGGCCCCAAATCTCCGGCGCTGTGCTTGTAAAATGTTCTCCTGCTGTATCAACTACTTTGGGTAATGCATCCATTGGTACACCGAAAAGGGCCATGGCCCATCCCGCCCATTGCATTGTGAATGGATCAAAAAAACCAGTTGCCGAGGCCGAAGAGACGTCTGTCATGTGTATTTTGCTGCCTACAAGATGGAAACTTAGTGTCAAATCGACCGTGGTTAGTTACTATTGCATTGTAAATGAATCAAAAAACTAATTGCCGATGGCGAAAACATATCTATCATGGAAATTTTACTAAGTAAAACATCGGAACTTAGTATCACATAAGTGATTTTGGCAATGGCTAGATAATATTGCATCGCGAAAGAATAAAAAAAACCACTCGCTGATGGGAAGACACATCTGTCATGGAAATTTTAGTAAGTAAAACATCGGAACTTAGTATCATATAACTGATTTTGGCCATGGCTAGCTAACATTGCATCGTGAATGAATAAAAAAAAACAGTTGCTAACGGCGAAGACACCTCTGTCACGGTCATTTTGCTGAGTAAAATATCGGAACGTAATATCATATAACTCATTTTGGCCATGGCTAAATAACATTGCATCGTGAATGAATAAAAAAAACCAGTTGCTAATGGCGAAGACACCTCTGTCATGGTAATTTTGCTGAGTAAAATATCGGAAGTTAATATCATATAACTCATTTTGGCCATGGCTAGATAACATTGCATCGTGAATGAATAAAAAAAACCAGTTGCTGATGGCGAAGACACCTCTGTCATGGTAATTTGGCTAAGTAAAACATCGGAATTTTAAATGCATCAAAAGATATCATATTAGACGTTTATGCCGTGGTTAGTTACCACTAAAACGTTGTTAACAGGCAAAAAAAACTTGCAATAAGAATTTTTAACAGACGTATAAAAATTTATAATTAGTCTTTCAGTTTGACATTTACAAAGATCTGTTCTACACTAAATACATAAATATATAGAAAATGACAGATCGAGCCGTAACAAACCATGCCAGGGTACTAGTAAAATATACATCAAAAAATTTCATATAATTTTCATTATCAGTACCATCATAAGTTTTGAAGGCTTCGGACTTTGTACCAATGGCTTGAATACATGTAAAACGCATAAAACTGGTCATTAGGTACTTCCTATTATAAATACAGGTGAATAAAAATTTTAAGCGTTTTTACGTTACTATGTACCTTTTGACTAATGTTTAAAAATTGTGTACATGCATTTGAGCTTAAGCGTGTGTGCGTTAATGGTGCATGAGAGCGTATATGGTGTGCATGTCGGTTTCTGGCGGATGTGTGTGTATATAGTGCGTGTGTGCATAAGTGGTGCATGAGTGCGTACACGCTGCGTGCGTTTATTGGGCATGTGTGCGTATATGGTGTGTGTCCGTTTATGGCGGATGTGTGCGTATATGGTGTGTATGTCGGTTGTTTGCGGACGTGAGTGTATATGGTACGTGTATGCGTAAATGGTGTGTGTGTATATGGTGCGTGTGTGCGTAAGTGATGCATGAGTGCGTACATGCTGCGTGCGTTTATTGTGCATGTGTGCGTATATGGTGTGTGTCCGTTTATGGCGGATGGGTGCGTATATGGTATGTGTGTGTGTATATGGTGTGTGTATGCGTATATGGAGTGCGTATGGATTTTTGGCGGATGTGTGTATATATGGTGCGTGTATGCGTATATGGTGCGTGTGAGCTTATATGATGTGTGTCGGTTTCTGGCGGATGTGTGAGTTTATGGTGCGTGTGTGCGTATACAGTACATGTGTGCTTATACAATACGTACGTATCCATATTGTATGTTAGTAAGTGTAGTTGCATTAAATTATATTATATGTCGCTTGCAATAACCTCAGTGTTACCGTAAGAAAGTTTATTTAAATTACGACCTACTGCCGGTTGCAAGTATAAACAGTTTTACTACTAATAAAATAGTTTGCACTCCATTTAATAGATACAATAACACGTGATTGAATCATTAATAAAAGACTTAATTACCTGTCATTTTATATAAAAGCCACGTGTCCAAGGTCCCGAACATAGCATCATTGTTGTGGACAGCCGATTTGAATTCCGGCACGTTTTGCAATGCCCAGTTTAACCTTAACGTAGTCTGAAATTGAAAATATTAGCGATTACAAAATATTTAAACCATTTAATTAAGACAATATCTAGTTAAAATTGCATGAATATGAATTGTCATTCGTTACAGGCTAACAAAATGTAAAGATTAACTTAAAATATATGGATTAATACGAATTTTCACTTAATTACAAATCACCTGAATTTTTTATACAATTCGTTTTAAAATATTTAAACAGCATCGTATTCTTATACGCACAAGTTTTATTAAATCAGCTGGTGTCCGAGACTATCTACATATGTCCTTTTAAAGAGCAACAACTCTCTCTCAAAGGCTATACCATTAATAATAATACATGATGATACACATATAAATTACACAGTTACGAGCGCCTGGGTTCGAGTCTCGGGTCGGGCGAATTCAAAAATGGATTTTGAGTTTTCTATTAAGATATTCTCAATATTTGCCCAAAGTTGGAAAGTTGGTGGTGTGGTCCAACCCCGTGCCTCAGAGAGCACGTAAGGAAGTTGATCCTGCGCCTGATCTTTCTCCTATCGTATCGGATTGCCGTCACATCGGACTAAGAGAGTGATGGAATAAAAAATACACTTATGTTCTATGCCTGCCAACCCTCAGTGGACCAGCGGGGTGGGTCTGTGATCTAAAAACCCATTCAAATATGAGTGACCTGTGCCCAGCAGTGGGTCTGCTACTTACATACATATATAAATTTGAAAACTAATTAAGAGCAGGTTCCTTGATTTTAAATGGGATGATTCAATCAAGAATGTATTTTATATAAAATAAATGCCTACATTGTAATGTTATTAGAGACAACATTCTAAATCATCAAAGTCATAAAAAAATTTTGTTATATAATAAAAACATAAGTAATAAAAACATGGAAATTATAAGATTAATATTCATAATTCAAGGTTATCATACATATGTAAATGAAATCATTTGGGTAATATTTTTAACAAAGGCTATGTTAAATAAAGGAAGTGTTAAGCATATGAACGACTGCAAATAATTATACAAATAACAAATTTGTATTTTTTCGTTTCTTGTTCAAATACTGTGTTTGTTCCTCATAAACTTACATAACATATGTGTTCGTTAAACAGACCAAAAATAGCAGTACTAAGTCATTTGGAACAGGTCTAACAAGGTATCAGTAATTATATACACAACTACACTAGGAATGCATGTTATGTAGGAAAAGTTATTGTACAATCTGCCTTGATATGTTATTATGTCGGTTGGCGGGGGATCAAAAGGTCTTAAGGTTCAGATTTTAATTCAGTCAACTAAATTGAATTGCGATAGCTCTTTATTTATGGAGACAAATTTCATTTAAATACGATTATAATACGCATTCAATTATTGACACAATAAAATAATTAGATAGAAGCTTAACCCCATGTTTGTGGGGTTTGTGGGCTAGTAAACTTGCTTTGCCTACTAATTAAGGGTAACTGTATACTTTTCTACAACAAACTCCCACAAGACGTTTTAGAGATGTCAATTAATAAATTCAAAGTCTTTGTTAAAAGAAAGTTGATAGAAAAATCGTATTATACGTTGGAAAATTACTTAGACGTTAGAAACGCGTGGGAGTGAACGAACTGCTCTAATTTCAATTGAAATATATTAAACCAATACAATATTGTAATGATGATGATAACAAAAAAATACAAAATACCCGACTGAGTTTGTTGTGGGCTCTTCTCGGATCAGGACGCGAAAGAACCCTCGTAACTTTAGATTTTAAGTCGTTCTTTAATCATTATCACCAAACTTACCTTAGAATTATTGTGTGGTAAAAAATCATATTTGACGATTCAAAAGTGCTGTAATAGGCCTACTTGAATAAAGATATTTTGATTTGATTTAATTTTATTTTCACAAAAAAAAAGATATTTGCACTCCTTAATCCAAGATGGCGACCGGCGCACAAGGACGGCAACCCCACAAATTTGGGGTTTAGTATCTATTGACTCTCCACAGATGGCACAAAAATAAAATTGCATCGTCTAAAAAATGCAATCTTCGATCTTTAAATTGTAACATTTCAATATTCAAATTGGCAAAAATGACAGTCGCAACACAAAATATCATGTTGATAGTTGATTTAAATAATCTGTTTAATTCTCAAAAAGCTGTCCTTTGAAATGAGCTTTGTTTTAATGGCGTCACCATTCTTCCAATGCAACAAAAACATAAGTAATGATGCAATGATTAATAGCATGTAAATCTCATTTCAACTAAATAATCATTTAAGTGACTTCTAATTTGTCAAACTATTAACCAGTTACTGACTTTTATTACTTTACGGCACAAGAATGGAAATGTTTGTTTTATGGCGCGTCTTTTCGGCTTGATTGGTAACTAGCCACTTCCGAAACCTCCTAGCTGTGTAGATAGATGCTAATTTTGTAAATTTGCCATATCGGAAATCGAATCCAAGACCTACGAAGTAAAGAGAGTAATGAGTCTATTACGCCTGCCATGCTATCGAGTTTTTAACTGGGTTTATAAATATAAATCGCTCTTACAAGCAAAGTTAATTTAAAACCTGTTTTAAATCGATGCCATTATTTGTAACGAACATAATACAATTAAACGGATAACAATATGCGTGAACAATAATATAGGAAAAAATTTTCATTATATTATTACAAGTTTTTTTAATCTCGTTATTTTAAAATGTCAGTAAAATGTCAAGTGTTGTTAAGAATATTTCAGTCATTACTTTTTATACTGCCCAGAGCTAAGAGATATAAGAAAATACATCTTTAATGTTGTCCTGACTTAGGAACCAAACCCGAGAACCCTGATAGTGAAGCAAGCACTCACAACATTACACCAAAGACGCTTTTACTCGGGCACAATTCACTGCTTTGAAAGAATAGTGATCCAATGAAAAAATGCCAATTTTACAGGAATAGTGTTTAAAAATTAAATAAAAACAATTAAATTAACGAATGGAATATTAATATTTTGTGGAGCCATGGCGCCATTGTCGTCGATTTAATTTGTCGATTAAACATGAGATTTTGACTATTGAAAATTTAAATCTATTCACATCCGAACCAGCAATTTGTGTTACTACTTAGGGCATTCAACCCAACTTGAATGATTAAAACTATAAACAATACATTATTAAAAAGTAATCGGAAATTAGGTCAAAGTACACCAGAAGGACATAATGTGTAAAAAAGGCCTTGAATTGCATGCGACAAAGGGTATAGTTGTATTTGACCCTAGTATGATGTGATCTCGATAATAAGATCAAAGAAGTCATTTTAAATTATTTTATTTGGGAATGAAACAATTATATACTAAATACAAATATACAAATACAAACCAATAAAGTTTCAACTAAAAATAACAAACACTATGCAGAACTAAAATGAACGAAGAAAAATGGAAAGATTTAAATAAATATTATTACAATTAGAAACTAAAATATAAAACTACTTTTTTATCAACTAGAATGGCTTAAATATACTTCTTAAGTATAGTTAAACTTCAATTAAAATAATCTATGCCAGTAACAAAACAAGTATCTCTATTAATATTATAAATCTGAAGAATTTGTATAATTTTGTAAAGTTACGTAACGACCACATATAGCGGAATTACTTAATACTAATAATTACTAATAATACTAATAATTACTCTTAAAAAGTAGTAAAAGAATGTATGAGATATCAATTGTCAATCTTTCAAGATTTATACACTTTTAAATTCTCCCCGTCAAAAGGAATTTATTATGTGAATAGTCCATTAAGTTAACACTATATTTGTTTCAACACACTTTATAATTCAGAATTATAGTATCAGAATTATACAAGGTTTTGGGAGACCGCTCCCGAAAACAAGGAGAGAAGACAGTACTAATGACATTTTTGATGATGGGACGGAAAATAATAGTTTCTTCTACATACACACAGGCAGCGGCCCCGTGCGTCAGCTGATTGTGTTTGTTGTTTTTTTAGTATAGTAATGTATTTTTTATGAAACTTTCGATTCATTTAGCTATACTAACACGACAGAGCGTAAATAATGCTAATAAATCGTTAGAAAAATATGATTTTTCTTAGCGGATCGATTTTTTTTCCCGTAAACAATCCATTCAGTTTCCTTAAACTTTTTTTAAGTAACTCAACTAAGTTACATTTTTAAACCTACTTTTAATAAAAGACGAGAAGATATTCAATTCCACTATATTGTTATGCTGTTTACACAGAAACCGATTCCAAAAATAACAATACCTATAAATTAGTCATCAATTGTAAACACATATATGTATACATAATAATGTTTTAACGTTTGCTGCATTTTTTGTTTTACATTAAGTGGGATCCTTTTGTTAAATTTTTTGCTTATTTAAATCTTATACCTACTGCAAATAACAATTTAAATTTATTTATAACCAACGCATGTGATAACATTCAATTGGCAAAGAACAAGTCTAAATATAATCACATCACCCGATACTATGTTAAAGAGAATACATTGATGGACGATGTTTTCAATAGTTTGGCAGAAATATCGAGTATTGCTTTACTCCGATTTCATTCACGTTTGCTTTGCCAAGAGGGCAAATATCTTGAACGAAATATATATTAAGATAAAAATAAAAATCATCGAAGTCATTCAAAGCCACAAAATGGATTCGAATTGAACCACAAAATTACATGCTGTTCATTTAAAGGATTTCATATACTGCTTTAAAAAAAAATTTAAGTTTAAACTTAAATACAATATATATTGAGAAAACCTATTTTATAAAATTTATATTTAAAGCGACATGGTGTAGTACTGATTGTGGGGTATATATACAAACCTACAAACATTTGAGTAAGTTAAAAACCTTAAAACAATATTTTATCCTAATAAATGAAGTTGTTCGTAAGTCAAAGCGGCAGAATTATAAGCAGACATCTCAAGGTCCATATAAGGCTAATTATATTTTATAATGGCGCCGATTCTCTCGTATTATTCAGTAAATTAAATTTACCTCCCTTTTTCCAATGTCGGAAAGCAAATTAGTATTGTTATTTTCAATTTTAATGTCTTCTTATTTTAATGTAGTAAGGTAAGTAGGAGCCCATTAACGTCCCACTGCTGGGCACAGGTCTCCTCACTCATATGAGAAAGGGTGTTCAGAGCATAGACCCACCACGCTGCTCCACTGCGGATTGGCAGGCATAGTACACAAGTACTCTCTATTCCTTCACTCTTATAATCCGACGTGACGGCAATTCGACACGACCGGAGCGAGATCAGGCGCAGGACCGACGGCTTAACGTGCTCTCCGAGGCACGGGGGTGGATCGCACCGCCAAATTTTTCCCAACTTCAGGCAAATATTGAGAAAATCTTAATAGAAACTCAATATCGATTTCGAATTGGCCCGACCCGGGATTCGAACTCTGGACCTCTTGTCTGTAGTCTAACATGCTCACCACTAGACCAATGAGGCAGGCAGTTTAATGTAGTATTAAGTTTGAACTTTTAAAAAATCTACGTCATCTAGCGCGAAATTCTTAAAGTTATCTAAACCAATAGTGTAAAGAGTAAACTTTTGTATTTTTGTATGTAAGTATATATGTTTGTATCGTTTTCACACAAAAACTACTTGGCCGATTTCAAATAAATTTTCACCATTAGAAAGCTGCATTTTCACTTAGCATACTAATACTACGAAAAATACGTTACTATAAAAATTGTAACAATGCCTAATTAAATTTGGAGCACGCTGACATTGAATACATTTGTGCAATTAAATTCCGGAATAAACTGATAAGACATATTTTGAAACTATGACCGCATTTTTGTTATCTTTGATAATTAATGATTGATCGATTTAGCTGAATGTTTTTAAATGTGTTGTTATTGACAGTTAGTAATACATATTACAGATTAATCAAATATATATATTTATATTATCCATGTTGTTGATGTGTCACATAAACACTGCTGGAGTGTTTTTATAAAAAAATAAAAGATATTTTTTTATTAACTGGATTTACGCCGCTGGGTTCTTTTACAAATTGCAAACTACAATTCTATTCTAACATGTTTGTCTGTGATTTTAAAATGATAATATTTTCTTAAAGTCATTCATAACACCAGTACACAAAAAAAAAGTGGAAAGTACATTGCAAGCAGATCATTTGAGCGTAGCGGATACCTCTTTCGTTTACAATGCAAATTTTTTTACATTTAAAACGGCTTATAGTTTAAATAAAATTTGTATGAGCACTCAACGGATGGTAAAACATAAAAATCGTGTTAATTGGAATGTTTTTTTTTTTTCATATTACTAAAACAAGTTTTCTTCATTTTTCAGGATTTTTAAAAGTTATAATTTCAAGGGTGTACAAGTTTTATTGACTCTTAATTCGGATTCAGCAGGTCAAAATACGTACCCTTAAGTCTGACCAGTCAAATGCACTTTACGCTTGTTTTTGGTGTGCCAGAGTAACGACACCAACAAGTATCTTTATACTTAATTATTAGTAGTTAATATCCGAAAGGAAACGTTACAAATAAAAAATAGACTGTACTATTATTATAAAGATAAGGATGTTGGTTGCTCAATTGAACGCGCTAATCTCAGGAACTACTAGTTCAGTACAATGGAAAATTTGTATTAGTGTTAGATTATACATTGATTGAGGCAATCTATAGGCTATATAACATAATCTTACAAATAATTATAGATTTGCACTAATGAAGAATATCGCGAAAACAGGAAAATTAATTCTTTTTAAGAGCTATCCTGACTTTTCGTGTTAAAGTTAAGCAACAATCATGTATGAAACAATAATTCCTGTCAAATAGTTCAAAACTTTTTATGTTTGTCAAATCTGTTCTCTTATTATCTCGTGTGACGCAAACATAGACAGGCGCGTCAGCTAGTTTTGCTCCAAATAAATGACCTTTATTACACAATTGCAACAAAAAACTTGAATTGAAATGGTAATAAAAAGAAATGCTTACCTGATTATTAGTGAATTTCAGAACACTTCCAGCCCTGAACCTCTTACTCCTTGAGAGCACATACAATATATACGACCCAACTTTGATGAGCTACAATATAAACAAATAACATAAAAAAATCAATTCCTATGCCATCTAGCTTGAACTTCTTATGCACATAGAAATCGAAAAATATGTTATATTGAGCCTCAACACGTAAAAATTACACTATATGTGGGAAGAAAGCAAGCTAATTGTAGTTGAATAAATAATTACCTTCCAAGTATAAGAATCGTTCCACTGTTTAACTAATTCGTCAGCTCTAAGATCTTTCCATGTGATAAACCTATGGAAAGGTTTCCCAGTTTCTCTAGACCATGTTATGAATGTACTTCTCTGTGTGGATATCCCCATAGCTGTTATCTGACCAGCTGAGAGATTTGCATCTACATAGGAAAGTGAATATTAGTTATATATAAGATAATTTAAGCAGCAGACCTTTGTCCTACTGCTGGGCATAAGCCTTCCCTCTCATAGGAAAGAGTGCTTTAGTGCATAGATCCAGCACACTGCATGTGTATGCACTGTAACACAAGTGCACTCTCTCTTCCTTTACTCTCATAGTCCAGTATAGTCTGAACCACAAAATAAAATCAGAAATTATGATATATCAGGGTATGTTATAGAAAAACTTCTGTCAAATGCTGTTAATAATTCATTTCTACTTTTCAGAAAAGCAAACCTCCTGACGAAACTTACATTACAGTGGAAATCTGGAACATTAGCCTGCCAATCTTTATTTGAGGTCCACAGTGTCTCAAATATAAAAACAACTCATTTACAAATGAGAATATACTATTGTTTTCCTACAGATTTGATTATGAAATTCATAATCTCTCAACCTTAGTTCATAATCTCACTTACTTTGTAATGCTGCATCCACAATACCCACAATTGACTTCCATAATTCATCTGGATCAATTTCCACATACCCAGGGCTTGGGTAATGAAGCACAACCTATTACAATAAATTTGAATATATCATCAAGTATTATGGTATACAAAATTATATGATAGTGGAAATGGTAAATACTACTATATTTATTGTCAACTGTATTGTGCCCAATATGGGAATATAGGAAAATCCAAATCAAATATTCAATGAAAACCATTATTGAATTTATGTAGCCACAAAAAATTGCTTAACAAAGTTTGCACAATAATTTCAAAGTTAAGCCAAATAAACATGTACAAAGATTTATTTACATGTATGGAATCATGTATAACTATAAACCTAGTATGCAAAAATATTATGAACAGGATTTACTAGATGTATATTATGCTTGATGCACTTTTCAGTATTAGTTTAATACACTACAGTAGTAGTTTACTTTATTCATAAATAGTGTTTGGGCAGAATTAATGACTCAAACAAAATTTATAATAACCAATTCATTATTTTGAAATAGCAGTATAATTTACAAAGATTCATTTAAAAAAAAATTGCATTTTAGACAATTTCAATAATATTATAGTATAAATGATAATTTCTGAATAATTTCTTTTTCAAATGTTTGTTATATTTTAAAGTTATATTACAGTCACGACATCATAAAATTTAAAACCTATATAATTCGTTTAACAAATTTAATTAGACCATAATTAAATATAATGGTAAGAAACATAGATCAAAGTAACAATTATACATTTTTACGCAGGCCATTCAACTTTGTAAATTTAATGAATATAAAGCAAATCACCTGGTCGACTGCTTTCCCCACAATATTAGTTCTTGAATTATATATAACTGACCGAATAGTAGTCGTTCCTATATCCAATGTTAATATATAATTTTCTTCCATATCGAAACACAATTTTACTTCACACTGAAACCGCAATTATACTGCTGTCTGCTATAATATCACTTGATAAGTATTCACTTGCATTATTAGCAATTAACTTTCGTCTTCCTAGATTTATTTCGCCGATGTTATGACATTCATTTGACAATTAACGGTTAACACATGACAATGACAGCTTAATTACTATGAAGGCTACAAGTTTACAAACAAAATCTTTTAATAAATTTCATAATTTTATCGAAAAGTACAATTTACATAAAGATTAACTTAATTAATATTTTTTTGCATTATTTAAATACTTATTATATATTTAGTACTTATTATAATATATTAATATTTATTTCATCTAATTCAGTTGTTATTTCTTATTACACATGGCAAACTCACTTACCGTTTGTAGTATATAAGTCATTTAGTTTTTAAATATCTCTTGAATTACATTGCTAACAATTCCTTCCTCCTTGTTATTTAAGAATGTGTGAAGTCTCCTAAAATTTAATTTATTTACAAAAATAGAATACAATGTATTTGTTGATTTTTTCTAAAATATCGATTTTTAAAGGAATAGATATAAAAATAAATATTTAAATGACCATAGGATATTTATAAAAATGTGCATTAATAATCTATTGGGTAGTATATTTTATGTAATGGCAACATCAAACTGCTGTCTGACAAGCAGGCGCGTTTTGGTTTTAAGAGTGCAGAAATTGTGATGTAAAAAGAGAAGAATAAATGTTTGTTGACCATCATGGCGAATCCTAGGAAATTTAGTGAAAAAATAGCACTTCATAATCAAAAACAGGCGGAAGAGACGGCGGCATTTGAAAAAATTATGCGCGAAGTTTCCGACGCAACCAATAAGGTATGTCGCGACTTGCCTATTTACTCAGGCAATCGCTTCCTGGCCGTCAAATGTGCCCGCCGACGTAAACAATAATCATTTCAATATGCCTATTGCGCCTCAATTAATAACTAAACATTAATCTCGTTCAAATAAGTATCAATAATGTTTCCGCGTATTCAATTCCTATAATAATTAGCAACTGTCATTGTCGAAATTGTTTTATTATTGTGTATCCCATGGACGCTTCAAACAATAACGAGATTAAGAATATGATCAGTCGAAGGTTACTGCTCATAAATGATATAATATTTGTTTTATGTCCCCATTACCATCAAATATTTCATTCACTTTATAGGCTTTGCAGTTGATTTTAAGTTGCTAGATTTTCAGTGCTACGTTTATTGTCAACAAACATCTTAGGAGCGTTGACTCTCTTTTAGATCTAATCAATTAACAATGATATTTATATGTATAATTCAATATATGTAAAACTGGTAAATTGAAACACATAACATTTATTACCTTTTGTTACAAATGTTGTTTATTAAGTAATAAAAATATTTAATACATCAGTTACTTTTAATATATAAATATCTTATGGCACTGTTTATGGTTGCACCCATCAAAAACAGCTCTACCAATATTTTAATTTTTTTATGCTTAATAGGTATGAAAGAAGTTTAAAATAAACTTTCACAGTCTAACATCCCATTCTTAATCATGATTTAAACTTTGTGCAGGTCGATTAGTATTCATATGAATCAAAAGAGTTGCTTTGCACAGTTTTTCAATAAAAGTGGTTACAGGTGAACTCTAGTAGTCGTCGAGTTAAAGCCAAACCACCTGAAACTGAAGTTACTGAAACCTTAGTTGCAACACAACAGAGTTTGGGCACATTCCGGAGTGGTTCTCTCCCTAATGTTGCAGCACCTCAGCCTCCAACAACAGAGCCTGAAGCCACTAAGGTTCATTCATTTGGACTCTGCTTGTTGATCTCCCTATATGTTTTGTAGCCTCGCAAAATTTTTATTTATGGTAGTGGTGCTAGATTTGTAGAAGTTTATTTTCATTCTTACTTTTTCCTCTTTGGTCAGTAGATAGTGATTATTTTCTGATGTTTTTATTCTTTGATATTGCCCTTTTTTGATGTGTCCAATACCAGGTTGTATTAGGAAACCATGATTTCTTAAAGTTCTTTTTTTGTATTTAGGATTTGTTTCTAAAATTTCTAAAATAATTGGTCGGCAAATATGAGTTTTATCAACTATTTAATGTAATTGTTTAAGGACCTTATTTGGCTTCTATTTGGTCAATATAAAGAATAATGCTTGGCTTTTATAGAAACTAGCTTGTCAAAAATATTACAATAAAATTGAATTATGTTTATTATATCAATTTTTATATATGTGTGGTATTTTTGTAGGATTGCTAAATTATTTTAAGGAGAAGTATAAAATTTTTTGATAAATAATTTAATTATTAAATTGTAATTTATTTGAAATACTGCTATCTATGACTGCACAATTGGTAGTATGTACCAATTTTGACAGAACAATATTTAATGTATTATTATTAGTAAGAAGCAATATATTACAATTTTAAAATAAGGTCCTACACAAAACTTTTTAAACTTCCTATATAGAAATAAACATTTAAACCTTTTATATACACAATTATTAATGAGTTATAGTTAGATTAGAATTGTAGATAGATATGTGAAAAAAACTATAATGATGTCTACTGTCATTCACTTGAGTATAAACATATGTCTTTGAATAAAAAAAGTAATTTAACTTTTGAAATTTGATTTAAGAATATATAGGCAAGTCTGAATGAAGTTTAGGAGTATATCTAGTATTACAGGTCAACACAAAAATTGACTTTATATAAAGTAACAAATTTAGATCATTGTTAGACAAAAAAGTGGTTCAGCAGCTATAACTAATATAATACATTTTGTTGCTCCACTTTTTTTTCCATGTTTGTACATAATTATCTAAAAATCATAAATTAAACCTTAAGTCAAAGAATGAATTCTCTTGTTAAGCTGCACTATCCACATATATAAAATTTTTCAAGATATGTTACATTTTCCTTGTAGCTAGCTGTAACTGTTTTAGTCATTTTCTGTGATTATTTAATTGATGAATATCTCTATTGCATTGAGCATGAGTAGCCTGTTTTATAATAATGTGTAATCTAAAATTATGTCTCCATCTAAAACCTTATTGCAGTGTAGTTATTTCATTACTTAATTGAAATAAAGACTTAACAAATATGCATACCATATTTACATATTCTTATCCTCATGAAATTTAAAAATATTCATAACATTTAATAAAGCTGTATGGATAATTAGTGGGTGCCTAGCAAGCACCGTCATGTTACAAATTAAATACATTTTATTACTGTAGGAAAATGGAAAATTAGTGTATTGATTTTTTTGGCAGGTTTGCTAATGTTATAGTCAGTTGCAAATATTCATTTTCATTGAGTGACTAGTGATCCAAAACTATTGTTGTATTATTAGCTTTGTTATAAAATGGGTTTGAGCATATTGGTTGCTCTCAAAGTATATAAGGGAGATAAGTGAATTCCTTGTTTGAGTTATGTACAAGTACATAGTTATATGAAAAGTTATTAGCTATGTATTTCAATATAAGCCTAACAGCCATGCAACCTAATAACTCATCAACAATTATTAAATATTTTTTATTCATACATTCCCGGCTGTTACCCATGATAGTTTCTGATTCAGGGAGAATGTGGGAAACCCCTCTTAATGTGTCTACATTGTTATGGTATTATAGGAGTCACTTTGTTAAATTTCTAGCTAACCACAAATAAATTTGACCATCTTGTAATAAGTGAGCGAGTGAGTTAGTCATTATTTTCAAACCACCTCAGCTTTATCTATGGATATTTTATAGATTTACTTAGTATGCTACAAGTTCTGTTTTTACTTTTTAAAATAAACCAACATGAATGAAATAAGTTTAAATTGTATGCAAATAAGGAATTACTAATTAACAATGAGTGAATAACTTTATAATTTTGCATTGTAAACTTTGGGTTTCAAGGTTGTACCTAGATTTTATACAGTTACATACAGTTTTTTAAATTTACCATGACGGGAATCGAACTCTACATCGCTACTAGAAAATGTAGTACTCGTCATAATGCTAGCGAGTTGTACACATCAAGTATGCTAATTAGTACATTTTTAATTCCCGATTGTTGCAACATAATCAGATTTAACTAGCTTCTTAAGATTTCCGAATTCCTCATTCTATTAAATATTTAAATATTATAAATGATTAAAAGAATTACTTTAAACATAAAACTTTGTTAAAATCAACAAATCGTATTATAAAAGGGAATAACAAATGATTTATAGATAAATGCGCCTTATTTTTATCCTGTTGTCTTTCTAAGAAGTTTATGTATGAGGAAACAAATGTGATAATTTCTTTTTTGCCAATTATTTGCTAAGTATCAAACGTATGTAAACGTGTAAGTATCACGTGATTGTAAAGTCTAGAAATGTATTTGTGCGTAAGAACGGCTTAACCAACATTTTATGTGAGAATCAGTTATTAAACTTATATAGTTTGGACTTAATCTATTTAATGTTTTTAAACTTATATAGTTTGGAGCGTAATAGTGCAAGTAGGTACGATGTCGTGTAGAAACCCTCATTAAGAGGTGCATTTTACCTTGCTTGCCATAAAGTGAAGTCACAATCTTACTTTCCGGTGAACATTGACGGCCTCGCTGGTGCAATGATGCTAGTAATTACATCTCTAGCAGAGGTCCTGGTGTCGATTGTTAACGTGGCAATATTGGAAAATACCATCAGGTGTGATCACAGTTTAGTGTTAACTTGTCGGCAATAAAACAATGAAAAAAATCGTTCAGAAGTAAATTTATTTACCTTAGTTACCATTAAGTGTACATACAAATTTAACATACATACATACATACATACAAATTTAATAACGACCGGGTTTTAAAAAGGATCCGATTTATATTTTTTTAGATTTAATATGTAACATGATAAAAAGGTGGCTTTGTAACTTGAAAATATTGTTTAATTTTTTTTTATACGATGTTAAAATTCCGGCTATTTAGCAACAGTATCAATAAATCATAACTCGAGTAGATGAATAAATATTAAAATAAAACTGTTTAAATTAGGGTTGGGGCCCATCGAAATAATTACATTTAAATTTCACTCACAAAGTAAAAATGTACATACAAAGACATAACATGCAATTCCATATTTAAATGAAATTAAAAATTAAGAATGTCAAAAAAAAACAATAAAAAACCAAAATTACAATAGATTTTTTCTTTTTGAAATACAGCAGTTGTTATAAATGTTTTTGTGACAACTGTTTCTGTTTTCATAAACAATTTTAAATTTGCGGGTTACACGTAATCTCCTTTCCAGCGTTGATATTATTAACATTTATTTCCAAAGACAATACATAAAAACAGTGTCGAATAATTTGCTAAGAAAGTATTTTACGTGAAATTAGAAGAATATAACCCAAAAATATAACGGCAAGGCCATGTTTATTATAAATATATATGTAATAAATTTATTCATTTTTAAAACATAATAATTCTTGTTCATAGCCGGAGGAAACTACGTTGGCAACACAATACGGTCTCGGTGGTAGAAGCGGGGGTACTTCCCCTACCCCTCGGTCACCAGGACAAAGGGGTCGAGCCTCTTCCTCTGTAGGACCAATGCGACGGCCAGCGGATAGAAAACACGACACCAGTCCCTATGGAAGTAATGTTTATCTCAGGTAAGTACAGGCTGTTTTTTAATGTTTCTTTTTTTTGTAACCCTAATAGCTATCATATCATATCGCCATAAAGGCAGTACTGTCTTAGAAATGAAGATATCCTGGAAAATACGATGGTGGAAACTTTGCTCTAAAACCTTTTTGTGAGACCTAATCTCGGTAGAAAACAAAGTTTCTGTGATGCGAGAACTTTTAATTATAAGTTAGGGATGGCGTACCTTTTCTGTTGACGTGAGGAAATGTGAGTCTCATCTTATTACATATCTATCTGATTTACATATATACACAAATAGGCGCGTGCGCACGCTTGCACTCACATACACACGCAAGCACACACACGCGCTCATGCACTCGCGTACGCACCCAAGCACGCCCACGCATACTTGAATAAACTTCCCGTTCCCGTGGTAGTGTCGGGATATATCCGCGTAGTTCCTGACTCCGCGAAGGTATGGATAAATTTGTTATTTATCGGATCAAATTGACAATCTGAAACAATTTCAGCAAAATCAGTCCTGCCATTCAGGAGTTCAGTTATATATATACAACCCTAAATTTTCACTTTCCTATTACCAACCCTTATTTTTAATAGCTATAACCTGAGGTCCTGGGTTCGAGGCCCGGGTCGGGCCAGTTCAAAAATCAATATTGAGTTTTCTATTAAGATTTTCTCAACATTTGTCCGAAGTTGGCGGTGTGATTCACCCCCGTGCCTCGGACTGCACGTTAAGCTGTCGGTCTTGCGCCTGATCTCTCTCCGGTCGTGTGGGATTCCCGTCACATCGGACTATGAGAATGAAGAAATAGAGAGTGCACTTGTGTACTATGCCTGCCATTCCGCAGTGGAGCATCGTGGTGGGTCTGTGCTCTAAAAAAAACCCTCGCTTCTCGGAGTGAGGAGGCCTGTGCCCAACAGTGGGACGTTAATGGGCTACTACTTATTTTTTTAACCCAAAAGTTAATGGCAATTCATTCGTAATGTCACAACGAGATAACTTATTTGTTAATTTAAAAAATAAAATAAAAATGAAATCGTGACTTAGTTCGCGTTTTGCATAATTAATTGTTATTAACATTTCCAACTCACCTTTTTTCATGATATATTGCTTTCATATTGTACATTGCGTGCGATACTAGTATAATGATAGTGTTAAATTGTTTTTAATGTTTACGACAGCTTTGCTTCATAGTGTTGGTTCAAACCATAAGTTTATTTACTTTCAATTTGAATACATGTTACTTCTCAAAGGAACTTTGTCAGGTTTGCTAGCGCTATGGAACAATTTCGCTAGCAAACACCCGGGTTCTAGAAATTGTATTATCTACTTTGCGGAAGTTCGCACTGGTTGAAGGATATACCATTGGCTAGTTTCATATTACCAGCAAGTATGTGTTAAGCAAAAAAATCGCGTTCCGGTACGATATTCTGTAAAAATCATAAGTAAGAAGTAAATTTTATTGCCAGGTTAACTCGCATAGTATAATAAACTTAGAGTTCGCATAATAAAATCTAGCAATCTTGATATAATGACAACATTAATGTTTTCACCCGACCTGCCTACACGATAAGTAGGGCCTTAAAAATAAACTTGACGATATCGCAAATTCTAACAGGATTTTCATATTGTCTTCATAAATATAAAAGAAAAAAACAGCCCTGAATGCAAATGTGAACCAGAAAAGACTGAAAACATATTACACTTAATAACTTACTGCCCGAGATTTATTATAGAAAGAAACAACGTCGAGTTAGAAATAAATAAAAACTTTTACAATGTTGCCAAAAGGTAGCAAACATAATAAGAAAATAAATCATAATAACGAAATATATCTAGATATATAATATGAGAAATAAACATGTATAGTAATAAAATAATCGCATATAAAATACTAAATAAGTAATAAAGTTTGAAAATAGCCTAATAACAAACTCTGACCACAATGTCAAAGGTCATTGTAGCGACAAAACAAAAACTAACTTCTAGTATATACTTAGAGTATATGGGCATAACAAATATTCATATTTCCTATATTTTTAAGCCGAAGTTTCTACAAGAACAAAGATTTATGAGAGTGAGAAATTTGAGTTATTTACTAATTAAACAAATTATGTTAGTTTAAAACTAAAGTGGAACACGATAAATATAAATTCGCTATTATCCTCGAGTTCTTCCGCTCTTCAACACTTAGTACACTCAATAACCCTTTCACATCAATAAAATGCACGAAGACCTTGTGTATAAAATAAGGCGTTATAATAAGCTACGTTAATATAGAGATTTGTATTCGGAGAGTCCTGTCCGTCTTAACGCTGTGAATTTTTTGAAAGAAATACACTTTATACTACTTTATTACAGTATTTTATAGAAATCGACTCCTGAACCGAATTTCGGCCACGGTGGTCAATCTCAAGCTAAGCTTAGTTATTTTCATGGGTTATTATAGTGCACAAGCGTATGCGCAAAAACAAGTGCTCTATCTACTCCGATAGGACGGCAATCCGACACAACCGGGATCTAATCTGGGACCTCGGCTAGCAAAGCCAGTACTCTCACCACTGAGATAATGAGTGAAATTTAAACAACCGGCGGGGGAAGGTCCAAGTGATAATGGGATAAATTATGTACGTGATTAAACCGTGAATACCTTACGAAATTGAATTATTTAATGGTTTTATTTTATTGATGTCTTATCATCAAAATCTAAAATCATTCGAAGTTTTTAAGTGTTCAAAAATCTAATTCCAATACGCAAACACACAAACACAAACACACAAATTGCGCCTGTAAAGCTAGATATAGATATTAGTTATGGATTTCATCGTATCTGTGAAAGTGTCTTTAAATATAAATTTAACTTATTTGGATAGTTTTACGATATAATGATATCAGTACAAATGTAATCGAAATTATCGGTCTCTTTTTGTGAGTTAAATATAATTAGTTAATCTTGACTGTCCAAAAATTCCACGAAGCTTCTATAAAACAAGAAACAAAGAGCATTGCCATAAACTTCCTTAGCTTAGATGACAGCGCTGTAGATTTTTTATATTGAACAAGAGTCACAGGAATTTTCTGCAAAATCTACGGGAATTTTTATTCATTATGTAAAGATAATTTTACAAAATTCTTTCCATAAATACAAGCTGCGTTTCCTTTTATAAAATTTTTCGATCAATATGCCATTCCAACAAATTTGTTCATTGCTTTACTTTATTTCAATGAATTTTACGAGAAACCCTACTTAACAATTTCATGACGAAATCCGTATATTGCTATTCGCAACCCACTCACCAATTTTATTCTTATCCTTCATTTAAATTGGCAGATATGATTACATTAAAACATCCGACGTATCTTCCGTGCCCTTTGAAATAGGTTCATATTTGAAATTAGATTAAGTACAACATTAGGCCTATATTCCCCTAATCTTAAGGGAAAATGTTGTATATGTGTTATATTATATGTTAACATTTTTAGACAGTATCGTACCGGAACCCATTTTATTTGTTTGGCGGTACATCTTTGCTGGTAGGATGGTGACTAGTCACGACCGAAGCCTCCTACCAGTCCAGACTCAGATAAATTAGAAATCACAATTTCCTAAATGTGGCGCCTGGGAATCGAACTCAAAATCTGCTAGCGAAGCGAGAACTCAAAAGTAGTCAAAAATTGATTATTAATGTTAAGTATAAAAATATGTTTCCTAGATTTTTATGTAACTTTAGGGCAAGCTTTCAATATAAATATAGAAACATCATGGTCTGTAATTTGGTTACACAAAATTTGTCAGTTGAATTATTATTAAAAGGACAAGTGACATTAAAAAAAAGGAAATCAACTCATAGACCTTTAAATATTGTGAGCTTTCAATTGATGGCGCTGGAAAATTTTTCTCAAGTACGATTAAATTAAACGTAATTATTATTTAAATAAATAAAACTGTGTTATCATCCAATGTAATCCATAGTGTATTTTATTAACGATTAAAAATATATAAAAGATTGATGTAGGCAGAGTGTTAACTAATAGTAGAAACTGACAAAGGATGGATGTATTGACCTTTATTAAATGTAAATATATACTAAATCGCCATATATGTAACAAATATAACTCCCTAACTTTTTAAATTCATCAGGAGTTAGATCAATAATATTGCTTTTCGCTTATCGCGTGCCATAAGCAGAGACCGCTGATAAATCAATTGGTTACTAATATAATAAAACTGCGAGTATAACTAATTACTAAATCGCTAAAAATAAATTCCAAAACGAGGTTTTCTCGTAACAGAGTACTCTAGTTGATGAGATTATTGGTAACAACTTTCTTTTCTACCTTTGCGTAAGTTGAGGCCTCGCTGGCAAAATGGTGCAAGTACTCTCTTCTCTAGGCTTCTCTCCTGGCTGCGATGGCTGGCAGGGCAAATATAGGAAAAGGGCAATTTCTCAGTTAGTCTGAGTGTAGACTGGTGGGAGGCTTTAAACGGTTAAAGCCTAGCCACGGGGCTAATTACCACTATACCAGCAAAGACGTGCAAAAACATTACGTTCCGTTACGATGATGTGTAGAAACCATAATCAGGTTAGCGCTCTTCTCTTGTAGACTGTATCACCATTTATAATCAGTAGTCAAACGCTAATCTCTCAGCAAAAAAAAATACTTTCATAGGTTCTAGTTCCCCCTTGCTGCGTTAAATACATTTTTAATAAGTAACCTTTGTTATTCAAAATATCGCTTAGTATCGTAATATAGTTTTAACGGTCTCTTTCTTCTTCTTCTTTCTTTTTTCTTCTTGGTAGGGCTTGTATAGATATTCTATTATTTTCTACTTGCTATTCCCCGCAGCGATTCCGAATGCCCTTTTTATAAAATGTAAGTTACTCTTTATAATATCAGCTATTTGCCAGTGAAAGTTCAGTCAAAATCGGTCAATGTAAAAGATTTTTTTTTAATCTAGAGGATATTAGGGACTTTTGTCCACAAGACACGTCAGCCCCATCGTAACTTAACTTTAATATAAATCACCGATAACCCGCTCCTATCATACTGTAAAATTGTACAGCTACTTCTGACTTTGGACTACTCAGAATGCTCTGCAGTAGGCCAACATCAAAACAAATGTTATACAGATTAACATACAGTACATTTTAACTTCTCTAGGTCCTAAGTTTGATGCCCGGCAAAATAAACTTAGGAAAGTATCATTGCTAATTTGTTTATGCTCTACAGTCGACCGCTACGCCGGTTGCAATTTAACACCTTAAAAACAAAATTCTTTAGCCAATTTTCGCCAATACGAGACATAGAAAACTCCAATCCTTACTGAAGTTTTATTTCTCATGTTAAAACTGTCAACGTATCAAACTTAGCTTTATGGACTTAAAAAAAATATTCCCATTTATAAAATTCGTTTTGAATTTGTAATTATAATGATGTACAAATACAATGTTTACTTGACTCAAGGGTAATTTTAATGTCTTATGGTTTAGAAGGCACAAATAACAAATTCTTTAATTTAATTGCGTTCGTTTGTATAGCGTTACTACACGAATTATGCCATTTTTTCCCTAACTCCGTAGAGCGATACAATTTTCTCGGAACCCCATTCTCGAATTGGAGTATACGTTATTTAACTCCTATTACATATTGGATCAGACTGTCCCGCTATGAATCTTGTTCAAAACTTCGATCATTAATAAAATACTTTTTTTAATCATCTACTTAAGTTCAAATACACTTTTTTACTTGATCGAGGATGATACTTGTTGTTAATACATTTTTACAAACATTAATGCATTAATTAAATGGATTTAGCGAAAAATAGTACAGTGTCATCTATATAATGTTTAGACGTAGGAATTGACTTTCATGTTTTATATATTTCTTGCTTTATTACAGATAGAGAACCAATATCAACTAACAGTTTATTATAATACATAAAGACAAGTGCAACTTAACACTTTTGAAAGGACTATTTTACTTGGTTTCCAAAAAATAATTGCGTCTTCATGTCTCATGTGAAAATATATAAATATCGTATTAATAATATTTCTATATGGACCTACTCATATTACGTTTTTAAATATTATAATCCGACATTATTAATTTTAACAATCGTATGGAAATATGTTCATTAAGTTTTTATGTTCACACACTTTCCGCTCTTGATTTTTAATGTTAGGTAACCCTCCGTGAACCGTAAAGTTCCGACTCCATTGGCATAAAAGCTGTGAGCTAATAATAGCTTATAAGAAACCTATCAAAAAATATCGTCTGTCACTTAGGAACTTTAATATAAAATATTTATTTTGTAGCGGTTTTGAGTCTTATACAATTGTTTCCAGTGTATGACTTGATGATGATATTAAAAAGCGACTGAAATGTAGATTTGACAGAATTAATTCGGTCGTTGTATTGAAAAGAACCCACAAAAACGCAGCAGATTGTTCTTTTTATCATCATCATCATCAAATCAAACTGTCCCACAAAAAATTACTTCCATTAACATGACTCTATACAAACATTCAAAACTATTCGCGATTGACTTGAAAATTAGTAGTGATTCCGTTAGCAATGTAGACGGTCACTAAGTATTGATTTCCCCATACTACTATGGCATCGGTAAATACGCGAGTGAGAAAACGATCAGCTAGTAAATTGTATAATTATAAGTATGTAATTGTTCCGCTTACAATGGAACACTGCGTTAAGGTGACTTTGAAGACGTTTTTAAGCTGTAAGGCAACCTACGCCAATTATATTCAATTACATACACAATAATATTTTTACTACATCTTTGTAATTTACAATTCTGATTTAAATACATTACAGAAAATGTTAGCTAAAATATAAAGTACTAGCTGGACCCTCGACTTCGTCTGCGTGGAATGTTTTTTGGCAACATTTTCTTTAATTTAGACAAATTGTTTTACAAATAAGAAACATGCCCGCACTGCTTGGAATATCCCAAAATATTCTTATGATAGATTCCATTATATAAAAGAAAAAATTCTGACCACGCTTTACATACCTTAAAAGATAAACTTGAAGTTTAATTTTTTTTAATTAACACCCCCGCAACCCCCTTTGCGGGTGGAATTTCGTAAAATCCGTTCTTAGCTGATAGCTAGTCGGCAAAAGGAAAATTCCTACAAAATTTCAAGTCTCTACGCTTTATGGTTCCAGAGATATCGTGATGAGTCAATAGATACCTGGATACCTTATATAGGTATACTAGCTGAACCCGCGACTTCTGCGTGGAATGATTTTTGGGTATCATTTTCATTAATTAAGGCATATTGTTTTACCAATAAGAAACATACGTATAACACCTCCTCAACCCCCTTTGCTGGTGGAATTTCGCAAAATCCGTTCTTAGCTGAGCTCTACTCGGCAAAAGGAAAATTCCTACAAAATTTCAAGTCTCTACGCCTTATGTTATGAGTCAATAGTTAACACCCCCGCAACCACCCTTGCTGGTGGAATTTCGCAAAATCTGTTCTTAGCTGAGCTCTACTCGGCAAAAGGAGTATTTCTACCAAACTTCAAGTCTCTACGCCTCGATTCCAGATATATCGTGATGAGTCAATAGATACCTGGATCTCTTATATATGTTGGTAGATAATGAAATATTTTTAAGCCTATTGAAAAGCTATTTATTAAATATCATACAGAAAATTTAGTACATTTAGTACTTAGTTGTGGGAAATTTCGCTTTTTGATGATTTCACCTGGTAAGTGATACATTCTAAGGTGGTAGCGCGATATCTGTTTGATTTACATCATACCGCAACGCAATTTTCGCTTATCGTTATGCCTTTGCTGGTGAGGTTTCCACCACCAATCAGACCTTCAACAATTTCAATATTTATATTTGCACTGATGTTATTTAAAAGAATAAATGAAGAGCTCATTCTCGTGAGTATTTGCACCATTCTGGACGTACTGCTTCACAACGAAAATATTTCTTAAATTTCAACAATTTATATATTTATATTAACACTGACATTATTTAAAAGAATAATGAAGAGCTTATTTTCGTTAGTATTTGTATCATTCTGCGTAATAGAATCACTGGACGCACTGCTTCACATTGGAAAAAATTTGTTAAACGTTCTGCAATTTTTATATCTATATTATTTGATCACTGATATTATTTGAATGAATAAATGAAGCTTATTTTCTGAAAATTATGTTTTTTTATAACCGCTACCATATTATGAATTGTATGCGGTGTGTCATCGGCATATGAATTCAGGTGTCATTATGATCCTTTCTGGGAAATCTCATTCATAATTAATAATTATATTGTTTGCAACCTGCTGACACAATGAAATACGCACTGGATATTTACATTGACATTAGGTCAACTGCTTTCAAATTTTGTACATGTCGGTTTTATTAAAAGGTAAAACGTTAGTTGATAACCCGACGGAACTTTAATTCATGTGGCATGCTTCCTATGAATTCGCTGGAGTAGAACAATTATTAAAAGACAGACATAACAATTTTTACGAAATAATTTAAACCAGATCACGCTTCGTTTGAGGGAATATGATATAAATAAATCAACAAATAGATTCTTATAAGCTCTATATTACTCTAAAAAACAATTATTACAAATACAAATGTTTCTACCTATATCCGATACAGACTCTGAATACATTTTTTTATTTATCAGAAAGAGCTTAATCTACAATAAAACATTAGTTATTCAGTGGTTTCCACCTTAGGATTGTGAAAAACACATCAGTCCAAAATGTTTATTTAAAATGCTTTTTAATTGTTTGTAAAACAATATATTTATTTGTAATACAGTATCCTCGAGCATTCTTGAACGAATAAAAGTGGAGAGATTGCAAGAAGAGGATGTTAGAGAAGAATATCTGAAAAATTTGAGTGGGCGATTCAAGAGTGAAGACGAAGGAAATGAGATTGAAAGTTTATGGAATAAATTTAAAGATGGAGTGGTTGGTGCTGCTATTGATGTATGTGGCGTGTCTAAAAGGAGGAAAGGTAAGAAAGAGAAGAATTTGTGGATGGACAAAAATGTTCAAGCAGCTGTGTGTGAAAAGAAGAAAGCTTGGTCCGATTGGTTGGCTACAAAAGCGAACCAACGAATGCAAAAGGCAACGAATGATGACGTAAAAAAGGCAAGAATGGAATACAAAAGGGTGAAAGTAATCGTGAAAGAAGCTGTAAGAAAGAAAAAAGAAGAATACAGTGATATGTATGATAGGAGACTTTCTGATGATTTTCAGTCAAACAAAAAGTTTTTCTGGAAATCAATACAATTTGCCCGAGGGAGATCTACTTCCTCGGAGCTTTGTAAAATCAGAAGTTTAGATGGAAGTTTAATAAAAGGAGAAGAATGGATATTGAAGAGATGGAAGGATCATTTTGAAAGTTTGTTTGAAAGAAATGAAGCAGAGGTAAATATGGCCTCTGCGGATAGCAATGAATGTAAGACAAGTGATAGCGAGATTAGTATGGATGACATCATGAAAGCGATAAAAGGTATGAAATCAGGTAAGGCTGCTGGGTATGACAGAGTGTCAGTCGAGATGCTGAAGGCTGGCCGCGGGATTGTGGTAGCTCAGCTGTACTGCCTTTTCAATATATGCTGGGAGAAAGGTCAAGTCCCAAGAGATTGGAGCAAGGCCGTAATTGTCCCTCTATATAAAGGAAAAGGGTCACAGCAGGAGTGCAAAAATTACCGCGGTATCAGCCTTCTTAGTGTCGTCGGCAAATTGTATGCAAAGATATTAATTGAAAGGGTGATTAATGAAACTGATGGGAAAATATGGGACGTGCAAGCGGGATTTAGAAGAGGAATGGGATGTACGGATCAGGTCTTTTCTTTACGGTGCATAACTGAAAAATGTTTGGCTAAACACCAAAAAGTTTATTGCGCGTTCGTAGATTTAGAAAAGGCCTATGATCGAGTGGTGAGGAATGAGCTGTGGTCAACGTTATCTACGTATGGGGTGAGCGGTTGTCTGATCCAAGCATTGAAGTCTCTCTATGAGGGTTCTAGTGCCTGTGTCAGAATAAACGGAGCGTACACGGAGTGGTTTCCTGTCGAAAGAGGTGTTCGACAGGGATGTGTTGCGTCACCATGGCTGTTCAACCTTTTCATGGATAAATGTTTGACAGATTTAAAAGAAAGTATGTATGGGTTAAGAATGAATGAATTACTCATCAAATGTTTACTCTACGCTGATGATCAAGTAATACTTGCGTCATCCGCTAACGAGCTTCAGGAGATGCTAAATATTATGAATGAAGCTTTGAAAGGGAAAGGAATGAAAGTGAATGTAAACAAAACGAAAGTTATGCTTTTTGAACGAGATGAATCTATGATGAATGGCAATATTTTGATAGATGGGGAACAAGTGGAAGAGGTGAAAGAATTTGTATACTTGGGATCTAAATTTACAAAAGATGGAACATGTGAAAGTGATATCGAAAGGAGAGTGAATGCAGGGAATATGGTAAATGGTGCTCTGCATGCTTTTATGAATAGCCAGATGGTGTCTCAAAGGGCTAGACTGGCAGTGCATGCTGGAGTGTTGGTGCCAACACTTATGTATGGTAGTGAAAGTTGGGTATGGCAGAAGAATCACAAAAGTAAAATAAATGCGGTAGAGATGAGAGCGTTGAGAAGCATGAGTGGATTAAAACTGAGTGACAGAGTAAGAAATAGTGTGATAAGAGAACGTTGTGGTATAAAAGAAGACGTAGTGACTAAAATTGAGAAAGGTATGCTTAGATGGTTTGGGCATGTAGAGAGAATGAATGAAAGGAGACTGACAAAAAGGATTTATGAGTCAAGAGTGAATGCGAAAGTTGGAAGGGGAAGACCGAGGCGAACGTTCCTGGACCAAATCCAGGACATTTTAAATAACGGCCAGGTCAAGAGTACTCTAAACCGACGAACTTGTATGAAAGATTTAATGAGATTGAAAGAAGCGAAGGAGATATGCAAGGATCGTGGCAAGTGGAAGGATGTTGTCTCTGCCTACCCCTATGGGAATAAGGCGTGATGCTATGTATGTATGTAATACAGTATAACACAAAGAATAATTTTATGACGCTCGTAAAATTAAGTGTACCTTTAGTATCTTTAAAAAAAAACTCTAAAAGTTGTGCTTGTGAATGTTTGTAGTTGTGTCAAGTGTAAATATAAATGTAACTGATTTTATCACTTCAAGCGAATATTCCCTAAACCGGTTTCAAAGCTTTTCGCGATTGAGCATAATAACTTTTTGCAATGTAGATGGTCACTATGTTATTATATATGTCGGAGATTATATATAAGAGAGAATGAGCATAAAGCATAGGGGCGTAGGGTTCTCCGCCGACATCGTCATTAATACCATCCATGATTCAATTTCCATACTGTAGGCGTTCGTGGGTAATGTTGGTGGAATCAACCACGTTATTAATTAACTCAGATCATATTGTTCAATCACGTTATGTTCCCGATATCAACATATACAAACTCATTAATAATAATAGCTAGGAACGCGACAGTTTCAATAGTCGACCGCTCTGGCGGACCGTCACCCGTGAACTACCGAGAGACGCTCGCCGGATTGTCGTTATTGACTCTGCCACATGCCGATAGACAGATGGCGCCAGCGTTCCACAGACTATTGCACTCCGATATATATTTCCTTACAAATTTAGCAATATACCAGCAGAAACCTTATAGAGATTATTATATAAATCATTTATTAAAGTCTTTTATGTACACATTAAAAACTGATATATTTTATGTTTAAAAAGTTTGAATAAAATAATAACGTTTTCATACTCAGTGTCGTATCTTTATCGGGAGCTTAGAAGGCTTAGAAGCAAACATGATATTCTATACTAACATTATAAATGCAAAATTTACATTTTTCACAGCAGGGCATTTGAATTTCATGAATTTAGATTTACTAATAGAGTGAAGCCTGTAATATACCCCAATAGCTGTATTTATAATGTTGTGCCAATAATTAAATAATGTGTAGACGTATACATATATGAGTAGTATATAAGTTGTACCTCATACTATGCGAACGAATAAAGCTATTTTCTTTCTTTCTAATAGCACATTGCTGTTAAACTACTTATATGTATATGATTATTACCACATGAAATAACGATAATTTTGTAGTTAATTTAAGTGAAATGTATCGCATTTTCTAGCCCACCACCAGATAGCAACTGGCGACGGACGAATTCTGATTCAGCGCTGCACCAATCCTGCGGTGGAGAGCAACAGGCGGTCGCCCAGCCTCTCTCACCACATCATCCCTTGCATTCCCACGCCCACCCACACCTGCATCCCCACCAGAACCATCGGCGAGGTAAGAAATCTATGTAACTAATGCAAGTTTTTATAGTAAAACTTCTTAACGTACGCATGACTTGGGGAGTGAGCTGGTGAATGCGTGACGAGAGCGTTACGGAAAATGTGATTGAACGAGGCAAGTAAGTAAGTAGAAGCCCATTAACGTCCCACTACTGGGCACAGGCCTCCTCACTCTGAGGAGCGAGAGTTTTTAGAGCATAGACCCACCACGCTGCTCCAGTGCGGATTGGCAGGCAGGGCGAGGCAAACGGACGACGAATAAATTTAAATATAATTAACTAATATAATATTGTAATGATGATGGAAGAAAAATACATAATACCCAATTGAGTTTGTTGTGGGCTCTTCTCAGGACAGGGCGTGTAGGAACTCTCGTAGCTTTAGATTTTAAGTCATTCTTTAATACCATCATCAGTCATACATTAGAATTAGTGTGTGGGAAATAAAAAAATATAAGTGAGGACTCAAAAGTGCGGTAAATACCTACTCGAATAAAGATATCTTGACTTTGTCCATATTAAACAAATGTTTTACTTCAGTCGTGTGGTCTAAGCAAACTCGTTTTTTGAAGTAAAACTTCTTTACTCACGTTTGACTTGAGGAGTAAGCTAATGTATGCGTGACGAGAGTGTTACAAAAACTGTGGCCGAGGCGAATGGGCATATATATGTTTTACTTCAGTAGTATTTTTTTTTTTTTTTTTTTATCGATGGGAAATGCAATTTACGCACTAACCCTGACCGATGACGAGTCAGGAGTGTGGGACTCGGCGATGGAAGGTCTCGCAATACCCACTAAAACCCAGCGGAACCTTCTTCATCCATTAGTGAGGCACCAGGTGATCAGCTTTCGCATTCTGCCCTGGTGTCCCGGATGAATCCGACGGAGGATTCACGGAGGCGGGAGGAGATGCGCAAACATGCGCCGCCTTATATTCAGCCTTCTTCGGCGGTGAGGGGGTGCATCCACTGCATTCTCCCTCTCTCTCTCGTGGGCTTCCTTCAGCGAGACTACCGTCTCGCAAAAGAAGGCCACTGCCGCCCACCATCTCTCGCTGGAGAGCATCGCGCCTACAAGGCTTCCCAACGAGAGGTCACCGCCGATCAACGCCACCAGGAGGTGACGCTGAGGTCCCCAGGCCGCACAATCTGCCACAGTGTGATGCGCTGAATCTATAGCTGCGCCACACTGATGACAAGCGGGTGACTCCTCCCGACCAATTTGGTGCAGGAACTTTCCGAAACACCCATGTCCGGTCAGAACCTGCACCAATCTGTAGGAAAGCGTCCCGTGCTCCCTGGAAAGCCATTGTTCCAGGTGAGGACGGATCGCCGCCACAGTGGCCATGCCCGCTACTGGGGATCTGAGATGATCGCTCCATTTTTGGACCAGAGCCTGGTCGGCCAGTGCTCTGACCCTTCGGACCTCGTCGACATCAGGCCGCAGGCCATCTGCCTTTGCAGCGGCTCTGTGCCGATACACGACCGCTAAAGCTTCCGCCCGTAGCTCCCACGGGGGATCACCCGCCAAGAGGGTCGCCGCCGTCCAGGATACTGTACGGTAACCTCGTATTGCCCTAACCGCTATTACCCTCTGTGCTTTGTGCAAGCAAAGGATATTGGATGTGGTCAAGGCATCCGCCCATACGGGTGCACCGTACAACGCCATACTGGCGACGATACCGGCGTACAATCTCCTGCAGGGCGATCCAGGACCTCCCACATTAGGGAGCAATCTACCTAGTGCAGCCGCTGCGTCGATGAGTCGTGGAACTAAAGATTTAAAATGTGCCACGAAGCTCCAACGGCCATCCAGTAATTCTTTCTACCACCATACCTGCTCCGACTTCCGCGAGCAGAGCTGCTTCGGCGAATTTTATTTATATTGACAATAATTTATACACTGATGTAATTGTATATATTTATTTTCAATGTTATTACTTTTTGAATATAGAACATTTTTATATGCATAAGATTTACAAGGAAAACTTAGTGAACCATTGTTCAAAGTTCGAAGCCAAACAAAAATCCACGTATCGTATCCATTAGGGTAATCTTTTCATTGGGAAATCACGGCTCCTTCTATTCAAACATGATGATTGCTTTAAATTAATGTATTTTTATGTTGATTTCAGGTACAAATATCAACCTAGACGTGTTAACAACGCTAGGCATGAATCCAACGAACCGTCCGCGATCATCGTGTGAAATACCACGAATACCTAACAATAACAAGTAAGTGACTCACACACATAGTATACAATGCTTAATACAACAATGAATTAAATCTTACAGACACTGTTGTTCGCGACTATCAATTGGATACGCTTCTACAAAAGGGAACCAATCCACAAAATATAATCTTGTTGAAATTATACTTCTTTTGGCGTGTTAGGGAAAAATGATCAGAGTAAATTTATACGACGCGTGCACACCGTCACAAATAACCGACACTGTGAAGTTAGCTATAGTCAACATTTTAGTTTTTGGGATATTTAAATGAACTTTATTTAACTAGATATTGCATTATAGTAAAACTTTCAATGTATTAAATGCCTTTATTCTAATCTTAGCGTCGTTTTTTCTACAAACGTAGAAGAAGGCGAAAGATACATTTTTTGAAAAGATTTTTATCTTATTACGCCAAAGAAGTATAACTTCTAACGCACACACACACACACATTTTTTATATATATGGCAGTAACGGATTGTAATACAGCAACTAATTAAACGATTTATTTAATTTGCAAACTATTAAGTAAGTTAAACGTTTTAATCTGTAACCATTTACCACCTCACTGTACAACATTATTGCAAATAAAATATGAACAAAGAGTTTTATAATACATATAAATAAACTAGCTGTTCTTCGCGGTGTTACCCGCTTAGTTTTTGTTTCCGTTATTAGTGCAAGTTTGCGTTTTTTCTATGGGACTATGGGAATACTTGTTTTTGGTGAAATTCTACCTTGTCTACGCTTAAAAGTTGCCAAAGTCCTTTCTCAGGCTCTAGGCTATCGGGGTACCAAATTTCGTTGAAATCCGTTCAGCAGTTTTGGCAAGAAAGCGCGATAAACAGAGATACTATTGCCTTTATAGTATTAATAAGGATTAAAAAAACATAAAAGCAATAAAGTTTCACTTAAAATCATAACATACCCTAAGCAGAACTGTAATGGACAAAATACAAAAATGTGCAATGAACAAAGTTAAAATAAAATAGTAAAACTAAGTGTTATCTGCTAGAAAAGCTCTGATTTGCTGCTTAAATAATGACAAAGTAATACACGGTAGTTCGTAATTATTAACAAAAGCCTCTTTTATTTAAGTTTTTTTTGTAATTTGTTAATAATAATTGATTGCGTCTATCACTTTGACATCCTGGTACAAAAATGATGCAAATCTTGTAATATTAGACTCAAGAGCTTATAATGTTATCTTAGAAATAAATCTATGAAAAGATTTTTTTATTTTATTGTCTATCTCTGTTTGCAAGAAATTCAAAAATCTTTAATTATATATCCTAGAATTATGTTAAGAGCAGTATATTCGTCCTTTAATTAATTGACCAACGAACACCTGGTGATAAAAGAGTGTTTTTTTTTAATGACATTCGCAGATATTATGGAAATGCAAATGGTTTGAAGGGTTTAAGACAAAATTGAAGTTATATTTTATAAGTTACCGAATATTCGCTGTGGAATGGGAAAATACTTTCATTTAAATATAAAACCTTTAACAAATTGATGGAGGAGCTATGGAACGACAAATATGGCAAAATAAGAGTAGTACTTCATGCGGGTATTCTGTGAAGAATGGGTACTTCCCAGTACGAGTATGCCCAATTGCGAAATTGAACCAGTCACAATATAAACTAGGTGTATATAATAGTTTCTAGTGCTAGTATAGCTTGGTTCTTTATTGCATAATTAGATCCAATTATATACCCGGTACTAAGCCACATGTTGAACTCGATTTATATGCGTCATAATTTCTGGTTTGCTGAACTAGTGTGAAGTTTTGATGTGATATTTTTTATAAAGTTTGATTGTCTATTAAATGACTGCCCGCCATTTTCAAAGATATTTTATTAAAAGCGATGTTTATGTTTGAGTATTTGATACTGTAGTTGTTTTGTTACTTAACTGGTTTACAGGTGTGTCTAAATGTAGATTATAAAAATAATTTAGATTGTAGAGAGTTCTAGTACTACATTTGTGGGACAGTTGTTAATCTTAATACTTCCTATAAGACTTCTCTGAGAGCGTTGCTACGTACGCCTTGTATTTGGTCCTAAAATAATTAATTAGAATCAAGAGCACTGATTTGTAATTTTTTTGCTTGAATGTTTCGACTGGTAGGGTTCTCACTATGCTCAAAACATCCCACCAGGTCGAAGTTTTAGAAAAAAAAAACATTTTTTTCTGAGACCCATGCTAGCGAATCTAGTGCTCGCATTATAACACGACTCCGACAACAAGCAACTATAACTAATATTGTGCATATAAGTGTAGTGCGAAGTAAAACTATTAGGCAACCAAAAACATTCGTGCGGTTTTCATTTATTGTTTATTTATTTGAACTGTATATTGCAAGCAAGAAAAAGTAGTGGGGTAATTTTTGTATATTGAAAAGCTTATATTAAGAACTATCATTGAATGTATTGGATAAATTTGTTTGCTTTAAATAATTTTTTTTTTTTTGTAAAGTATGGCCGTGTCAAATGCAGTGATACGTGCTTGTTTACTTTATGAATTCAAACTTGACAAAGTAAAGTTGCAGAAACTTTCAAATGTACAAAAAGTGCGTGCGTACAAAATGATAAATTAAATCTAATTTAAATTAATTAGTCGTAAAAACTCATTTTTAAGTCTTGTATATATATATATACATACAAACCTAAAACTTTTGATTTCCGAGGCTTAGATGTAGGGAAAAAGAAACATATATTAGTGATTTAATGAATTTTATTGTCATTAAAATATTAAAAGTTTTAAAAATTAATACAAATAATTTATTAAAATAATGACGAATTGTAAATAAATATGCCACAGGCTTTTGTGAATATTACAAATTATTAATTAAAATTTATTTTCAATTTAAAATTTAGAAAAGAGAATTGATAAAATGTATTTATTTTATATTTTATGAAAGATAGTATATTAAATTATTAAACGACGAGTGGCAAATTAAAAGCCACATTTTATTTGTAAATATTAGAACTACCTAACCTTCAAACGAATTAGCATAAAAACACCGCTCATCTCTGTGACGCTAATCACGCGTTTCATCCGTAAAAATTTTACCCTCATGCGCCTAAGGAAGTTTCACTTCACAATTTACCCTACTACTTTATTTTGCTTGCGACATAGAGTTCATATAAGTAAACAATAAATGAAAAGCGCACGGACTTTTTTGATTGCCAGTATATAGTAAACTAATCGTTTACCCTGTAACTGGGAATGGAGGGGAGTGCTGAAGCACAGCTGAAATTTGGGGAGGAAAGGATAAACAGAGTCGTCGGGAAAGTGGGCACCCGGTCATTGACTTAGATCTACGTTGCTGCGTTAGTAATACTCAGTTAGGTTACGCTTGTTAAAAAAATATCGATACATCGTTATTATTTTTTCAATGTATCATATTTTTGAGCGATACATTGGTGTACCGATATAAAATGTGCGACATTTAACTTGTTGAAATATCAATGTATCGATATAAAATTCCAAGTAGCGAAATGGTATAAAAATCTATATTTTTTTGACCAATAAACATTTATAAATATTTAAGAATTCTAAGAGAGGAATAATTTTTTGTACTCACTTATTTTTTACAAATTATATTTTATGTATTTTTTATTTTTGGTCGACTCGATTTGCTATTTTACAGTTTGAATTTTAAGTTGGCAACTCAAGTCTGTTAATTTCATCTATAATTGGCCGTTCGTATTGTTGACATGAGTTGACTGCATTTGATTGTGTACCTAGTTCTCAAAGAATCAATTCATGGAAATAAAATAGTTGGAGCTTTGCAGTGGATTTGTTTTATATATCTTGTCTAGTGTAGTATGGAACTTTAAAAAAAAAACATTCAAAACGTTTCAAACCAATTAAAGAAATTAGTTTGACACGAATATTCTCTGCTAAATCATACCGATATATCGATATTTAATTGCATTTCCAGCATGTCTAAGTTGGGTGATTGTTTTTGTATAACAGTGTATACGAGAGTGGTGGGGATGGAGGGGGTGGCGGCGGGGGCGGCGGACTGGCGTGCGGCGAGCTGCAGGTGCCGGGCGGCTCGCTGCCCGACCTCACCTCCGTGCACTTCCCCCCACCTCACTACATGCCACATCGGCCTTCGCCCGACTATCACCAACCCCGATACGTACGTTCATAATAATACTCTTTATGGCACACATTATGAATACACAAAGCTTTCTGGCAAATGTACAAAGAGGTCAGCGATGTCTTCCTGACAACCTGGTGCAACCTTGTGTATAAAGAGATCACACGTAGTAAGTAGCAGCCTATTAACGTCCCACTGCTAGGCACAGGCCTTCCACCCACCACGCTGCGCCACTGCGGATTCGCTGGCATAGTACAAAGTGTACTCTCATATTCCGATGTGACTGGATTCCGACACGATCGGAGAGTGATAAGGCGCAGAACCGACGGCTTAATGTGCTCTCCGGGGCACGGGGGTGGATCACACCGCCAACTTCCCAACTTCGGGCAAATATCGAGAAAATCTTAATAGAAAACTCAATATCGATTTTTGAAGTGGCCCGACCCGGGACTCGAACCCAGGACCATGTTCCACTAGATCGATGAGGCAGTTATAGTTATAGATACTAATAATAAATAGACTACATGTATATATTATATTTATTAGCCGCCTCGCGGATTCACCCGCGTTTATACCGATCTCGTGGTAGTGGAAGGTCTAGCAAGTCGGAGTATAGATTCATTTTCGTTAACATAAAGCTTTTATTTCCTTTCAGACTATTAGAGACACACTTACATTCATTATCTAATCAATAAAAATAACTTAGATATTTTAAATTCGTTACACCATTCACGTAAAATATCAGACATTAGGGAATTGAATACTCTACAGGTATTGAAAAATTATTGATTTCAAGGAGGTAATGAAAGAACTTCCTTAATGGCTCCACCAATTTTTAGCTTAATAAAAATAAAAACAGTATAGGTATATCGGTCGGTATCATTTAAAAGGATAAGGATTAATACAGAGGTATGAATAATATGGTTTGCTTATTGTCGCCACTTTTTACAATGTAAAAAAGCAGTTATGGTGGCATAACTACAGTAGTTGGACATATGGTATCGCGGTATACTTTCTTGTAGACATTAATACCTTCTATAATACTGTAGAAGATTTTTTTGATCCATCATTAACCCCAGCGACTGCGGTGAGAGATTTTTTGTGTCCAATTTTTTCACACCTTGAGTTTCATTAGTGTATTTAGGGATCTCTATTTTTTTTTGTGAGAAAATTTATAGCCTATGTCACTCAGTGAAAATGCAGCTTGCTAATGGTGAAAAAAGTTTTGATATTGGTTCCGAAATTTTTTGTGTGAAAACCTTACAAACATACATACAAAAACACAAATGTTTCTTCTTTATGGAAGGAAGGAAGGAAGGTAGCAGCCCATTAACGTCCCACTGCTGGGCACAGGCCTCCTCACGCTTAAGAGAGAGGGTTTTTAGAGCATAGACCCACCACGCTGCTCCACTGCGGATTAGCAGACGATTCTTCTTTATATCGTGTTTAAATTTGTTTAGTCTTATATTTACTGGGAGTGCGTTCCACTTAGTATGGTGAGTCGGTATTTTTTACGTTAATTGAGAAATTAATCGTAGTTCGTTGGTAAAGTTCCCTCCCAGAAATTCAAATTTAGATTTTAAATAAAATGGTGTAGTGGGTTTAAATAATATACAGTATAGAAGTGAGGTAGTATGTAGATTCACACACATACACTTTCTTTCATATTACACACAAACACCTGTATATAGCTTTGTTTTTTGGTCAGAAAAAATTCCATCATAAACGCCCGATAAGCCATGATAATCCCAGTGGATACACGCGTGGATTCTTATTAAGAGTCACAGGTTTCAACATTCTGCTTTTCTATAAACGAAATCATCGTGAGGAGATTTGCATCCTGCCAGAAATTCTGAGATTAAATCCTAAAAAAAGAAACTAGAGGTATACTTGAGATATGACAATTTTATCAAGCCAATTGGGTATAAATTGTTTTACTAATGTTATATTACATAATGGATTAAAATTAAACAGTGAACTGTTGACCATAACTCTCTTAATCTATAGTCGACCCGAGCACGCTATAATCGAACAAGCGTTACATTACCTAGAAGTACGGTATAGTTAGTTATATTCAATATTGTACTAAAGAACCTTCATAAACACTTATTAGCAAGTTGTGAACTCTTCCACAGAGTCCCACATCGCCCGGGGCGGTATCACCTGGCGGTGGGAGTGTGTCACCAGCGACGGGGGGTCTTTCCCCAGCATCAGGTTCACCAGTGGGTGCCACGGTGCCACTAGCTACAATACACCACGATCATACTCTCTACGACACACAAGTATGTATATTTTGGACTGTGTGTACGCCCGCGACTTTTAAATATTTCATTTAAAAAGGTAGCTATGCAGTGTCTTTCTTGTGAGAGTCCTGTAGAAATTCTATATTTAACTTTCCCGGCCCTAAATATCAAAAAATTATGCGTGATCCGAACGGGGATAGAAAAAACCCCGAAATGAAATAAAATTTTACTAGCAGACCTAAAACAAAACATGGCAATAATACGAACGTAGATGTTGCATGACAATTACACCGGCAAACAAAAAAAAATGTCTCTACACCGAGCGTCACCTATTTACGGACATGTTTATCGACCCGCTGAATACGAATTTCAAGTCAGTTTAGGCCGTCCAGCCTTCAATTTCGAGTAGATTGCAAAAAACTCCATAAAATAGCGAACATTCGATGTTTTGGCAAGAAAAAAATATATCTGTTTTCTGTAGCTTAACAGCTGACGAAACATTGGCGTACGGTATTTTACTTCTATTCGACGAAGTCAAACCGTTAATTTCGGTCATACGGAAGTAACATTTGCGAAAAAAAAGTAACAGTTGGTGAAGTCCAGATCATCAGAATTGTAAATTTCAAGTTTTCGCTGTTTTTGGTTTTTGCCATCGTGTCAACATAATATTTCATCGACCACAAACAAAGTGTGGAACGCAGGCTGAATCCAAATTATTAATTCGAATGCGGAGGCATTCTTCATAATTTTGATTTAACCTATCTGAAAACGTTCTGCGGTTTTTTACCGGTTCAAGTTTCCCACAAACGCAACAAAATAGATCAGGACTCTTATTGCATAGTGCATTGCGCTTCTTGTAAGTACAATACCCTCGAAACTCTTTTTTCTTGCCAAAACATCGAATTTTCGCTATGTTTTTGGGTTTTTTGCAATCTACTTGGAAACTAACCTCACCTAACCCAGAGGGTGCTTAGTCAGATAATCTGTCCGGTTACTAACTAACCGTAACGCGTAGATCTGTAGCAGAACCAAAGTCAACCGACATAGCCCTACGAATCGCGAACCTGAAGTGGCAATGGGCGGGGCCTGAAGGTGCTGAAGTGGCGACCCCGCACCGGACGGCGCAGTGTAGGGAGACCCCCTACAAGGTGGACCGACGACATAAAAAGGATTGCCGGTGACCGCTGGATCCAGGCGGCGCAAGATCGGGCCATATGGACATCATTATGTGAGACCTATGTCCAGCAGTGGACGTCCATTGGTTGAAGCGACGACTTGGAAATTGGAGACTGAACGGCCTAAACTGACTTGAAATTCGTATTCAGCGGGTCTAAAAACATGCCCGTAGATAGGTGGCGCCCGGTGTACAGACACTTTATTTTTGTGTGCCTGTGTTATGTGGTATTTTTAATATAAAAAAATATTTTTAAACGATTTGCGCTTACGGCAATAAAAAAAATAGTTTATAATGCTATTATAATTACAAAAAATATAAAGAAACCAACTTTTCCAATACTCAAGATATTACGTCGCAACTCGCACACGGGGGACTTTAAATCCTCGGCTTCGGACCGGCTATATTAATCATGCATTTTTTTAAACTGATCATTTTGAAACTTTGAATACAGTTGTTTTCTTAAATTAACGACATTTAAATTACAAAATTTTTACAGTGCTATTTATTGAAAGCTCTCGTACAATGTTTAAAGAGTTCTTTCTATATAAAGAGTTTAATTGACGTTATTTTTTATATTTAATTGTTCATATGTATAGATAGCTACTAGACCGCTTTCTAGTATTAATCCTAATAGACCGGGAATATAGTTTTTGGTCTTCCAATAGCATCCTTGTGTCCTTATAGATGTTTAACATTTTTTGTTGTTGTTGTTATATTTTTGTTGTGTTTATTTGCTTTCCACACTAGTCATTTGTTTTTTGTTTATTTCAGAATCACTTATCTGTACCAAACACAAATAATTATCTTCATCATAATAAGGTTCGTTTTCCTTTATAACCGTCTTTTAATACCAACTTCGATTACTTTTTTTTATCATCAGTATCGAGGTCTTCAGCTTTAAATGCTTACTATGCCATATTTTGCCGTCTTATATTTAACTATCCACCAACCCAAGCTTCGGCTTTTCATTAAAAAAAACTATAGGCTTTGTTTTTTTATATGCATGTTTTTATTGTTACCTTTTTATATCATTACACAATTAATATATATCTATACATCGCTTTCATTTATTTCGCTAACTAAACAAAAAGTTAAAAGTGCGTGCGTACAAAGTATACATGCCAGAAGTGAAACTTCTTTAGAAAACTATTTTTTAAATCTTGTTTATATATATAAAAATCTAAAACTTTTGATTTCCGAGACTTGGAGGGAGGAAAAAGGAAGATGTGCTAGGAATTTAATGAATTTAATTGTCATTAAAATATTAAAAGTGTCAGATATTAATTCAAATAAATAATTTATTGAGATCTCAAATGACGAATTGTAAATAAAAAAATGCCACGTGTATCTTGTCAATATTAGTAATTATTAATTAAACTTTGTTTTTGCATTTAAAATCTATGAAATATTTATATTTTATGAAAAATAGTAAATTAAAATATTAACTCACGAGTGGTCAATTCAAATGCCACGTGATATTTGTAAATATTAAAACTAAGGTTAGGCTTCAAACGAATTAGCATAAACCCAGCACATCTTCATGACGCTAATCACGCGTTTTATCCGTAAAATTTTAACTCTCATGCGCCTCAAGAAGTTGCACTTTAAACTTCTTACCACCTGTCATTTTTTTTGTAAAGCTTCAAGGGCCTAAGAGTTATCAAAGTAAATAGTATCCTTATTTGCCTGATTCTTGTTAACCATTTATTTTGCTGGTGACGAAAAACATTTTTAGTAACCACTCAAACTCCTACTTTTTAAAGTTAGGCAGCCTTAAATAGATAGTGATGAGTCTACACCAGTATTTCCCAACCTTTTTAGGCCATGTCCGATTTTGACATTTCAAAAATGTTTATACTCCGTTACATAATTCTTTAAGAAATATATATTATAAGTTTTAGATAGAAATCACTATGAAATTGAAATTCAAAATTTTTTTATATTAATTTAGAGTGATGTTGAATTCCTTACTTTAAACGACGTCTTCTCAATGTGATTATTTAATAGTAATAATAATATAAACTTAATTGCATCCTCAAATATTATTGCTTCCGAAGTGTTAGGGGACCCACATTTACGGATTTTTTTTATTATATAGCATGTCATTGCTCGTCACTATCCCGCTAATTAACTCTAACCCAGCATTGTTAACTTGGTTATAATACGTCCAGTTTATTTTTTACTAACACTTAAATATAATACTAACTACTCTTTGCATGTAAAATTTTGTTGATAATTGAAAGATAATAACTTAGAATAAATTTTCTTGTAAATTCATAGCTTATGGGATGTTATAAATTATTCTACTCTATTAAGCCGATGAGGATTATACTATTTACGAATCGTTTGATGTTAAATTGCGTTGTATTCTAATGCTAAGCGATACAGACTAAGATGGTAGCATCCTAACCTGGATGTAGGAAATGAAAAGGAAATATTTTTCGCAACATTATTCCAGGAAAGATGTTAAAACCTTTCACGTCTATTTAATAGCGCCACCTATTGAATAACCTGAAAACTTCAAAACATATATGTAATGCCAAAGTGTAAAATTAAGTTATTCAAAATACAATTTCTTTAACCTTTCCGGCCTTAAATGTCACATAAATACAGTTACGCTTGAATGTATTGTTAATTTTATGTAGCCTACCAGGATTTATATCAATTTTATTTCTTATTTTATATGAGGTGAATTCACTTTCTTAACAGTCTCTAATATTTATACTCAGTGAACTGTCATAATTATTGCTCAAAATTTTTCCCTTCTTCGTCCCAAATTTGTAATAGCATATCAGTAGCATTACCCCAAAATAGAATGCCATAAAATCAAGTTCAGAATATTCTTTATTCAAGTAAGCTCAAAAAGCATCTTTGAATCGTCAGTAGTCTGTCCGTTGGTAACAAATCTGCCATCGGTTCGGAAAGTTGAATCCACTGAAAAGAAACTGGCAAGAAGCTCAACAGTTACTCTTTTAAAGATAGGTTTGTATGTAACAATGTGTAATATATTGCTTCTGTGAGCAACTGGAATCAAGTTCAAACATTTCTATCACTTAAATAACCTTCAACATTATAATATGCCTTTTGTAAAAGGTTTTTGTTTGACATATTTCTTAAAATTATGTGGATGCAAATCTAAAACTAAATTCGATATGTTATCAAATATGTGTATGCTCATTGATTAATGATTTCTTAACTTTATTATTATATACATAATACATATAACAAATTGCGTAAATACTTAAAATTAATGTAGATTCTGTATAAACATAAAAGCCCATTTAACATATACCCAATGAAATGTTTATATCATAGGTAATATTATATATATTTCTATACACCCACAACTTTCAAGTAGGCACACTTACATAATCACACACACACACGAGAAAACAATTAACTTTACACTATGGCATACACAAATTTTATTTTATAAGTAATAATGAATACCTTGCCTATGTAAATTGTATATATTTCTGTATTGTAACGATGCTTGAGTGCACCCAGTACTACAAAACTCAGTACAGGGTCGCTTGCGACTAGTTTTACATATTTTGAAACGCGATAACACTTTTTTTGATGTAAATCCGTGCTTATTTTTCTTCTCTAAGACGTTTCGTTTTTGTCTGTTTACAGAATATTTCATCGTTAGACCATGGCTGGATGACGTCGAGTCAATACCAATCGCATTGTAGTCCGCCCTCCCAATATTCGTCAACGTCGAATATCAATGTACCTTCACCGACGGTAAGTTAATATACCGAAGGCCTCTACGTATAAAGAGTCTAATATAACATCTTAATTTTGCCAGAAAGTGTTTCAAAGACATATCATTTGTTACTGTACTACTTTAAGCATCTTGTTTTGATAGCTAAATCATTAGAAAAACGACGATCTTTGTTTATAAATGGGATGATAAGGTGTATGCAAGTTGACCGTTTATACACAGATATCATCGATGTTTACCCGTTATTTCAACTGAAATCGTCAACACTTTCATTTAGAATTGATTGCGTATAAAAAAAATTAACTAATTCAATGTCAATAAGAGATTTTTATTAATATGGAACGTATCAATGGATTTACAGAATATTTTCAACATCCCCTAAGACTGTCTATAAGAACTAATGCGAAATATACATTTAAGAAAGGAATATATTTATCAAAAACTCTTTCTAACGTATTCGTCATAATTCTGTTCCAAAATTCAATAATAATTCACGTCACGACAGGTTCAGTGACGTTAAATTCTTCGTAAGATACTCATTGTTGTTTAAAGCTGAATAACATATTTTTTCACCTTGTCGCATCGTCAATTAAAACCAATCTTATGGATGAAAATATTATAAGTAGTAAAAATACCGCTTTACTTTAAAAGCGTTATAGAATTACGAGTGTTGAAAAGGAAATTGCAAAACTTTTTTGAAGGAAAATGTTATTATAGTGTAGACCACTACAAAAACATTTACTTGTCGCTGGGAAATCCATTTACGCACCCCGACTAATCGGGTCGGGAGTATGGGACTCGGCGACAATAACCACTAAAACCCAGCGGGACCGCCATCAACCATGAGTGGAGAGCCAGAGGTTCGTGGAGGCATTCCTTCCTTGCCCCTCGGTTGCAGCTCACAGATATTCTACAGGGGGAAGAGGTATATGAATCTCCGCCCCCTGTTTCCTGCACGCCTTCGTCGGGGCTGCAGTGTATCGGCGGCATTCACCCTCTCCTTTTGCCGTGCCTCCTTAAGCGATATAACAGGCTCGCAAAAGGAGGCAACCGCTCTCAGGCCTACTCACTGATAAATATTGCTCCTATAATACTTGTCAGTGAGAGGTCTGTGCCGATCACCGACGTCATCGTGAGTCGCTGAGGTCTTCAGGCGGGACATTCTGCCACAGTGTGGTGGGCTGTGTCTGACGAGGCACCACACTCGTGACATCTGGCCAGCGGCTCACAGCCAACAGTTTGGTACAGGTATTTGCCGAAGCAACCATGATTGTTAAGCACCTGTACCAACCTGTAGGCGAGCGACCCATGCTCTCTGCCCAGCCATTTTTCCAGATGAGGGCAGATCGCTCCTCCCGCGATTGGGGATCCGAGATCATCCTTCAATTTTAAGGTTAGGGCTCTCTTAAAAAGAACCCTGACCCTCCTTATGTCGTCAGTGTCCGGCGATTCCCCTCTGGTTCTTGCGGTTGCTCTGCACTGGTAAGCAGCTGTGAGAACTTCCGCCCTGAGCTCCCATGGGGGATCACCTAACAGGAGTGTTGCTGCCGTCCATGACACTGTACGATGCCCCCGTAAAGCTGTGATCGCTATAACCCTCTGGGTACAATAACATTTTCCTTCCTTTACACTATAATAACATTCGCCTCCCTTCCACCAAATTCTTAAATTAATTAATTTGACATTAATAATTACAGAAATGATAATGATTATTGATATGGTAATAATTATTGGCATCATTAAATATTTGCATGCCATAAAATTCCAAATACAGTGGAACTAATTAATAAGCAAACACTGGTGTAACCTGTATATAGCAAATAAATTAATATGAATTTGTCAACCAACTTTTATATAAAAAACACTTTATTGTACCATTGCCACAATAAAACAATATTTGCTAATTCCGTTCTGTTTCGTTATATGGAAGAACTACTCTACATAACCTTTATAAAACATTGTTTAGATGGTGCACAGTCCAGGAAGTCCTGTTGAATCACCGCAGAATGACTACAACAATCTACATCAAGCCCTTTTACAACCGTTCGAGCAAATTACAATGGTATGTAATTATTTTATATCTTAATAGCAACATCTAAACTAATATTATAAAGGGGAAACATTTTTGTCTTTCTATATATGTATGTTTGTAATTATTAAAAAAAAAATCACCATTAGAAAGCTGCATTTTTATTGAGCGACATAAGCTATATTACTTTCACAAAAAAATAGGGATCACTAATAAAAATGCATTAATGTAATCCAGGGTGTGAAACAAAAAATCTGTTATCGCGTGCGATGCGAAAACAGTTAAAGATAGAACAAAAAAAATGTTCTACAATATTGAAAGATAGAACAAAAAAAATGTTCTACAATATTGTGGAACGTATTAATATCAATAAAAAAGTCCACGATGCCATATGTCCATCTACAGTAGTTATGCCACTATAACTACTTTTAAAAGTTTATAAAAGTGCCGACAATAATCAATCCATATTATTCATAACTCTGTATTAATACTTATCCTACTAAGTGATATTTTCTCAAAGACCGTTTCAATAACTATAAAATACTTTTTAAATTTAATAACATATCAATCTAAAGAAAATGTATCCCTAGTAGAACTCCAAAACATCAAATTTTGCTGCCACAAAACAAAACTACTTCAAATGTTGTGTAGGGGAGTTCGGAGATAATAAAGTATTACAAATAAATCTCTTCTCTAATATTATAGAAGAAATTATTACATTTTGTATTTTGCTTTTATTTTTAACAATTTATAATAAGATTTCTAACTTTTCTAAGACAAAAATTTAAGCTAATCTATTTTCGCAGTACTATGGCATTATATACTGAATAATATTCATTACGAAGCCCCTTACGTATAAACGGTCAACATGCCTTTTGAAGATTTTGCCGTTTTTGTAATTTTGATGATTCTCTGATAGCATCATCAAAACTACAAATATCCTAGTTTTTTTTTAACTATTTGACTATGAAACCCTGATGCTTACAAATATATTACTAGTACATTAATAAATAATTTATTTTTGACCAGTCTTACAATCTAAGCATTTTGTACTTGATTTTTTATAAGTAGGGGCTCTCGATACATATCATGATTACTAAAATATTTTTCATTAATTCACCCAAGCTTAAAATACAGTATTTAAAACTTCCAGTGATGCTTAATTAAAGTTTTATTCATTAATTTCATTAATTATTAGTAATATTTTTATTGGCAATGTTTTCTGTGACATTGTAAATTCACAAGTCCAGCAATGTAGGCTGTATATGATACGACGTAGGGCAATAATTTATATTAATTTTTTATATTAAATTGTATTCCGTGATATTTACATAATTTTGCAATGCACTACCCGACGAGTATCACCACTTATAACTTAGATTTTACTTTAAATTGTACAACTATACACAAAACACAGAGGTTTAAAATTAAAATATTCGTCACCCATTTAAGCTGTGTTTCATACCTGTGTTGCACAATTTATAATTATTGGCGAAAAATGGTAAACGGTTGCCTATTGAAAGCTTTAAGGATTACTTTCTATGTAACAAATCTAACATGATGCGGTCCGACTACACGGACCGGAGTATCTACGTCTAGCTATTGTGCCCACTACACGGATCCGTGATCGCACACATGGATTAACGAACGTGTCAATGTATCGCTGGTGCTAATGTTGTTTCCTGTTAAAGAATATTTTTTTAAACGTATTTAAGGAAGGTATTGGAAATTTTTGAACATTACACGTAGTTTCTTTTATAACTTTATATTGTGTTAATTTGAGCATTCACGTCCAAACATTTTTATGTTATTAATACAGTTCAATATGCTGTATTAAAAAAAAAACAATTATAACATATTTCTTAAAATTATTTTATTGTCTTGGAAAACTTTAAAATGCGTCTAACAAATTATTCCCAAACCTTTAACCTTTCTGACCCTAGTATCAAAAAATTTAGGGAAGGGAAATTGTTTAATATTAAATTTACATATAGTATTAAAACTGTTCAATTCGCGTTTTTTTTATGTAAAGGCGATTATTATTAGGATTGAATATTATTAGGACGACTCCTATTTACGAGGAGTCAAATTTAAAATCTAATTTTGTAAGATAGTGCTGTAGACATGTACTAATAATACGTTTTTAAGCAGCATGTTGTAACTTCTACATTATTAAAAATTATCCCATTTATTGACCTTGAATATGGTTATTTTTTAATAATATAGCTGTTAAAAGAAAAAACTATCATTAATACTAATGATAGTGCAATAATAAATAATTTCTCTTTGAAACACTGTCTTACAAAGTTAGGAGTTTGCAAATCATTTATTAGTTAGGGAAAGCCTTAATGTCTTAACCTATCAATTTAGGCACTTTTAAGGTCCAAGTTAAATAAAGCTACCTTTACAATATATAATAGGCATATGGCTTGACTATTCCCAAATATTATCCCCGTACGTTGATAGCTGCGTTAAATTAACTGTCGGTTTATTAAAAAATTTATATAAATTGAAAAAAATATATCAAAGTTAATACATTTTATTTTTTTATATAAAAAAATTGACACCCAATGCTTCGTTTTCTATGTAAATGATAAATCTTACCATTTCAATGCTTCAATGGAATAGCAGGGAGTTGTGAGTAAATTTAATTGTAAGAAACCAAACATGGCTTTTATTTCATAAAAGACTAGATTAGTTATAATGATATATAAGGACTTTAAAAATATATATATATACAAAAATCTAGTGAATTGAGGCACTCGCTGTAATACAACAGCGGACACTTGAAAGATAGTTTTTTAGCACTAAACTTACCCCAGAAATGCACCATATAGTGAAATCGAATAAAATATACATGTATCTTTTGAGATACCACCCTTAGATTAGGTAAATAAATCCAAAAAAACACACCGAAATCCATTATCCACAAGATGTTTGTTAAATTGATTTATATACCTAGTTTAATATAATATTTATTTGCTATCAACCACATAAGTTTACTAATTGTCCTATTCTGCATATATTTATTGGCATATATATCAAAAAATCTACAATTTATCGCTTAGTTTGTTAACGCATATACTGGAATTTTACAGATTACTTAACTATATATATGTATAATATATAAATTTCCTACTAATTTTTAATGTCTGCCGTCCTTTCGCCTCGCCCCATCACCCATTTCGTAATGCTCTTGTCACGCATTCACCAGTTAATCCCCAAGTTAAGTGTGCGTAAAGAAGTTTAGTTTCAAAAACGCGTGTAAACCAGAACCAATTTTAAAACGTAACTTGCATACTTAAAATACATTAACTATATTATAAATATACTCATTAAACTGGTAGGTACAGAAACATATACAATAGTAAATATTTCATTTATCAACGGTACTGGTTAATGTTTTTGACAATAAAAAACAATAAAAAACAACAAAAAAAAGAGATAAATTTATTAACACTTTTTGGGATAAATTGTTGATCACGTCGCGTCGTTTATATTTCTTATATATATATATTAAATAGTAATTTTATCAGGCAAATAGTAATCTTATATAGTTGATTGTGTGTGCCTACGTAATGTGTGTAACGTTGGTGGATGTTGGCTAAGGATTGGGCGCAGCTGGTGCAGAGTCTCGTGGAGTCGGGCTGGACCGCGCACGTTCAGGTCGCGGAAAATGTACGGCACCAAAAATACACACCATACTGTTTCGATATACGTGTATATACAGTTTGGTAGACGCACATCTGATCGAGAGCGACAACTCTTGAACTAAAAATGAAATATCTCAAAAAAGAAATTGGTTATCTGTTATGTCGGTATACAGACGATATGAACGTCATAAAAAAACATTAACGAAAAATTGTTGTTGCAATAGACAAAGGGCCGATCGAGCCTCTCAATCACTTGTTACGGACTCTCGATTGCAGACCCGTCTCAGGCGGGACGTGGCAATGATTCATGCTTTTTTGTGTATGTAGCCGGCAACCATTTATATATAATACGTTATCTTTTAAAAAAGAAGCATTTTGTGAGCTTAACGACAGAAGTAAAAACTTTATCAAGGCGAGGTTAATAATACGAAATGTAACAGGACAGATTTTTTAAATCTATATTCATGAGTAATAACATTTACAATATATATAAATTATTGTCAATAGTGACGTGTCGATTTTACCTCTCCCTCGTTTAGTCGACGGCTTGACTCGAACGAGCGTCACAAAGCCTAGCATTTTAGCTCAGTTACATTCGATGCTCATAAAATAAAGAGCGCCTAGAGAAAATTTCACTTAACTTAAATAGCAAAAAAAACCACTAATTTGACAAATGTATCGTTTTATAAAATTCTATCGTTTTCATTTTAAATCTCAAAATTAACAGAAAATCAGTATTTATTAATTTCGACAACATATACTTTTTTGACTTATTTCATTTTATTAATATGCGTGCTGAATCATAATTGAAGAGTGTCTGTACTATATGTGACTTATGATTATTGATTTCGCTTTTTTTTTTTTTAAAGTACTGTTTGATTAAAAACGCAATTGAATGTATTTATATCAAAAAGTATTGTAATTTTTCTGTAATTTGTTTCTTCGTTAAATCTAATTATAGTAAACTTTATAAAATATAAATAAGGTGATATAACAACGTCATAATTTATATATTCTATATATTTGGTTTAGCAGACATAAAACTTTAAAATTTCAGTCACATTAACGTTTGGAATACATAAGTGTTTTAATTGTTTTGAAGGAAAACTGTAGATGTAATGATATTATTGAGGTAATTAATATTTTGACATATCAATATTTGATACCATTGAATGTTTTATGCTGAAAACTTTTTATTCTTTTAACGATCATCAATGATCACCTACAATGCATGTAATCAAGCAAAATATTAGCCCTTGGTTTTGAACGCTCTTCAATTATAATTATCACACAGAAAAGATAAATACATACTATATTTGTCGTTCGCAATCAGAGTATCCGATAAATCATAGAACGTCGCACTTTTTTCAATTAGTTTCTAAAAGCACCTGGTTGCAAGTAAAAAGGAATGAATTATCTCACTTAAATCAGCATTTCGTTTTACATGCTGTTTTAAATAGTACCATAGTAAGCTAACGTATTAACTAAATTGATTGAAATAATTGATTTAAAAGAAATTAATAATGTTATTTCGATAGCAAAAACAGTCTTTGAACTAAAGCGTAATTGAGGTAATTAGTTTGCAAATTTAACAAGTTATTGCAAAAAATATCGTCCTAATTTTGAATACGACTAAGAAAAATTTATTTGGCTTTTGTCTGATCTAAATAAGAGTATAACTTTCAATAAGTCCTATATTTTAAAAAAAACTGACATGAATTGATTTAATTGAAAAAAAATTAGGTTGGTTAGATCATTTCTGCACGCGGCTAAGGTTATATATTGAATATGCAACTTGCATATAATTTATTTATAAAGTAAAGACTAATATTTGCCGATGAATTTTGACATATGTCCGCTTACACTATGGTACTATTGATAGCTTCCTAAGTTTACAAGGTCTTTATTTAACAGTTACTTTTATTAAAAAAAACTTTCTTTTTAAGCGTCATGTTCTTCAGCATGTTTCGCACATCTTCTTTTACCTGCTTTTATAGGTGCAAAAGCGTTTTATTATTTTTTTCGTACCTATCTACCGTCTAAAAAATTATGATTTGAATTTATAGAAAACAACAAGCATGGCTTGAAATTAGGTTTTATAAGCATGCCTAATTTCATATTTAGTACATAGTTTTCCTCCTATCTTCTGAAACTGCGTACATTGTATTTGATGTATTTTTTCTTAATTCCACATAAGTTGTCGCTTACTTTTTTTTTCTGAATTCAAATTTTATTTGATGTGTCGTCAAGTGATATTTGAGGTTTAGCAAATTTTTTATATTATCCTTTTCTTAGCTTTATTTTTTGCTCGTGCCTTTTATGTTTGAGCCGTTTTTAGTAATATGCCTTTGTTTATGGCAGCTGGATCCTCCAACGTCGAACTACAACACAACGTATATCAACCACAGTTCGCCGCATTCACAACACACAACGAATTCAACGCACACATATTCTCAAGTAAGTTCTATAACTCCCCTCTGTCTATAACTGTTTTGTATTTCTATAACTTACCATATAGAGATAGCCAACTGTTTTCTATATCAATGGCTGTGTGTAAAGAGTCATATAAAATTGTTATTTTGTAAGACAGTGTTTCAAAGACGAATTATTCATTATTGAGTAAAAAAGCTATGGTTTAGGTGTATAAAAGAGGTGATATTATATTCATCATAATTACAAAAAACGCCAAAACTTCAAAAATACGAGTTCACTTTTTATACATAGGGGCCATTGGTACTTTTTAGCGCGAAAAATATTGGAGCCAAATTTTTTCTAAAATAAATCTGTAAAAATTGTTATTAACCGGGACTTTGATAGTTTTTCATTTTCATTTATTACATAAAGAAAAGTCAAAAATATTAAATGCAAAAACAAAATTAATAATTTCTAATATTGACAAAGAACACATGTCATTTTTATATACAATTCGTCATTTGAGATTTCAATAAATTATTTGTATTAATTTTCGACGCTTTTAATATTTTAATGACAATTAAATTCCTGACATATCTTCTTTTTTCCCTCCCTCTAAATCTCGGAAATTTAAAGTTTTAGATTTGTATATAAACAAGACTTAAAAATTATTTTGCCAAAGAAGTTTTTTTATATGTAGCCTGCTTATACTAGCTTCTTATATTATTAATATTAAACATTCTATGGAAATATGTTCATTAGGTTTTTGTTATTCACACACTTTCCGCTCCTGATTTTTAATGTTATATACCCCAATATGTACCGCAAAGCTTTGTCTCCAGAGGAAACTCAAGCTAGATGGAGTAGGAATTTGCTTTGGATAATCTTTTCGTCCTGTGTGCATTAAATATGAAAAACTTTTACTTTTAGGCATACCACAGTAATGTGTCGTTGCAGTCGTCACACGGCGGCCATAACGTTCACGGATCACAGGGTGTACACATGGCGTACAGTGGTCACGGCCACAATGTACACGAGTCGCAAGCGCCGGCGCCTGAACCTAGGAGAGCCCGAGACCCCGTGGCGGGGGGCGGAGCTTTCTCCGCGTTACAACCCCTCGCCTCCCCCTCCCAACCCCCTACCCCCGCCACACCGGCCTCAATACCCGACATTATACTCACAGGTATTGCCATAATCCACACAAAAATTTCAGAGTGTAATGACTTTGACGGGCTCGCTGACCCCATAGTGCAAGCACTCACTGCACTAGCTGATCCTCTAAGTTCAATTCCCTTCGAAGCAAATTGTATTATTTCGGCAGAATAAAACCACGCAGATGCAGGTTTCGATTAGCTTAACTTTTCTTTGAAAATTATGGTAACAGTGTCTGCGCTTCGATTGTCGTTGCAGCACTGAGCTAATGATTGCTCTGGTGCCCCGCCTGAGTCGAACGATTATTGGCTATTCAAGACAGATTTCTTTTTTTTATTGCTGACCGGTTAGAACTTACTGTGATCGTACCTGATGATAAGTGATGATACAGCCTAAAATGGAAGCGCGTTTATCTGAACAGTATCGGAATACAAATATCTTTGTTTGACGATACGTCTTTTTGGTAGGGTGGTAACTAGCCGCGCCCAAAGCCTCTCCCACCAGTCCAGACTCAGACAAATTATAAAATACAATTTCCAATATTCGGCCTGCCGGGGATCGAACCCTGGACTTCTGCTAGCAAAGCGAGTACTCACACCACTGCGCCAGCGTGGCCGTCAACTGAATTCTAAATGTAATAATAATATGTTGTCATATACAGATTGCGTACCAACAAACGATATAGAGAAAATGATTACGATGTCGCGTCGCTTACAGGAAATTTTATATTCTAACTTGTCTGAGTCTGAAATGGTGGAAAGCTTCCGCCATCACCAGTTTCAACCCTACCAGCAAAGATGTCATTCCGAGGAAAAAACGGTGAATTACCTTTTACCAGGTTAGCGCGATTCAGTCTTCAACATCGCTCAAGCGCTAATCTGTCAGTAATTGGCATAAAAGTATTTATTACTAGCTGGCCCATATAATGACATAGGCGTAGTTCTCGATCTCGTGAATATATGGGGTTATTTTACACAGCAAAAAAGGGTATATGTTAACCCAGCCGGCTCGATGCAGGGACTTTCAAGTTTCCCAATGTATAAGTTTTAATTTAATAAATTGAGTATTAGAAGAGTTACTTTCCTCTTATTTTTTGTAAACATAAAAGCAATATAAAAATCTTATCCCGTTTAAATATTTTTTAAAATATTGTTTTCAATATTATTCCAGTTCAATGTTTCAGATTTCCATAAAAATGAACAAGGGTCTTTTGGTAACCCCTTTCGTGATGAGCTAAATAGTTAGTTTGGTGATCTTAAACCATCTTGATACATAAGGCCCACGAAATGGTCCATTATTTTTTTTTTATTATTATTATTGCTGACAGTTTAGCGCTTGAGTGTGATCTCACCTGATGGTAAGCGATGATACAGTCTTAAGATGGAAGCGCGCTAATCTGGTAAGAGGCGATATAGCTCTTTCTAATTCCAATATGCTAATTACAATTTTCGAAGTTCTTAGTGTGACCTTGAATAAATATTGATGTATCATTGCGTGTTGTGTACAACTAAACGGCTAGAGCGATTTTCATTAAAAAAAATTGAGGGTTCAAGTGGAAATAAGAATGGTTTATATCACCGATTAGATTCGATATACAACGAACTTTCTCATATTTCTGTGAAAGCATAAACTGCGGGAAATATCGTGAGCAATAGTGGATAATAATTTTGGTTTAAATATATTCTTTTGCAGATTATTCGGGTGAACTAGATCCAGGGATATTTGGAGGGGAGGAGGCTCAGTTACGCGCGGGGTTGGACTTAGACGACCTAACGCTACTGGAAGAACCCAGTGCATTACTACCCGACTCGGCAGTCGAACACGAATTCCGACTCGACCGACTCGACCGCTTGTAGTAGTGTGACCGTCCCTGCGTCGCACCTCACCCTTTACAATGGGAAATACAAACCTAATATCCTAATAGGAAGGGTGAACCACCTAATAGGGAAGAATAATAAAGAAAGGGTGTAAAACCTATTAGGGGAGAGTGTACATTAGAAATGTGTAAAAAACCTATTAGGGAAAGGTAACCCAATTATCAGGGAAGGGTGTGAAACCTATTTGGGAAGGGTGAGGTCGACGACTCCCTATACTTCATGACAATTTCTATCGTTTCAAGTCTGAGTTAGTGAATAAAGAACTCGGTGTAGCCGTCGTTTAGTTGTAACGGTGGACAGTGGAAGTGATTCTCGATACACTTCGCTCAGAATGTACACACTTTCGGTCGACTTTGTCCGTACAAATGAATTAGGCATATTACTCCACTATCATATACTATATCAATATTAGAAAATAATCTTCGCGTCTGTATAACGAAATTAATCAAAAGTACAAAAAATATTTTTTGAAATTTTATGGCGGTAGTAAATTTTCTAAACTACAATTGCTAAACTATAGAAAGGAGACAAACTCTTCTACTCTTAACCTATTTTCATATTAACAATAAATAACAAATCCATGTTCTAAACTCAATTTTCTCTCACACTCACGCATACAGACTTAAACACTATTATTTGTTAACATTATCTTAAATGATATAAACTATATAAACTGTTTTGATTTATTTTTTATATCTTTATTTACGCGTATCTCTATGAAGAACCTTAAAAATTGTTATTAAGAGTATGCTTCGCGTGGCAGGCACACAAAAATTAACATTTTTATCGACTACAATAGCAATAAAACTGATGACAACAAAAACCGATATTTTGTTAAATTTTGCATATATTGTATGCAAATGTAATAAGAAGTGGAGTGATTTTCCAAAACAAAGACAAAGAAAAGTGGCACCTTTAGTGTGATGTACATGGAGTTGAGGTTACCGTGCATGGGGCTGTCACGTGACCTAATTTTAGTGCGGCTTTTAAAAGAAAATAAAAAACTATGCAATACAGATTGGAACAAACGCAACAAAATTATTTTTGTATTTAAAAATACACTCCATAAACTTTATGATTATATTGTCTCCCTTGAAATTTCCACATGTATAAAATTCCTTGATTTATTTGAAAACCCTCCATTTAATTCAGAGAAATGGTTGAAACAAAATTGAACAGTACTTATTTCCTTTTTGTGGAGGCCATGGTAGCCCCACCTTAAATTTGGTCCTGAAAATAAATTATTTCAATAATTCTTAGTAACCTCGTTTGCATGAGTTTTGTTTTTAACGTTACAAAGAAGCTTTTAACGGCTACTTGTGATCGGCTTCGGGACAATTTCAAAGCTGTTAAATCTTAAGTCGCATGGCATCTTTGTACGGGTTAGCGTACGGGGCTTAACGAAAAGACTTATGGAAGAAGGCGGATGAATCGGTGCAAAAAAAAAACAAGAAAGTGGTTTCCGGTATTCCGGGGTAAAGCTAAATAGTTAAGTGACTATGAGCGACGGCGACGCGACTCGTCACACATTCCCAGCGTGAGGCGTGTGTGTATTTCGTACGTACATGTCTATTCATACGAGCGCATATGACTGCGTACATGTCTGCGTGCGTGCGTCCTCACACGCCTGTATGATCGCGTGCCGACACGGGCACGATGTGAACGTTTACCGTTATACTGTGACTTTTATGAGTGAAAGTGTTCATTGTGGTTTTAAATGTTCTACTCATGTTTTTAATTCGGAGGGATAGACGTATGTTTTAGGTATAGATTTTTCTAAACGGTGTGATCGATCGATTTGTCGACGATTCGTGTACAGATTGTTTATTTTTTATTAAGTAAAGTATTGTGAATATGTACTCGAATAATATTGGTGAATTTATTTCGGATTCGATTCAGAGCGTTCCCGGATGATGCGCACTCTGATTTCCGACCGTGTAAATAAAACTCGAAAGTGTTCACTTTATAAAGTTGCATTTAAATCGCTAAAGTTGCATGCTAGTTTAAAAAGCGGACTTGTCGTTACAACAATTTGTAATTTTTTTCTAAAAAAAATTTTAAATAAATGTCTCTCTCGACTCCCTTTTTGTATATTCACTATCGTCTCTCAGCGATTGCTCAAGCGTTGACTGAAACTTTATCCGAATAATTCTTACCCTCTATATGAAATATTTCTACAACTAGCCACGATTTTTAATAATTCGTCAGCACAGGCTTGAATGGCGTTACTTGGCATCAAACGCTCCGTGTTCCAATTTTTTTATAATTATCCCATTTTAAGATTTGTAAATAAGAGTTGTTAATGAGAATTTTACTAAGCTTTTTGTCGCAAACATATCTATGTATGTGTGTGTACGTATGGTTGCGGCTCTGCGATTGGTCAATTTCTTTGATGACGCGACAATCGTCAGTCGTTTGTTATATATAATATTGTATACAAATTCTGTTTATTGTCTAGACGTTGACGAATATTTGCATTTTTTTTCACAGTAGTAGGACTACATCTGAAGTTAAACTTTATATAGTGTATAAGTTTCGAAATGTTTAGTTTTAAGCGTTCACTGTTCTCGCAATGTTCCGATATATACTGTTTTTCTGTTGAGTTTTTTCTTCAATATTTGGACGTATTTATGCTAAAAATAAAACTATGGCTTTATTTTCCCTCATCCCTTGTATTCACCTATTTTAGGAAACTGGGGATAAAAATAAAAGGCATCTGAGTACACATTTTTGTGTGTTGTGTAAGATTCTATAAAAGTTTCTTTTAACTCGATTTTAGTTTAGTCGGGAAATCATTACAAGCTTTACTTTTTATTGGACCCAGTCCGTTTATAATTGTCCAATGTCAAATCAAGGTTGAAACTTTGTAGATGTGTCCTTTTTGCATAAATACGTCATTCAGTATCCTAATTATCTATAAAAATATTGCGAGTACCTTGACATTCGAGTAGTTATGTGTTTTATTTTTTTCTTTTGTTAATGCTCATTTTATTATGTTTTAAGAGTCTAGTCATCAAGTTATATGAGTATCAAAGGAAATACAACCTGTTTAATGTCTCAGTTGACATCTATAATGTTCATATATGTGCAGATTTTATTTGTTTCTCAGCGATAATGTGCGGCTTTTTTGTTTATTTTTGTGTATTTATTCTTATATATATTTGAATGTTATATAAAAATGAACTTCAATTTTTATGAGTATTGTAGAGATGACTTTGTTGATGTAAAAATAATGTTTCATAAATTTTGTGCCTATAAGCCAAATAGCGTTGTTATTCATCGGTTACGTTTATTAACGAAAACAATTTATCGTATTAGTAAAGACATTATTGAGATTGTTTTAGTGTAAAAACTTTATCTAAAGCTTTTTTACTTTTGTAATAGTTAATTATGTCAAAAAATGTAAATGTTACTTCGTAACAAAATTACATATTTTTTGTATGTTTGTATAACATACATTGCCTTATATGAGTTTAACAAGTTGCGTCCGGAAGGCATATAAACCGACTTTTATTGCGGTTTTATTTATATTAAAATTTCAAACTATTCGTTATTCTCAGATTTAAAAGGAAATAGTAGATGTGAAATATCTGTAGTAGTGCGTGAGACCGATATGTGCCGTGGCGAAGCGTCGCCACGTCGCGTCTCTTCCTACTTCATTCGGCGATTCGCTATCTCTACATTTAAAAAATTGGATGTATCTGCCAGGTGTCCGTGACGGAAAGGTGTTTTGTTTTATAATTAAGAGGTGTCAGTTTGTGTATAAAAATGACATATTTTTGAGTTAGGTATATGAATATAAAGATTTCGGTGATTTTTCTGTTACAGTTTAAGTGTGGTGTATTTATTGGTTTATAAATATATATTTTTTGTTAACATATCCATAGCAAATACTTATAAATAAACATCAAAGCCGCATCTTGAGATATGCCAAATTGTTTAAAAAATATTGTCGTTCGAATATAACAGATTTTATATATTAAGAGAATATGTATTGTCGCTATTAATTCAAAACTATTTTAATCTCATTTAGGAGACTATAACAGTCGACATTTTGAATGATGAATGACCCTTTGGTGAATGTAAATTCAAACGATAAGGATTTATGAAACTTGTTGTTAACCAATTTAACCTTTCCGGCCCAAAGTATTAAAAAATTCGTATGATCCGAACGTGGGTACCAAAATACCCCAGTTCAATTGTATGAAAAACTGAAACAGTGTGCAACTAAACGTACTAATAATAGGATTGTAATAAAATGTTGCCTACCTACTATTTAGGTTTTTGAAGTGAAACTTCTTCAGGCGCATGAGAGTACATTTTTTACAGCTGAAACGCATGATTAGCGTTTTTTATTCTCATTCGGTTGACGGTTTGGTAGTTTTAATTTTTACAATTAAAATGTGGCATTTTAATTTGCCACTCGTCATTTAATAAACTATTTTTCATAGAATATATAATAAAAATATTTCATATTTATCTTTTCTAAATTTTATATTCAAAAACGAAATTTAATTAATCATTAAGTCATTTGAGATCTCAATATATTATTTGTAATAATGTTCGACAATTTTAATATTTTAACGACAATTAAATTCATTAAATACCTAACATATCTTCTTTTTTCCCTGCCTCCAAGTCTCGGAAATGTAGTTTTAGATTTGTATAAATATAAACAAGACGTAAAAATTTGTTTGCTAAAGAAGTTTCATTTCTGACATGTGTACTTTGTACGGATGCACTTTTGATTTTTTTTTCGTAATAAACGTTATAATATACTTTTTAACGATTTGCGCTTCCGATAATAAATAAGAAAAGATTCTTCATAATGCTTTTATGATTACAAAAAATATGAAGAATGTAAGCTTCTAATGGTCAAGTTATTAAATTAAGTCAGACATGGGGGATTTCAAATCCCCTGCTTCGGGCCGGCTAAGTTAGCTAACTTACTCTACGTTTATTTTATACTGTTTGGAAATAAATAGTTTTATTCTAATGTCAAATTAATTTTGTCTTAACAGCGACGATACAGTTATATTACGCACACTGTAATAATAAAACAGGTGAATTATATATTTTATGTGACGGAATTTTATTTTTCTGGATATGCTTAACTTGTTTAGTGTAACATTGGTGCTGATACAGGCATAGCGTTTTAAATAAATAAATTATGGAAGTAAAAAAAAATTAAGTTTTCTATGACTTCCTTTCTTTTGTCGCCCAATCATGCATTGAAAGTGCGTGCGTACAAAGTACACATCTCAGAAGTGAAGCTTCTTTGGCAAACTAATTTTTAAGTCTTGTTTATATTTATACAAATCTAAAACTTTAGATTTCCGAGACTTAGAGGGATAGGCAATGGAAGATATGCAAGTATTTAATGAATTTAATTGTCATTGAAATATTAAAAGTGTCGAAAATGAATACAAACAATTTAGTAAATTCTCAAATTGTAAATAAAAATGCCGTTTTCTGTCAATATTAGAAATTATTAATGAAATTTTGTTTTTGAATTTAAAATTTAGAAAACAGAATCCATGAAATTAAAATGCCACATGTTATTTGTAAATATTAAATCTACCTAGCCTTTAAACGAATTAGCATACGAAACGCTGCACATTTTACCCTAAGGCGCCTGTTTAAATTTAACTTCAAAAATTTATATTTTTTTGCATACAACTTGTAATGACTACTAAACAATGTTCTTTGGAACTAGCCTTACCGAATAATATGAAGGAAGCCTATTGGATAATGTGTAAACATTATATTTAAAGCTCCTTTGAATGAACAATCCAATATTTTCTTAATCCTAGTTCTAAACACACAATTCAGGATATTTTCTTTTATCAAAAACTTCTATTTAAATCGACAAAAATGACGCCTGTAACACCATGCCGTTGAACACGTTGTTTCTAAAATAATATTTTTTTGAAAATTCTTTATATGATTTAAAGCTAAAATCTTGGGTAAAAAGTTGAAACATTTGATAACGCCCTTATCAGCGCCAATTTTACATTCGCCTGCATTGTTGGTATATTTTGTATATATTTTATATTCCACCACTAGAGTGTACTGTATGACAGATGTAGAATGTATAATTGTACTATATTATGTGATAAAGAAAATAAGCACAAGATAAATCATAGTGAAGCCTAAACAAATGTAAGTTTTTATTTCTTGAACACAGATTTTTAACCTGACTCCTCATTCCCTTGAAAGTACATGTGATTTATCCCATAAAAATGATCCTATTTCATTTGAAATCCTTTGCTTTATATATCTAAACTAATAATATGAAGTGGAAACATTTGTGTTTTTGTATGTAGATTTGTAGGTTTTTACACAAAAACTACTGGATCGATTTCAAAATTTTTTTCACAATTTGAAAGCTTTATTTTCACTGAGCGATAGGCCCATTAATGTAAGGTGTGAAAAATTGATCACAAAAAATCTGTCATCGCGTGCGCTGGAAAAACTATTGATGATAGAACAAAAAAATGTTTTACAATATTATAGAAAGTTTTTTGCATTTTAAAATTTAATAAAAGTGACGACAATAATCAAACCATATTATTCATACATTAATATTTATCATATATTCGAATATTTTATTAACGACCGTTTCAATACCTGTAAAATAATTATTAACTGATATTCCATTCAAAAATTTTAACGAATTTAAAAACTGGAGTGAACTCTAGAGTGCCAAATGTTGTGCATTGAGAAGTTCTGTGACAATAAAGTATTGCAAATAAATCTCTTCTCCAGTATTGTAAAAGAAAGTTTTGCATTTTCATTTTTAACAATTTATAATACACAAGCTAAAACTTACTGGACCATTAAAAAAATACGAATAATTCAACAACTGTCGAGTATTTTTATGTTTACTAATGTCGGTAAATGATTACAGTATGAATTCAAAAATGTTATACTTAGATATATCTTCGTTGTAAAGTAAAATCTGTATATTGATTAGATTATGAATGTAAGTGTGTGTCTAATAATCTGAAAGGAAATAATTAAAAGCTAAGTGAAACAAAACTTTTATGTTAACAAAATTAAATCTATAATACGACGTAATAGATTAGAATTCCTAGTTCCCTATAAAAAACGCGCCAATTACTCTCATCTCAGTAGCGTGAAAAATAATATTGAAGTATATTTCGTGGCGCTCTGTTACATCCCTAAATTCTATATTAATAACGCTGACCTGCAACTATCTACTGCTATGTCAGTCAAGATGTAAACAATCAGTCGGCGATATACTGGTATTAAAACTCTGCTTCAAATATTTAGTCGTTCTGCTAATTAGTCGAATTACTGTCCAAAACTACGGACCTGGTTTCTGTCTGCTGGTCTGGACCAGTAATAAGGCTAAGGTCCTCGCAAGTCGCGGAATAAAGTGATTCTATTAAACTCTTATAGTTGTGAGAATTATAAAATATAATCATTTAATACACTACATTTCTAGCCAGTGTACTGTTTCCTTTTAATAATCGTTTTTTTAACGCTGGGAAATCTTCGTGGATACCTGGAATACTCGGGAGGATGTTCTAGGTTATGCCGGACTCATACTGACTAAACCCAGCGGTGCTCCTACATCACTCAGAGACAGGGTCACGAGTTGTTGGGCATTGTTCGCATCCGTTACCTATAGATCACCACTAAGGAGGGAGACGGCAAACACTATTAAATGTACAAAAAAAAATGTTATTACATAAATTGTAGGAAATTTGCTCTAGTTTAATGTTGTGTATTGTAAAAATATTTTATTGTAAGATGAATTAAAAAGAGGATATTATCAAAAAACTACTAACAGACTTTACAATAAGGCTGCGAGAGTGGTCAAAAGGTTGTAAAGTCAAAAGGTCCAACGAATTCTATAAAATTACCAATACAAATGAATAGAATATTTTCACTTGCGATAATCTTTCTAATGTATTCAAAGCCAGTTATTTTTATAACTGGCTTACATATAGAATAGAATATATGCGTCAGGTAAATGTCACGTTATTGTTTAGATTCACATTTTAATGTCACATGTTATTATAACATAAAAATGCATGTTTTTATAATTCTATTAGCTATTGGATCCCTTTTAATACCATCTTTAAGTAGACCATCGCAACTCGTAGAGGGAAATGACAGGTTCGTTTATTTTGCCTTTACTATCGTTTGATGATACTATTTCTCATATTCGTTGCTTTCGAGATTTCTGTAGTTAGCTGATTTTATGTCCATTTACAAACTACCACACTATACAAAAACATTCGTAGTGACAACAACAAGCCTTACAAATCGACGAATTGGCTACCTTTTCATGTATATGTAATAGTTTGTAGATTTCAATGGATTTTGGATTTATCAGTCTATATAAGAATTATTACTGAGTTACGTATATCAATATATTCAGGAATTATTTACAATTAACCATGATAACATCTGGAACCTTAGCATTAATACAGAAAAAATAATAGTAATTAAAATGCTCCATCAGAAGCAAATGGATGTGTGCCCATAAGGCTGGCAGCGTTACCTCTTTGGACAGCGATACTTATACGCTGTCCGAAGTACCACCCGGCCTTTAAGTCACGGGTGACATCAACTAAGTGAGATGAAATTTCTTTCAAAAAGCTTTTAGCCTCAGGACCCCACGGTTCCAATGACTCCAAAAGCCACAAATATGTTATTCCAAAGCAAGACTCATTATTGCGCCTATTGGCGTTTTCTGCTAATGTTGCCGCCGCTCCCGCTGATTTGGAGTTAGCGTCAATGTGAGATGGTGCAAGCGTATCAACACATGTAGCATCCCACACCAACGACCTTCCTTTTTTCCACGGCGTCAACGACATACCATCAGGACTCTTACCATCATCACGTGCAATTCCATTTGGCTCGAGAATAGCCGGCACGTTAATGGTGACAAGAGTCTTTCTGATGATGTCGTTGATGCCGGCGTGTCTCGGAAAACGACCAGCACTACTAAGACAAGACAGACCGTGGTGACCGAGTTGATTCACCCACTCATCATAATTACAGCGATGGGGCTTTGTTGTTTTCACACCCAGACATGTAGATAAAGATAACATAGTCTTGTCTAACAAGGTGCCATGCAGATGGAAGCGCATGTTACTGAGTTACGTATGTCTTGTGATACAAGCGTGTTTTCTTAGACTAAACTCACTTACCATCAGGTGACATCACGGACAAACGCTATTTATTTATTTATACACATTATTGCACGTCTACAAAAATAATATACCAATAAAAATATCTATCTTATATACCAATAAAAATATAATAAAAAGGCATTAGATTTAACTTTTATATTTATGGCTTAGACCCACTACACTGTTCCTTTGCTCCAACTTAGATTCCAATACTTGCTGGAAGCCTACACATAAACCAGAAAAGTTCCCAGGATACGCAGCCTTCCCCCTAGATGTTTTTGTTGAATATGAGAGAGGCCCATAAATTTTTGAAGTCCAAGATTCGACTCCGTGACTCTAAATAATAATCTACGTGTCTTAAATCACTGCGTCATAAACAAGACTCTACGTGTCTTTATGCACTGCATCAAAACGATAAATGCTTTCACGATTCTGATGGGGCTGCCTCGCTTCTGCAACGCTTCAGGTATGTTCACTGGGGCGGGTGTAGACTGTTTTTACACTACCATCCGCAAACGATGTGCATCCCTAGTGGGCAGATTTGGAGGCAGCACTAACAGTATTCTGAAGGCATTCGCTGACAGACATGATTGCCGATACTTGAACCATTGCTGTATGGTGCATGCACTGACAAATCAAGGCTGTCACTAGATAGGAAAATTACTTTTAAGTAGATTAGTGTACTAATATCAGGCTAAGATTATTGTTACTAACACATATAATCCTTGTGATTGAAATAAAAATTATTCTTATAAACAAGAATCTACGTGTTTTAAATCACTGCGCCATAAATACTAATCTACCTGTCTATGGTCACTGCGTCATCGGCTTTTTGGTTTTGATATATTTTTTTTTTTAATTTAATCCCAGTATTTACTAATCTCTTATATACTTAAAAGTGGAACATCTATATTTTGCAGAAATAAAGTATTAATTTTAGAATATTTTGTTCTTACTTTTCTTAATATAGCGAAACAGGAGAAGCCGAATATGAAGCTAATGATGACACTGCCGCTGACGATTACGTTCGTGGGGACCAAGATTCTACTATGGAGGAAGTTTGTTTCCTTTATTTTTTTATTTATTACGTTTCTTTTTATACATAGGTACTGATTAATGATCATTTCATCTTTAAGATGTTGTTTCCTATATTATAACCGATAAAATTTTATCATTTCTAATTGGTTTTTTTTAAGTGACAAGTCGTTACCCGCGGACATTTATTGAGTAATATAGATAAACCTATTTTTTATCAGACCGTTAATGAAAATTGAATCCATTAATGAATCTACTTGAACATACAAAAAATTTCATCAAAAACTGTTAGAAGGAGTTCAATCATAACTGCACATGCAGAATAATAAATGCTTGGCATTTCTTGTATTTGGAAAACTGGCATTAAAGTGGTCACTAATAAAAAATCAGCTAACTACCCGCTATTTTTTGAACTGTCTAACACAGCGGTCGGGAAACTTTTTAAATTATTACCGCAAAATATTATTATCCAAGTTGATATTACCCCATGGCGAAGAGAAAAAAAAAACGTAATCATTTTGTTTTTAGCATCGTTCATATTATAGTATATATGATATTTTTTTAAAGAAAATAATTAAAATTTGAACCTAGTAAAACTCACAAAAAGTTTCATTTCATTTTACCCCATTTGGGGTAATTTACCGGTTCCCCGACCGCTGGTTTAACAGGTGTCGTTATTTTTATTATAACTGTATTGTGAAAGACTAACGTTTTAATGAGAAAATCTTTTAGGCCCAACGTAAAAGCGGAAGACAAGGGGTGGTTTTACGAGGCACTCAAGATCAAGGTGTAGACGTTGACTCGGATCAACATCCAGTTCAGGATAAAGAGAGTTACGACTCGGTTAGTGTCTTTCTAAACTTTCTAGAGATAACTATCATCAAGTATCATAAATAGGTACTTGGTTTAGTGTGATTTTCCTACAGTACAATCAATTACTTTATAGCTGGACCAATATTATAAATAAAATATTGGAAAAGCAGATTGGAAAGAGACTAGCTGAGTTGCTCCCAGATGTGAATTTCTCTTCTAAATGACCTCAGAAATAGAGGATTATACTTTTTACAACACCCTATCGTTCTGATCTTGATTCCTAATATTTGTAGTTTCCAGAAAATGTCAGAAGAGAAAGAGAACGCCATGAAATTCAAGATAATACAGCAATTGTAAAAACTTTTTCTTCCGAAAAAGGCAACTCAAGGAAATTTAATCGAATCAACGATGGTAGTAATGTCGCCTCTGATGCTCTTTATTCTAATCCTAATAATAATCCAAATAGGCAATCTGATAGTGAGTCTTTCATAAATGGAAGATCTGTAAACAGTGACCATGACTATAGTGAATTGTTGTTTAAGACGAAACCAGCTCAAGGTATTAATAGTAGACAACATAATAACGAAGCTGAAGATATAAAAGACCAGTCTGGTAGGGAAAAGCAATATTTTAGGAATATACATTCAAGGAATAGAAACCCAGAAGGTGACAAAAGCTATGAAAATGTATACAACTATGACAGGAATCGGCGTCATATACAAAATGTTGAAGAAACAAAAATTACCAATCCTTCTAATACAGCTAATGTAAAGGAAGAGACTGATCTAACTAATGAAAATAGTGAAAATGCTATCGTAAAAAATATTAAAAAACTTTCAGAGCAAGACTTAGAAGAATTATTGGACTCCCTCCCTGAGGATAAAAAGGCGCTATTAAAAAAAATAATGGACAAAAGGGAAATTACAAAGAAAGCTGGCGCAGTAGATGAAAATAGCTTTTTGGAAGGAGGTCAATCAGACACAAGCAAATTAGAAGGAGGATATTCAGGTAATAGTAATACAGAATCTTCTCTGTCTTCTGATACCCCTGAAACTAGTAAACAACCGGAAAGTGGTGATGTTGCAAGCTCAAAAAGTTCAGATAACGAAAGTGGATCTGGGGGCTCTGCAAGCAAATCAGATTTAATTAGTAATACTATTTCGAAAGACGACAAACAGACTGTACGGGGGCAGAGTACTATTGAGTCCAAAAACGATGTAAGTATAAGTTCTGATTCGGAAGATATATCAAAAACGGAAAATAAACGAGAAACTATTAATGAGGAAGCAATAAATGAAAATCCACCTTTAGAGGATTCTAAAACCTCAGACTATCACTTGGATGTTAAAGATTCAAACGATTTTTTAATAAATCAGGACAAACCCGCCTTTGATAATGACGACTGGTTTGACAATATGAACAGTGACACAAAAGAAAATCCTCATATCGAATCGTATAAGAGAGAGATTTCATCATCTGCTTTAAATGATTGTGCAAAATCATTAGAAGATTCATTTCCTATTGCAAATTCTCTTGAAAATAATCATTTGGAGTCAGAAATGGCACCTCTAATAAGGGTGAAAAGAACACAAAAAGATCATTTAAAAAATCGAGACACATTTCTTTTACAAAACGTTAATCCGAGAGTAGAAAGTGAAGAATGTATCAGTGAAGATAACATGGATTTTGGGGATTATAGGTCACTAAACTCCGCAACTAACTTATTAAGAAACAGTGAAGAGGTTCAATCAAAAAAGAAGGCTTTAAACAATGATTACGGAAGGAGCCGATCGTCTCATTTGGATAATAAAAAGTATGAATATCGCCCACCTGTCTCCGAATTGAAAAATACTAAATTTGATAAAATGAGTCTCGGTTCAGATACTGATAGTGTACTGTCTGGCATGGAAGGGGTTGATGATAATTTGATGTTTAATAGTGGAATACGTGAAAAAAGGAACTCAAACGTAATAAATACAGATGAGGATAGATTAAACCGAATTAGTCGTACCACGGGGCCTTTAACCATGGATGTTTCTGACAATTCCATAAGTGTTTCTCAATATCAGGAGAATGAGGCATTCGGTCCTCTTTCAAAGAATTCCGAAGAAGACGTTAGTCGCTTTAAGAGGGTAAGACAAGTTAAGGAATTTTAGTAAAAAAATATCTATCACTTTTTACTCATTATATTCATTATTAGTTACAATGTTACCTATTTTATTATTTGTATAAGGATTTAAAATAATTTTAGATATTGATAGTTTTAATAAGATTTTGTGATTAAATATATATTTAAATTTTCTTTCCACTTTAATTTGGCTTTTCCGTAGCTACCAGGGTGATGGCATCTTACGGCAATTAAGTCTCACCTTTCAACTTTATTTATAGTAAAATAATTAAATTTCCAGCGTCTTTATCTGGTTTAAATGCAGAATTGGATCCAGAGGGATATTATGGATATTAATTTTAGATAGCTCAGTGGAATGTAGAAAAAAATATTTTTATTTCTCAACTATTTGTAAAAGTGTCAATATTTTAAGGACGTACGAGAAGTTTTTAACTGCTCTTATTAGTTTTTGATTGCACTATGATTACTCGTTTTACAATATAGTAGCCGTTTCGCCTTAACCTTAATGTTAAAGCAAGGTGACAAAAATAAAAAACAATATTTTTTTATAAGTTTATTACATGGCAATGTTTGACGATCTAAAAATACAATTTAGTTGTCATTGTAATTTATATAATTCAGATATTATTTATGCGTTTACAATATTTATTAAAAGGCACAATATGTTATTAAGACTAGAAGTGTTAGTAGTGTCTAAAATGATTTAAAAGAAAACTGTTATAGCCTTTAAATAGGGAATGACATAGTTCCGTGTTAGTATTTATAAAAATATTATTGAGACGTTTGTTGTGTTATTTTCGATGTATAAAATTTGTGCTCGCGAGAGTCGCGAGTATGTTTGAATGGCGTACGTGGAGATTCGATGAGAGTGGCCGGACATTTTCCATGTACATGTGTGGTAAATTCACGCTTGTAACTTGTACCACCATCACCCAAAACGAAATGCGAGGTGTTACCATGGCGTGCGTGACGTTCTACTCTTTCAACACGCTCGTTTCGTTCTGAGCGATCTACTTGGTTGGATCTCGAGAAGCTGCCGTAAGATCTAGCTTCCGAATGACCATAAAAGTCACCTCCAACTCGAAGGTTATCGCGTACTATAACACGTGGTTGTTGTTCAACAGTTATTGTAGATTGCCCGTCCCTTTTTTCCTGGCGTCGTGTATCAGTTTGTTCACTGTGTTGTGATATCACTGCCACATTATCGCGAGCAGAACGATGCATTGAGCTTATGCTTTTTCTATCAGCACTGTGAGTCGAATTGCTTATATATTCACCACGGTCATTTAAATTACTGATGCTTTTCCGTTGCGCAGCTGCGGTAGAACTAGTTGAATGATGTGCTTCTGTTGTGGAAGTAACACCTTTCCGATGAAGAACAGCATTAGTACTTGAAGCGTCAGATACAAGATCTGAAGTTCGCTTATGATGTCCAGCTCGAGATGAACTTGATGTGGTTTGAATATCACCGCCGCCATGCATAGCTCTCTGGAATTCAATACTCGTCTTCGTAACACTGTCACTTAGTTGGTTTCTATTAATAGTTTGCGATTGATGAACGGATGATACTTTTGCAACATTTTGCTCCAAATGGGTTGATGATGTTCTATTTGAAGATGATTCCATTCTGTTTTGAATTTGCTGTCCTGAAGAGTGTGTATGGCGATCCTGTGAATCTACACGACGATCTTGAGTAACATGCGAAACTGGAGATAATTCAGTGACGATATTATTTTTAGATTGTTCACCACTAAGATGTTTTTGATATTGTCGTTCATTGACAAATTGTTGTTTAGAATGAGTTGTGTTTTGTTCAATACGATTAGTCGCTTTAGTTGACTGTGTTGTACTGCTTACATTTTCTTGAGTACGAATATCCGATGAGATATGGCTATGACGATGTGCTTGAGTCTGATTTCCTGAAGTAGATATGTGTTGTTCTGATCGTACAATTGAATCAGATACATCATTCCCACCAAAATGTTGCGATTTTCCCTTTACTATATAAGTAGTATTAGAGGCATTGCGATCAATGTCACTAGCAAAGGTACCACGCCTCCGCGAGACATCCTCGGAAGTAATACGATCAGTAGTTATGTTGTCGTTTGTGTGTCCAATTCCCTTATAACGAATTCCATTGTGATCTTCATTAACATTTTTATCACTCGGACTCCTAAAATCGTTACCAGGTGCAGTTGTAACTTCAACATTCCTAGTTACATTAACCCATTTCCCAGCAATTAATTTCTTTTCAGTAATTTGCTTCGTCGTTTTTTGTGTAGATGATGAAGAACTAGTTTTAACACTCTTTGAATCCACTCTATTTATCACATTCTTGTCTGAAGATAATTTGGCACTTGAGCGATCTATACCACCGCGGTCTGTTGTGTCCTTAGAAGAAGAGCGGTCAACTTTTTCAACTGATAGTTTGTGTATATCACCTTGTAATTTATTGCGATTTTCATTCACAGGTAATTGATGCGTGATTTGTCCAAATTGGCCATGTTTAGAATCTTGAGTAGTGATACTTTGTTTAGATGTATGTAAATGAGTTTTTTGCGCACTGCTTTCATGATGAACGGCGCTAGTAGAGACGTGTGACGTAACATCATGATGTGAATGAGTCTTTTCATTATCTCTTTGATAATAATCATTACTTGAAGTTATTTTAGAGCCATACCTAGAGATATCTACAGGCTCACGTGGTTGTCGCCTTTCATCTACGTCCGTACGACTTGTTGTATGTCGATGGGTTTCAAAATGCTCAGTGTTTTCTTTAGTATGAGAGTACATGCCAGATTTACGAAGAGTGCTATTTTTATCACCACCTTCCGGATATAAATTATCTTTTGGCCTAATAGGACTTACACGCTCAGCTGGTTGCCACTGTTGTTGTGTAGGATGATCGAAGTCACCTTCGGGCCTAAGATTATCTTTAGGTCGGACTTGTTCCGGAGTATCTCCTGGTTGCCATTGTTGTTTTGGTCGGCTTTCCATAGCACCATCTGGGTATAAGTTATCCTTTGGCTTGCCCCATTTCGGTCTACTGCTCTTATCAACTTGGTCATTATGATCTCGTCCCAACTTGTCTGGTGTGGTCTGGCGCTTTTGTGGCTCTTCAGATTGAAGGTCTTGTGGATTTCTGGATTGTGGTCCATCAGGTATTTGTCTTTGTGGTTTACCAGCCTGAGGTGAACGTGTTCGCGGTTCATCCGTTTGACTCAGTTCATTAGGTTTCCTTAACTCATCAGGTCTATGCATATGAGGCTTATTATAGTCATTTTCAATACCCTCATTTGGTCGACCAGTTTTTACGGTACGATGAGTTGTAACTGTTGTAGAATCATCTTGCGTAGTTTTGGATTTGTTAAATATATCTGTAGACTCTTTAATGTAAGTTGTTTGTTTTGTAACTGCTGATTTATCTGTAATGCTTCTGTCATGATACTGCTGTGTTGTATCACCGTTAATCACTTCAGGGAATTTACTTAGTTCTTCTGGTTGTTTATTTTCAGGATAATATGTAATAGATTTTTTAACGTCTTTAATTTGTTTGTAGTCATCTCTTCGTCTGTGATCTTCAAACACACCTTCAATTTTAAGATTATCTTCTCTGCGCGTTAATTTAACTCTCTGCCCCTTGACTAACCGATATGTATCAGAGGTGCGAGACGTGTCCATTTTTCCCTCCATTCTAAGATTATCTTCGTGCTTGACTGTAGCCATTCTATCTCCAGTCACTACATTATAGTCATTTCTCTGTTTCATGTCAATAAATTCGCCTTCAATCTTTAGATTGTCTTCCCTTCTAATAATGTCTACTCTCTCAATCTTTTGTTTTTGTCGAATATCCGTGTCTCTCTCTATCGTGATATTGTCTACATGTTTAAATGGCCTTCTCTTCTCAGCCGGCTGAGATGGAATTACTTCTGGTTTATAAAATTTACCATCTGGCTTCAGAGTATCTTGTGGTTTAATGACAGGAGCTCTATCTCCCTTAGTAACGTTATAATCGTTGCGAGTACGTAAATCGATAAATTCACCCTCTGTTCTTAAATTATCTTCGTGCTTCTGAATAACTACCTTTTCTATTTTCTCTACTCGCTTGTAATCATCTCGTGTACGTTGGATATCAATAGTACCTTCCATTTTAAGGTGATCTTCATGCTTAACGACTTCAGCACGTTCGCCATGTGTTGCAGTATAATCACTTCGACGAATAACACTCATATCACCTTCTGGTTTAAGATTGTCTTGAGGTTTTTTCTGAACAGGCCTCTCGCCAGTAGGAGATGATCTTGGTTTTTCAGGACGAACAAAATCACCTTCGGGCTTAAGGTTATCTTGCGGTTTTTTCTGAGTAGGTCTTTCACTTGGTTGCCATTTATCAACCACTGGTTTTGCAAATTCACCTTCTGGTTTTAAATTATCTTTAGGTTTCTTTACTTCAGGCCGTTCAGCAGGTCGCCAATCATCGCGTTTTGGTGTGTCAATTCCACCCTCTGGCTTCAAATTATCCTGTGGTTTCTTTGGTGTCTGCCTTTCAGCTGGTTTCCAATCCCCTCGTTTAGGTTTTTCAAATTCACCTTCTGGTCTCAAATTATCCTTTGGTTTTATAACTTCAGGCTTATCAGCTGGGCGCCATTCTTCGTGTTTAGGAGTTTCAAAGTGACCTTCTGGCTTAAGATTATCTTTGGGTTTCTTAGGAGTTTGACGCTCAGCAGGACGCCAATCGTTTTGCTTCGGTTTCTCAAATTCACCTTCCGGTTTAAGATTGTCTTTTGGTTTTTTAACTTCTGGTTTTTCAGCCGGTCGCCATCTTTCTTTCTCAGGAGTTTCAAATTGACCCTCTGGTTTCAAATTATCTTGCGGTTTCTTTGGAGTCTGACGTTCTGCTGGACGCCATTCCTCAGTTTTAGGTTGCTCGAATTCACCTTCAGGTTTAAGATTGTCTTTTGGTTTCTTAACTTCCGGTTTTTCAGCTGGACGCCATCTTTCTTTCTCAGGAGATGTAAACTGACCTTCTGGTTTCAAATTATCTTTTGGTTTTGTAGGTATTTGACGATCTGCCGGTCGCCATTCTTTAGGTTTCGGCGTATCAAATTCACACTCTGGTTTCAGATTATCTATTGGTTTACGCTGTACGGGGCGTTCTGCCGGTTTCCATTCATCGGGATGTCGTTGTTCAAAATCACCTTCAGGTCGTAAATTGTCTTGTGGTTTCTTAGGTTTAGGTCGCTCAGCAGGTCGCCATCTTTCTTTCTCTGGAGATTCAAAGTCACCTTCAGGTTTAAGATTGTCCTCAGGTCTCTTTTGTTTTGGACGATCTGCAGGTCGCCATTGTGCTTTTTCAGGTGTAGTAAAGTCTCCTTCTGGATGCAAGTTGTCTTCAGGCCGTCGAACAGGTGCTCTATCTCCAGGTTGCCATCCTTCCGGCTGACGTTTTTCGAAATCACCTTCAGGGCGAAGATTATCTTGAGGCTTTTTAGGCTTAGGTCTATCAGCCGGACGCCATTCCTCATGTTTTGGTGTTTCAAATTCTCCTTCGGGTCTCAAGTTATCTTTTGGTTTTGTAGGTGTAGGTCTTTCGGCAGGACGCCATTGCTCTGGTCTAGGTTGTTCAAAATCACCCTCAGGTTTAAGGTTATCTTTTGGTTTGCGTTGAACTGGACGTTCTGCTGGTTGCCATTCATCAGGTTGTCGTTGTTCAAAATCTCCTTCGGGTCGCAAATTGTCTTGTGGTTTCTTAGGTTTAGGTCGCTCAGCAGGTCGCCATCTTTCTTTCTCAGGAGTTTCAAAGTCACCTTCAGGTTTCAGGTTGTCTTCAGGTTTCTTTTGTTTGGGACGTTCAGCAGGTCTCCACTGTGTTTTTTCTGGCGTAGTAAAATCTCCTTCAGGATACAAATTATCTTCAGGTCGACGAACAGGTGCTCTATCTCCAGGTTGCCATCCTTCCGGCTGACGTTTTTCGAAATCACCCTCAGGGTAAAGATTATCTTGAGGCTTTTTAGGCTTAGGTCTATCAGCCGGACGCCATTCCTCATGTTTTGGTGTTTCAAATTCTCCTTCGGGTCTCAAGTTATCTTTTGGTTTTGTAGGTGTAGGTCTTTCGGCAGGACGCCATTGCTCCGGTCTAGGTTGCTCAAAATCACCTTCAGGTTTCAGATTATCTTTAGGTTTACGTTGCACTGGACGTTCTGCTGGTTGCCATTCGTCAGGCTTCCGTTGCTCAAAGTCTCCTTCGGGTCGTAAATTATCCTGTGGTTTTTTAGGTTGTGGTCGCTCAGCAGGTCGCCACCTTTCTTTCTCAGGAGTTTCAAAGTCACCTTCAGGTTTCAGGTTGTCTTCAGGTTTCTTTTGCTTTGGTCGATCGGCAGGCCTCCACTGTGTTTTTTCAGGTGTAGTAAAATCACCTTCAGGTCGCAAATTGTCTTCAGGGCGACGAACAGGTGCTCTATCTCCAGGTTGCCAATCTTCAGGATGGCGTTTTTCAAATTCCCCTTCCGGGTGAAGATTATCTTGAGGCTTTTTAGCTTTTGGTCTTTCAGCTGGCTGCCATTTCTCGTGTATTGGTGTTTCAAATTCTCCTTCGGGTCTTAGGTTATCTTTTGGTTTTGTAGGTGTAGGTCTTTCGGCAGGACGCCATTGCTCCGGTCTAGGTTGCTCAAAATCACCTTCAGGTTTCAGATTATCTTTAGGTTTACGTTGCACTGGACGTTCTGCTGGTTGCCATTCGTCAGGCTTCCGTTGCTCAAAGTCTCCTTCGGGTCGTAAATTATCCTGTGGTTTTTTAGGTTGTGGTCGCTCAGCAGGTCGCCACCTTTCTTTCTCAGGAGTTTCAATGTCGCCTTCAGGTTTAAGATTATCCTCGGGTTTCTTTTGTTTTGGTCGATCGGCAGGCCTCCACTGTGTTTTTTCAGGTGTTGTAAAATCACCTTCAGGACGCAAATTGTCTTCAGGGCGACGAACAGGCGCTCTGTCTCCAGGTTGCCAATCTTCAGGATGGCGTTTTTCAAATTCCCCTTCTGGGCGAAGGTTGTCCTGTGGTTTTTTAGCTTTTGGTCTTTCAGCTGGCTGCCATTTCTCCTGTATTGGAGATTCAAATTCTCCTTCAGGCTTTAAGTTGTCTTTCGGTTTTGTAGGCGTAGGTCTTTCTGCAGGACGCCATTGTTCTGGCTTAGGTTGTTCAAAATCACCTTCTGGTTTTAGATTATCTTTAGGTTTACGTTGAACTGGACGTTCTGCTGGTTGCCATTCATCAGGCTTCCGTTTGTCAAAGTCTCCTTCGGGTCGTAAATTATCTTGTGGTTTTGTGGGTTTAGGTCGATCAGCTGGTCGCCATCTTTCTTTTTCAGGAGTTTCAAATTCACCTTCTGGCTTGAGATTGTCCTCGGGTTTCTTTTGTTTGGGACGATCAGCAGGTCTCCATTGTGTTTTTTCTGGTGTAGTAAAATCACCTTCAGGATATAAATTATCTTCAGGACGACGAACAGGTGCTCTGTCTCCTGGTTTCCAGTCTTCTGGTTGACGTCTTTCAAATTCACCTTCCGGGCGGAGGTTATCTTGTGGTTTCTTAGCTTTAAGTCTTTCCGCAGGACGCCATTCTTCTTGTTGTGGTGATTCGAAGTCTCCTTCAGGCTTTAAATTGTCTTTTGGTTTTGTAGGAGTAGGTCTTTCGGCGGGACGCCATTGCTCTGGTCTTGGTTGCTCAAAATCGCCCTCTGGCTTTAGATTGTCCTTTGGTTTACGTTGTACGGGACGCTCTGCTGGTTGCCATTCGTCAGGCTTCCGTTGCTCGAAGTCTCCTTCGGGTCGTAAGTTATCTAGTGGTTTTGTAGGTTTGGGTCGCTCAGCCGGCCGCCATTTTTCTTTTTCCGGAGTTTCGAATTCACCTTCAGGTTTTAGATTATCTTCAGGTTTCTTTTGTTTTGGACGATCAGCAGGTCTCCACTGTGTTTTTTCTGGTGTAGTAAAGTCACCCTCAGGATGCAAATTATCTTCAGGACGTTGAACTGGCGCTCTATCTCCAGGTTGCCAATCTTCCGGTTGACGTTTTTCAAACTCACCTTCAGGTCGAAGGTTGTCTTTTGGCTTTTTGGCTTTAGGTCTTTCAGCAGGGCGCCATTCTTCTTGTTTGGGTTTTTCAAATTCCCCTTCTGGTTTTAAATTATCTTGAGGTTTTTTAGGTATTTGTCTTTCAGCAGGACGCCATTCCTCTGTTGTCGGTTGTTCAAAGTCACCTTCTGGTTTAAGATTATCCTTTGGTTTCTTTTGTGTAGTACGTTCAGCTGGTTGCCATTTTTGTTTTTCAGGTGTAGTAAATTCACCTTCGGGGCGCAAATTATCCTCCGGCTTTCTTTGTTTTGGGCGTTCTGCTGGACGCCATTCTTCTTGTTTTGGCGTTTCAATTTCGCCTTCTGGTTTTAAATTATCTTTAGGTTTCTTTATATCATGGCGTTTTGGCCCACTTTCTTCATAAATTCTATATTCTTCTTGTGTTGTTGTGAGTGATTCAACATTTTCTGTTGAATAAAACTTTTCAAAATCTTCTTTGGTCCAAGTTCGACGCCTCTGCGGACGTTCGACTGTAGTCGTTTTGTCAGTGAAATCTTGTTGATTTGATGTCACAAAGTCTATTTCGCCTTCGTGTATTAAGTTATCAGTTTTTCTTGAAATTAAAGTTGTCTTTTCAACAGTGTCAGTGTAATCAATAAATTCTGATTTTGAAGTGGTCTCTGTAATCATATCACCCTCTATCTTAGTCCATGTATTTCTCCTGACTGCTTTTGGTCTTTCAACTGGTTTGACAGTGTACTCGGAGCGAGTAGTTGTCGAATCTGCAATTAAAATTTCAGTTTATAATAGTTTATAAATACAACAAAGAATACAATTTTTTTTAATGATAATGATGTAGAAAGCATTCATTTCAGTATGTATTTTTAAATAATATAGCTATAAACTTTACGATATATGTGAAATATTTATTATTTATTAATAGTATAGAGTATAATTTAACATACCTATAAATTCTCCTTCTGTTATAATATTATCAGTACGTCGTATTATTTCAGCTCTTTCGCCTGTCACAACTTTGTAGTCTTCAGTTATTGTACGTGTGGTTGTAAAATCTCCTTCTGGATGCAAATTATCTTGAGGTTTTCTCACAATAGCCTTTTCAGCTGGAACAAATTCCTCTGGCTGTCGTTTGGCGAAATCACCTTCTGGCTTTAAATTATCTGATGGTTTCTTTTGTTGTGGTCTCTCAGCTGGTCTCCATTCTTCTTTCTTGGGAGTGGTAAATTCACCTTCAGGTTTTAAGTTATCCTCAGGCCGTCGCATCGGTTCCCTCTCACCCGGACGCCACTTTTCGGGTTTCTTACCTTCAAAATCGCCTTCTGGTTTAAGATTGTCTTCAGGTTTCTTTTGTTTTGGCCGTTCTGCTGGCTTCCATGGCTCCTTTGTGGGTGTTGTAAATTCTCCCTCTGGTTTCAAATTGTCCTCGGGACGCCTCACTGGCGCTCGATCACCAGGTTGCCATTCTTCAGGTCGTCGCTTCTGAAAATCACCTTCAGGTTTTAAATTGTCTTCTGGTCGGCGAACTGGGGCTCTATCACCTGGTCTCCATTCTTCTGGTCTTCTACCCTCAAAGTCACCTTCAGGTTTCAAATTATCTTGAGGTTTACGTACAGGTGCTCTGTCACCAGGACGCCATTCCTCAGGCTTGCGTTTTTCGAAATCTCCTTCGGGGTATAAGTTATCTTCAGGTTTTTTAGGTTTTTGACGTTCAGCCGGCCGCCATGGTTCTTTTTCAGGCGAAGTAAACTCGCCTTCAGGTCTAAGATTATCTTGAGGTCGACGAGTGGGCGCTCGGTCACCAGGTTGCCATTCTTCAGGACGTCGCTTCTGAAAATCTCCTTCAGGTTTTAAATTGTCTTCTGGTCGGCGAACTGGGGCTCTATCACCTGGTCTCCATTCTTCTGGTCTTCTACCTTCAAAGTCACCTTCAGGTTTCAAATTATCTTCAGGCTTACGTACAGGTGCTCTATCACCCGGACGCCATTCATCAGGCCTGCGTTTTTCGAAATCTCCTTCGGGGTATAAGTTATCTTCAGGTTTTTTAGGTTTTTGACGTTCAGCTGGCTGCCATGGTTCTTTTTCAGGCGAAGTAAACTCCCCTTCAGGCCTAAGGTTGTCTTCAGGACGACGAGTAGGCGCGCGGTCTCCGGGTCGCCATTCATCAGGTTGCCTCTTCTGAAATTCACCTTCAGGTTTTAGATTATCTTCAGGCCGTCGTACAGGTGCTCTATCGCCAGGTCGCCACTCCTCGGGTTTTTGCTTCTCGAATTCTCCTTCTGGCCGCAAATTATCTTCTGGTTTCTTGGGTTTCTGTCGTTCAGCTGGACGCCAGGGCTCCTTTTCAGGTGATGTAAATTCGCCTTCAGGTTTAAGATTGTCTTCGGGACGGCGAGTCGGAGCCCTATCACCGGGTCTCCATTCTTCTGGTTTTCGTTTCTCGAAATCACCTTCAGGCTTGAGATTGTCCACGGGTTTCCTTACAGGAGCTCTCTCACCAGGTCGCCATTCCTCTGGACGTCTCTTTTCAAAATCACCCTCAGGTTTGAGATTGTCTTCGGGTTTTGAAGGTTTAGGCCGCTCAACTGGTTGCCAGCGAGGTCGCTCGGGTTCCTGGAAATCGCCTTCAAGGCGCAAATGATCTTCATGGTAGACGGCCGTAGTGCGACTGACGTGTTTTTCGTCGTAATCTTGTTTGTATGCGGACACCACGCTCGTGTGCTCCACATCGAACAATGGCTCCGGGACATCGTTGTGTAGGCAACGGTGACGCCTGTAAACCAATAAATTATAAATTAATTTCCAAAAACCTTATTAGATAAATGTGTACCTGATAAACAACTATTAAGGTTGAACTATGATTAAAAATATGGCTATAATATAATATGGCTATGGCTAAACACGAAGAGTTTAAAGACAAAGAAAATAACCTTAAGTATTTCGTTTATTTTTATTTTACAAGTTACATCTTTAGAAAAGTATAACGAACTATTTTTTATTTACTTTATTACTAGAAAAAGGGACGGGTTTATAAAATGGAAATTTATCATTTTATACTTAGAACAAGTTTATCATAACTGGTTTTTTATTAAGAACTCGAGTAATAATATAAACTATACTAAATCCATTTTAAACTATGAGATACATTTCAATTATTATTCATTGCTCTTAACGCTCGTTTTTGGGGCTCGTATTATTTTTTTATTCCCGACAGGTTAATGCTTGACTCTGTCCCATTTGGTGGTAAGTGATAATACAGTCTAAGATGAAAGTTTTTTGAAAGTTTCAACACAGTGTCGCATCGGAATGCAATCTCTTGCTTGGCGGTACGTCTTTGCTGGTAAATAGCGACAGCCGAAGCCTGCCACCACTCCAGACCCAGAGAAATTAGAAACACCACCACTGCGCCATCAAAATTTAAGTAATCCATAATCATTTCTACGATGTACATGCATATTTTGCAATTTGTTTTATACCTTTGGATGTAATATGGATGCAGATACAATGGAAATCGTCTTGGCAATGGAAGACGAGGCAATGTTAGCGGTTTGGCCATCACACGCGTCCATCGTGTTTGTTATAAACCAATCACTCACATGTTTACAATTATTTATTACTCTTGTTGAAGTTAAACTTCTTTACGCACGCTTGACTTGTTGGGGAGTAAGCTGGTGAATGTTACTCTCTCTCTATCTTTTCTAACTTATCTCTCTCGTCACTTGTTCATGAGCTTATTCCCCAAGTCAATTTTTTTCGGAACCTAAATTCTACGTTCGATGAACAATAAGATTTAAAAAATATATATTTAATATACCTTTTTTTTATTAAATATAGTAACTTTGCAACTTTACTTGTAAGAATAACAAAATAAGTTAATTGAGTGGAATTATTTCCATGATTCATGGACATTAAATTTCAAAGCGGATAATATTAGGTTACCAGGAATGGCAATTTCTCACTCAATTTCAACTATTTTTAAATATCAATTTACACTGGCTTCTCTCGGTAAAATAGTCAATACAATTCAATTCTTTAATAATAACTTCCCGGATCCAAAGCGTTTAAATGTCAGAGCAGATTATATTTTTCTATCAAACATGGCAACTTTAATTTTGAATGTTTTGACACTCAAGTCCAAAGGCATCTTGAAAGCAACAAAACAAGTGGAATTTTATTGTTATTTAATTAATTTACTTTGGCTTATCTCGTTAAAATAGGAAAGCCACGAACCATGCTTGTATCCGAGAAAGCATTTAATGAATTTAGAGATTTAGAGAAATTAATTGTTTTTCAAACAAGTCAGACATATGCGTAAAATTTCTGTTAACTGAATGCCAATTGATTGATTAATAGAAATAGTTATAGTTGGGTAGTACGATCGTAACGTCACGCGCGTCTCGTTACGTATTATATTACGGACTGCCGCGAAGCCTTTGTGTTTCCACCGCCCTGGAAAATTTAATACTTTCAACCCATGAAAATCTATACTTACAAATAGGTGTCTGGATTGTTAGGCGTCGCTTTATCATTATTTATTTATGTACCAAAGGGAATACGAAAGTAACAATACACTTAATAGATCGATGACCTCTTCGTATAAACTTGCAACATAGACATTTTTAAGAATCAACTTTTATTTTAGACGTTTTAGCGTTTTTTGTAATTTTGATGATTATATGTCGTTATTTTTGAAGTGAAACTTCTTTAGGTGCACAAAGGTCATTTTTTTACGCATAAAACGCGTGATGTGCCACAAAGATGTGCAACGTTTTTTTATGCTAATTCATTTGAAGGTTAGTTAGCTGAATATTAACAAATAACATTTTAATTTGCCTCTCGTGATTTAATATTTATTATACTATTTTTTATAAAATATGAAAATAAAAATATTTTAAATTCGAATACTAAATGTAATGAATAATTTCTAATTTTGACAAAAACCCGTGGTGTTTTATTTACTATTCGTCATTTGAGATACCAATAAATCATTTGTGTTCATTTTCGACACTTAATAGTTTAATGACAATTAAATTCCTAACACGTCTTCCTTTTTCCGTCTAAGTCTCTGAAATCTTAAGTTTTAGATTTGTTATAGTTATTTTAATCATATAGCTACTAAATCACAATGCTTAACAAACTATCATTAGTACAAAAGGTAGTGCAGTAACAAATGATTTGTCTTTGAAACAGTGTCTTACAAAATTAGGATTTTATACTTCACTCTTTATACGTAGGGGCTGTCGATTTAATTTTGTTAGTTTGCTATTTTCTATAATACATAAGTAAATAATAAAAAAAATAAAAGTGCGTGCGTACAAAGTACACATGCCAAAAGTGAAACTTCTTTGGCAAACTAAGTTATACAAATATAAAACTTTAGTTTTTCGAGACATAGAGGGAGGGTAAAGGAAGATATGTCAGGAATGAAATGACTTTTGTTATTAAAAGTGTTGAAAATTAATATAAATTATTTATTGAAATCTCAAATGACCAGTTGTTAATAAAATGCCACGTGTCTTTTGTCAATATTAGAAATTATTAATTAAATCATGTTTTTTAATTTAAAACTTAGAAAAGTATTAAGTGACGAGTGGCAATTCGTAGTGAAAAGTTATTAAAAAGGGAATTCCCCGGTTAACAGGTTAAACCCTATACAGGGACTTTATAAGCATATATCGTTGTGAAATTCATAATAATATCTTTCAATTATCATTGTCATATAACTGCCTATAGATATGTATCTTAAGATGTGAATTTAAATGACATCAACATTTTATAATTAACTACCCACTCAGAATTGGATGCATCCCGTTAGTTAAGGCATCTCTAAATTATAGTTGCTGGCGAAAGGATAAATTAATGGATGCTCTACAGAACAAAGAAGCTTTAGAAAATCAGTGGGCGGTTGTTGGGGCTTCATTCGGCCAAATATAGCGATGACTCAATATGACATGCAATCCTGTTAAGTCTGAGGCACCATTCAAGGAAATGTTTTGATATCGGAAACTGACAAACATTAGATCAAATTTATTTTTATTACACACCCAAAATACTATCTTTATAATAAGACCCATTACAGCAATAACAATTTACATATAAATTAGTAAAATGAGATAATCAAGGAAACATTAACGTACGGAACTGATACCCTCTCCTTGGTAGATTGATTATAAACATAGAAAATTGCTTTTAAACAAAATTATAGACCAACATTTACGGGCTTAATTATATGTGAATATAATACGTATGACATATTCTTAATGAAAATGATGTCAATATCGTCGTAATCTTTGTTTTAGGGTTTTAAAGCACTTTTGAACCGACACATCATTTATAATTTTTTCCTTAGATATGAGTAATGATGTCGTTAATAGTAAGTAATATAAAAGTTAGAGTAACGAAGAATTACTATTGAATTCTGTAGTGAGGAACCCACAAGTACTCACTCAATCATAGGAAACACAAACTTAATAATGAAAAAGACTCGATTCTTGCTCTGCGGTTTATTTTAGGAAGTTTTGGTTCAAAAACCAAAAAGAACACCTTTTTTGAACTAAGTTTGCTTTTATAATATACTAGCACTGCCCAGAGGTTTCACCGATACCGATCTCGTGGCAATAAAAAGACTATAGATTTATTTTCGTTAACGTAAAAGTTAATTAATAAATAGTTGGTATAGTGGCATAACTACTGTAGTTGGACATACGGACTTTTTTATAGATATTAATACATTCTGTAATATTGTAGAACATTTTTAGTTCTATCATCCATAGTTTTCCCAGCGCAAGCAATGACAAATTTTTTGTGACCAATTTTTTCACACCTTGGGTGACATTAATGAATTTTTATAAGGGATCCCTATTTTTTTTAAGAAAATAATGTAGTCTATGAAAATGCAGCTTTCTAATGGCGAAAAAATTTTTGAAATCGGTCTAGTAGTTTTTGTGTACATACAAAAAACAAATGTTTCCTCATTATAATATTAGTTTAGATAACATGTGTTGTAATAATCTTTTCATACAGTATATATATTTTCGTATAAGTAAAGGTATTCTGAAAAAGCTGTATCTACACCCTTGTATGATTTTTGAAACCTCCAAAACGATTTAATCTCAAATAGGTGTCAAATCAAAAAAGGGAATATCCCCTGAAGGTACTACATTCTTGCATACCACGGGGCCACGTGTAATTTGTCGCCTAGCGATGAATATCAAACACATTCTAAATCTGTGTATCACCGATCAATAAGTTGGTAAAATTACTTCAGTAACAGTCTTTTTTACATTTACAATGTTTCATATGAGTACCCTAACAAGATATAAGGAAAAAAAGAAAATTTCCTTATTATAATTTACGGAAAAAATATATATCTTCTTTCTGCATTTAACTCTTGACTGTGTTTATTATGGTAAGTTGTAATATAGTCTAAGATTGTAAAAATATTTTACTGAGAGGCACTTTACTAGTTGAATGGTAAGTAGTAACGATCGAAGCCTCTGCTAGTCAATGGTGGGACAAATAGAAAAATATAATCAGCACTACTTGGTATCTAAACTCCGGTACCCGGACTCTAATACCTGATTTCACCAACGCCTCCCCTAAAGCATCACATAGACCCCTCAGACATAAAAATAATGCCGCAAAACCATAAAATTAGACGAATACCTCTCTGTTAAATATAAGGTTTTATTTTGCATATGCAAAGATTCAGCAAAGAATCTCAGATCAATAAAGCAAATAATTTTAGACTTGTCGTAAGGAAGTGTACGGTTTTTTTTCACAAATATATAGGCAAATATAGGTATGTTTAAAGAATTACGTTCAAGAACTAATGAAAGGAAAGTCACTTTAAGGAAATATGTGAGTAAATGAAAGTGACGTGTTACGTCTAAAGATTTACCATAAAGCAACCAGCATCTTCTCGACGATTTTATATGAGATAGTAAATGTATACACCGTTATTTAATATTAAATAAAATATAATAAACGCTGACTAGACTGGTATAGCTATTATATCTGAACACACTGGTTTCCAAAGTACAATTTAGGAGAGGCTGTGGAGTATCAGTAATTAAATAGATAACTTTAGGGTTGTGTAATAAAATTGCGAGCGCATTTTACTTTGCCAGACTATTTAGTGACCAGAATGATTTTAAAAACATTTTCTATATATTGTAATTTTATGTATACGCGAAATTGGATTCAAATCCAATCAGTTTTGTCATCCAAATATCGATAAAAGGGCTCTATACATATTGATTGTACAAATGTAAAAGTAACTCCAAGATTCGTTGTCGTATCTTATTATAACGACCCTGGAAAGAAAACATGTAGTAACCCACAAAATATTGTTTTAACAAAACTTTAGAATAGCATTAATCTAACATCAATCTATTTAGCTACAAAATATAAATATAATGTTTAAAAATGATTAGTGTAATTGATAAAAATGAAGGTTAGGTTATTTTTGTGGTATTTATGGAAACTTTTTGTTCTGATGAACAATTATGGATTTTTTTAATGCTGACGGGTTAGCGATTGACTGTAATCACACCTGATGGCAAGTGATGATACAGTTTAAGATGGAAACGTGCTAATCTGTTAAAAGGCAATCTCTTAGGCTTTCTTCATAGCATCCTACCGGAACACAAATGTCTTTGCTTGTCGGAACTCCTTTGCTGGTAGGCTGGTACCTAGTCGAAGCCTCCCATCAATCAAGTTTGACTTGTGGCTAACTACGTGTTTGCTTTCCAGCCTTAACATATACAAATGTTAAGTCTTTACGTTGTAAATGGGTTTTGTTCGCAGTCGTACTATATATGTTAATATAAAATTCTATCTATATAATCAAAAATATTTCAAAATAAATTTGATAGTAGTATAAATACTAGAAAACTTTGAAAGCCCTAAAATGATATAATGCTAATAACGTAAACCGCGATTGTTTGATTAGCCATAACAATCGCAGTCGAATATCGATCCCTTTACATACTATTGTATATAGTAGATGTAAGTACAACCGATAAAATTTACAGCAAATTCGAGACCTTTGCCAATTAAAGTAGATTTTTAATTTGTAATTAAAATTCACGATTTATAGTCAAGAGAAACTTCTTTAGGCGCATGAGGATAAAATTTTTACAGATAAAAGGTGTGATTAGCGTCACGAAGATGCGCAGCCTTTTTTTTGGTAATTCGTTTGATATGTATAAATAAATTCGTTGTAATTCGTTTTATCGCAATTAAACTCATTAAATTCCTAACATATCTTCCTTTTTCCGTCCCTCCAAGTTTCGGCAATCTAAAGTTTTAGATTAGTATTAATATAATCAAGACTTAAAAATTAGTTTGAACGAAGAAGTTTCACTTCTGAAATGTGTAATTTGTATGCATGCACTTTTAATATTTTTTTATTGCTGACATGTTAACTTGACTGTGATCACACCTGATGGTAAGTGATGGTACAATCTAAGATAGAAGCGCGCTAATCTGGTAAGAGGCAATTTACCTGTTAATTTTTCTATATAGCATCGTACCGGAACGCAATATCTAGCTTGGCGGTACGTGTTTGCTGATATATTGGTAACTATCCACGGCTGAAGCCATCTACCATTTCGTTTGATATTATATGAGAGAACAAACATCTCGACTCCATAATTATATTTATACTAGCTGAACCGCGCATAAATTACCACTTTCTTTTTGATGTCTATGTAACTCAATTCACATCCCGAAACGGTTTCATCAGAAAAGATTAATACGAAAATAATTTTAGACACAATACTCACTTCCTCATTACCAGATCTTTACAACTATTCGCGATTAACTTGAAATTTAGCACAAGAACTAATTTCGGACGGTACATAGTACATACGTAAGTATTTCTTCATATTTCCACGGAATAACAAAGAGAGAGAGATGAATTTATGCAAGAAATGTTTTCAGTTTTCTCTTATACAATTTTCATACTTTTTCCTCAAAGTTTGGTACATGTGCCGTTCTTATCCTCGCGGCCTTATACAAAATTATGACCAAGAAATGAAATGATTCAGGATAAAATGTCATAACCGCAAATAGGTCATAAGTAATACTGCGAACAAGCTGACCGTGACACGATTATTTGCTTGAAAATAAATCTTGTTGTCCTTATTGGATTGATTTATTTTTATTCCACACCAACATGGTATTGAGCACGCATTCATTCGTTAATTGTTGAAACATTTTTCTTATATTCAAATGAAAAACTACGTTTTCTATTCACAATTTAATTAATTAATTAACATACCAGACTCGAGCAGACCTCGTCTTACTAATGCTTTCAAGAACTTTTACGCGATCTAAATATTGAAAGGAGAGTAAATGCAGGTAATATGGTAAATGGTTGTCTGCACGCATTTATGAATAGCCAGATGGTGTCTCAAAGGGCTAGACTGGCAGTGCATGCTGGAGTGTTGGTGCCAACACTTATGTATGGTAGTGAAAGTTGGGTATGGCAGAAGAATCACAAAAGTAAAATAAATGCGGTAGAGATGAGAGCGTTGAGAAGCATGAGTGGATTAAAACTGAGTGACAGAGTAAGAAATAGTGTGATAAAAGAACGTTGTGGTATAAAAGTAGACGTAGTGACTAAAATTGAGAAAGGTATGCTTAGATGTTTTGGGCATGTAGAGAGAATGAATAAAGGAGACTGACAAAAAGGATTTATGAGTTAAGAGGGAAGTGGAAGATCAAGGCGAACGTTCCTGGACCAAATCCAGGACATTTTAAATAAAGGCCAAGTCATGAGTACTCTAAATCGATGAGCATGTATGAAAGGTTTAATGAGAATGGAAGAAGCGAAGGAGATATGCAAGGATCGTGGCTCTATGGGAATGAGGCAAGATGCTATGTATGTATGTACAAAAATTGATTTCTTTTAAACTATAATAATTTCTTTTAAATATCGATATTAGATCACCCATTGGAAACCCCTAAAGTAGAATTACTTTGGGACTCTGAATTGCATTTTGTACATTCACATAGCACTTAACGGGCAATGGATGCCAAGTGGCTAATGCTGGGATTTCTAAGAGAACAGATGCGCATCTGTTTGCGATGCAGCCTGACTCACTCGGGGTGACGAGATCTTTACTATATTGGGCGTCTTACTCAACCTCGATATGAATGACTCCAGTGATTAACTTGTTTTTAAGTATATATTTGTTTTCGTTGTAAATTAATTTCTATACAAATCAGGTAATTCGAAAACTTCGTGAATTTTACCGACGATACGCAAAAAACGAGTTTCTTCTTGTGTTTAAACGCGCTAATCTTAGGGAATTCTGATTTGAAGTGAATAATTATTTTGGATAGCCCATTTATCGAGGAAGGCGACTAGAAGCGAAGCAACAATACTAATGTTAACACAAAAAGTGTGAATATTAAAAACTCTACAATTAAGGTCTAGTAGATCATAGCGGATGGGGAAATATAAAAACTTACCAAAGTAAATTCATCCTTGAACCTTTACAATTTATTTTAGGTACGAGTAGATTATTTTACCATTAGCTATGGTTTAATTTGATATAGATAGTCTTGGAGGTTCCCGTTTCCTTTCTAATATCGGAATAAACTGTAGCTTATGACAAATACACATGATTCATTTCGAAGGACTATATATTAGCTATGTGCCAGTGGAAGGTCCTTCGAAATTGATCAGGCAAAAATGAAGAATATTCCTTGGTATAATTGCCTTGTAAAGTCTTATATAAAATACATAAATCTGCAATACGTTTGTACGTATTTGTGACTGAACTCCCCCTAGACGACTGGACCTATTTCAATGAAATGGTTGTCTCTGTTGATTCATGAATGGTTTCGATAGACTACTTGATTTGATAAATGACAGATTTTTCCATGTTTCCACGGGAAACTACGTGAGTGACAACATCGGGAACGATTTGTATTAATATCTATTTAGTAACCAAATCTCGTAAAAGATTTTTGCTAATATTACGAATCCAATATTAATTACATTTTAACAGTTAGATAAAACATCTTTTTATCGTATTTAGTGTTATTTATTTGATAGATTACGTAGCTACTTATTAAAAATAGTTAATTCTAAAATATAACAGCTTTTGGCATCGAAACTAATATCATCAGTCTATCCTATCATCATCTACCTTCCAATTGTGGTTGATTTAATAAAAACAGTCCGACTAAGCTAAACGAATTTTGGTATTTCAATTGTTATACATTAAGATACCCTTGCTTCTTTTGTAATGTATTATTTCTGTGTCTTTAAATTAGCATTTTTGAATGGTAATGAAGCCGCTGCGGTCCTCGACGCGGAACCGCCGTCTTGATGTCGTGAGAACTCAACAAGGTAATAAGTTGTGGTGCAAATCATTTTTCTACACAATTTAACAAAACTAAATGGAAATAACAATTAATAATTGGTGATATGTATTATCTACATCGTTTGCGTTAAATTCCTATCTAAAGTGGCAAAATCCAGGAGCGAGATTAATACTCAGTTTGTATCATCTCTTTATTTGTAACTCCTAAACCAGTATAAACGTATAAGTTAATTTTATAGGCAAATAAGATCTGGTAGGATTACTCTTATCAAGTTTTAAGTGATATATTTGTTCGTGGTTAACCATTTTGAAGGTAAATCTTCTATAGGCGGGCTATGCACATTAATTTGTAGATATTGAATGAGATTAAATCGTCACACTTGTTCGAGTTAACTCCGCTCTCATCACATAATGACAATAACTTATACGTAATTATAATCTTATACATAATTTCTTTATAAATATAGAATGTAATAGTTCTTTATATTATTATTACGATTTACCTCGCCTCGATGAAGACTTCAACATTGTCGTGTGGTCTTAAGCACCATGTGGGTCGTGATGTGTAAAAAAAGAAGTAAATTGTCTCTTATCAAGTTAGAACGTATCCATCTCAGATTATGTCAATAGTTTTCATCAGTTGAGATGACATTCAAGCACTAAACTTTCAACAATAAAAATAAAAGTGCGTGCGTACAAAGTACACAGTCAGAAGTGAAACTTCTTTGGCAAATTAATTTTTAAGTCTTGCTATTATTTATACAAACCTAAAACTTTAGATTTCCAATACTTAGAGGAAGGGAAAAGGAAGATATGTTAGGATTTAATGGTCATTAAAATATTAAGAGTCGAAAATAAATACAAATAATTTATTGAATTCTCAAATGACGAATTGTAAATAAAAATGCCACGTGTTTTTTGACAGGAAGAGAATTTATAAAATATTTTTATCTTATATTTTATGAAAAATTATATATGAAATTATTAAATGTCGTTTGTTTTTAAAAAAAACGCTGCACATCTTCGTGATTCTTTTCACACGGTTCATCAGTAAAAATTTTACCCTCATGCGCCTAACGAAGTTTCACTTCCAAAACCATAATTAAGCCTCACTGTGTTTTTTAAGTAGTTTCGCTGATACCAATCTAGTTACATATAAAACTAAAACCCATAAAAACGAGTTATTCCAGTTGATATATTACCTTGTTTTAAGGTGTTACTGCTCTTGCCCACGCCGTGTTTTAGCCAAGGTGACCCATTGTTTTGTACAAGTGCAAAATAATCGTACAGCGGAAATAATATCATGTTGATTACATCAGCTACCGAAAATAATCTAAATCGTATAATTGCATGTTGTCAGCTTGTTGATAATGGTAATTGTTATCAAATGATCAACCTACCTAAATTTGTTTATAAAGTAAAACTTTCTTTACATCGCCTTTTATCGTTTATCTATCGCATGTTGCATTATATCTAGCTGTAGACTTAAATGAAAGGCGTTTAGGCATTAGGCTGACCATGTAACATGAATATACTCATTCGTTCGTTTATATTTATAAAAGTTTCATTGAGAGCATGTTTTCTTATACCATCACGTTTTTTTTTTCATATAAATTCAACTCAAAATATTTACGTACCGTCACTGACTATACTATTCGTTTTCAAACTGTGTTATCTCTTATTCTTAGGTGAGAATCCAAGCTCTAACTTATATCCATTTAAAACATCCTCAGTGTGTAAAAATATGCTAATTAACAAAGTATGTTTATAAATTTGTATATATAGGAGTAGATATATAACAAGTAATGTAAGAAAAACGGACTTTAAGTTCATTCCTACGCCATCTAGAGCGCACTTCTTAAAATTAAACAAGATACCTTTAAAACCTTTTAAGTGAGCTGTCAGCAGAATGCTCTGTAAACATTTCCGCAATATAAATTAAATTAATTACTAACTGGAGTTTTTATGTATCAGAAATATTACGATAAAAACAAAGAGGGACGTATGCTATTAGACATGTACTTCTATATGCAAAACTTGGCCTATGAAGAAGTTACATGAAAAAAACTCCACACGACGGAAATGCGTATGCTTCCTAGCCTAGCCTACAAAATAGAGAATAAATATATTAGGGGCCTTTCAAGGATGCGGAAATAAGGCGAAGGAGTTTTGGTTAAGGTGGTACGGCCATATACTTCCAAGATCTGAGGACCATGTTATCATAAAGTGCCTTTCTTTGGATTCAAAAAAGGGGAGAGGAAGGCCTAAGAGTACATGGTCGACGAGGATCCATAGAGACCTAATAGACGCAGGTTTAACAAACGATAACGCTCTCGATAGTGAAAACTGGCGCCTCATGGTCCGAGAACCGACCCCGCATAAACGGGAAAAGGCGAAGCCAATGGCGATGATGAAATTAAATTGACAGCCTCGCTGGCGCAGTGGTGCGAGTATTCGCTTTGCTAGCGGAGGTCCCGGGTTCGATCCCCGGTAGGACGAATTTAGGAAATTTATTTTCTAATTTGTCTGAGTCTGGACCAGTGGGAGGCTTCGGCCGCAGCTAGTTACCACCCTACCAGCAAAGACGTACAAAGATTGAAACTTTGAACACGATATACAGGAGTTAATAGTAGGAATTTTAAATCATAGTCAGTGAACTAACCAGAAGCAACATTTTAAAGCCACACTCTAAAATTGGTAAAACACATGCTGCAAGTGTAATTTCTTTTTTGTTTCGTTTGTAAGTCAATCTAAAGATTTGTACCGTTATAATAGTATAGGCTCATAGGAAAAGTCAAGAAAAACTCAACAATCGACTTTTACACAAAAACAATCATATGCGCAACCAAATCTTAAGCGGTAAACGCCTTTTGAAATAAAACCTCTTTAGGCGCATGAGGGTAAAATTTTCACGGATGAAAGGCGTGATTAGCGTCACGAAGTTGTGCGGCGTTTTGTATACTAATTCGTTTCAAGGTTAGGTAGTTTTAATATTTACAAATAACATGTGGCATTTGCCACTCGTCATTTAATAGTTTTGTGTGACCCCAAAATCCCATTCCTAACAAGACTTCACGTTCTAAAATGTTATGTCTGGTCCACACTTTTATATGGCTGCGAGACATGGGTCGTTAAGAAGCAAAGCAGTAAGCGGTTCCAAGCATTTGAGATGTGGGCTCTAAGGAAAATGTTTAAGATTTCTTGGAACCAGTTCGTCACAAATGCTGTAGTCCTCAAACGAGCGCAAATTAGCCGCATGCTTATGATGACCATCGTGCTGAGAAAGGTGGCCTTTTTCGGACATTTTCAAAGAGGATCCCTATTTAAGTACCCACGGTTGATCCTGGAGGGCAGGATGTCGGGAAAAAGAGCACCTGGTAGACCGAGGCGGCACTGGATGACCGATATACGTGAGTGGACCAGTCATAATTACGCACAATTAAAAAGAGTTTCCCAGGACAGAAGAGTTTTCCGCATATTGGCCGCCAAACTTCATTTTGAAGAAGGCACTATATGATGATGATGATTTAATAATTTAATATACTATTCTTCATAAATTCTCTTTTCTAAATTTGAAATTCAAAAACAATTAATTAATAATTTCTAATTTTGGTATTTCAATAAATTATTTGTATTAATATTCGACACTTAATATTTTAAGGCCAATTAAATTGATTAAATTCTTTACATATCTTTCTTTTTCCCTCCCTCTAAGTCTCGGAGATTTAAAGCTTTAGATTTATATAAATTTCACTTCTGACATGTGTACTTTGTAGATACACACTTTTTTCTTAGCTCGAGATTTACTAACAGACTTCTATTAAATAGTCGTAAAGTATATTAAATACTGCGAAATTATATGTACCTTTACATGCAATAAATAAATTATTACCTTTGTGAAACAAACATGTTTTGAATTACTCATTTTCAGATTCGGCATTGCGTGATTCGAGACAGACCGACCATATGGTCGACGACCTTCTGTTGCCGTGATTGTGTCATGAACAGGTCTACTCCTACGCACTTAAATTTAGCTAGTGCATATCATTTAGCTTTCACCTAGACCAAATTTATTACATCTTGTTCAAGTCCTACTATTGGTTCACTCTCCCTATATATATAGGTACTAAATTACCACCCTACCAGCAAATACCATAACACGTAAACTGCCTTTTACCAGATCACCGCGCCTCCGCCTTAAACTGTATCATCACTTACCAACAGTTGTGTTCACAGTTAAAGGCTGTGGGGTCTGTCAACAATGTATATACCTACAGAAATATCTTGTTCATTGATCATTTTAAACAATAATGATTTACCATTTCGTTCATTCAATCAAGTTCAAGCATATTTTTTTGAACTTGTAGTGGATGACAGTCGGTGTTAATGTAACTTTTGTTATAAATTGTACAAAGCCACCCATTGGAAGCTCATGTAATAGGTTTCTGAAGTAATACTTCTTTAAGGCACGCTTCACTTGGAGAGTAAGTCGGATGAAGCGAACGACAGTTGAGAGGGAAATATAAATCAGTAACATTTTGTAACGTACATAAATTATAATTACAGTAGTAACCGTTGAGTTACTTGCCGGTTTCTTCTCAGCGGAATCTACTTTCCAAACCGGTGGTAGATTTGTTAGCAATGGACAGACTATTGAGGATTCTAAAGCGCATTTTGACCCTACTTAAAGAATATTTTGATTTTTATTTTAGTGACGATAAAATGAAATAGAGTTACTTCAGTCGTGTAGTCTAAAATACATTCTTTTTAAAAATTCTGGCTTCAACAATTTGTAGGTCTATATCAAAAATAGTTATGGCATGTTATCTGTATTTTTTTAGCAACTTCTTAAGTAAGTTTACATACCTTTAAAAGCATTATTGCGTTACGTTATATACTTGTCTTTGCAAATTAAGGTTATCTTTCCATAGCTGACAGCGCCCATGATAAGATTATATACGTAAATACTAATATCTTAAAACCATAAAAAATTACCGATAAATATCTACGTGAATTTTTACATTGTTTTTAGATATATTATAGATTACAAGAAAAATGTTCATCTACATTCTGACTATTAGACTGGGAACTGATGATCAATATATTTGGTTTTGAACAAATGTTCTTTTGTGTTGAATTTCGACCGTGACACGTTTTACATTATGTACGAATAAGTATTTGAATGTCATTCTCCGGATTATATAATATAAAACATTTACATTTTTAAATTCTTTCCACCATTACAAAACTATATTTTCACTAAGCGACACAGGTTGTATTACTTTCTCAAAAAATAGAGATCCTTAAGAAAAATGCATTGATTAAACCAAGGTGTGAAACAAAAAATCTGCCATAGCGTGCGCTGCGAAAACTATTGATGATAGAACAAAAAAATGTTCTACAATATTATAGAACGACATAATACCGACAAAACAGTTCATAATACTACATGTCCAACTACTGTAGTTATGCCATTATAACTACTTTTTTACATTTAAAAAGTGCCGACAATAATGAAAACATATCATCCATACCTCTGTGTTAATCCTTATCTTATTAAATGATAATATATGATTAAATAGCGTTTCAATACCTGTAAAAGATTTTATAAATTATTAAAATCGGACATTCCTTTCAAAAGATATAACGAATATAAAAATGTCAATCTAAAGAAAATCCCGAGTCGAACGCCAGAGCATCAAATTACTTTACAGACACAATTAACAAAACTACATTTTATTTTTTACAATTTATAATAATCAAACTAAAAATTACTGGATCGATTTAAAAATTCTCTTGATACTTGTATCGTATTTATAAATTTACTAATGACGGAAATTCATATCAAACATAACGTAAATGATGTTACGAATGAAAAAAAATATTAGTTAGATATATATTCGTTGTAAAGTAAAATCTACATATATATATAGAAAACATTTTTGCACAACTATTTCAATTAAAATACCATTTTAATAATGTCTCCTCCAAATTTATCTGTAGAATAAAGTATGTTGCTATATCTAATATCTTATATCTTAATGGCTTTGTGTATTTACAGGAATTAGGAAGTATAATTAATTAAATAATATACGGAATTACTGTGCATGCAGGAGTGTATAAAAGAAGATGTAGTGACTAAAATTGAGAAAGGTATGCTTAGATGGTTTAGGCATGTAGAGAGAATGAATGAAAGGAGACTGTCAAAAAGGATTTATGAGTCAAGAGTGAATGCGAAAGTTGGAAGGGAAGACCAAGGCGAACGTTCCTGGACCAAATCCAGGACATTTTAAATAACGGCCAGGTCAAGAGTACTCTAAACCGACGAACTATATGAAAGGTTTAATGAGAATGAAAGAAGCGAAGGAGATATGCTAGGATCGTGGCAAGTGGAAGGACGTTGTCTCTGCCTACCCCTATGGGAATGGGGGGAGATGCTATGTATGTATACATATACGAAATTAGAGTTCGTAAATCTGAGAATCGTACATTTTAGGTATTTTACATTAGTTAACTATTGTTTTTTTTCAGTGAAGATCAGTAAGGATGTTATTTAAATTCTAAAACAGTTAAGTGTCGAGGCTGTTTACTATATATATTTCAAATATCACATATATATGTATTATAGTTTTACAAACATAAAGGATATTCTATAACCACTAGTTGTTTGCAATGTACGTAAGCTCCTATTAATAGATTTAAATCTTTACTATATAATGACTGCATTTGTTAACTTCCTGTTAACAAGACAAGGTGAAGCACGTTATGATGAAATCAATTTGGTTTCAATTGAAGCTATTCATTCACTCGCAGAAATGCATTTTTATTGAACGCCGGAGGCTATTATACAGATGAAGGTCACAAACGTTTGTTATTTTTACGATTTTGTTTAAAATAAATCATTGTTTTCATGCTCAATGCTTTTAATATTATGTAAAATGTGTTTACGCATCACGTTTGAGAAGTTATGACTAATATTTTCTAGTCATGTACCTTTTTATATTTTGTACAAAACGAAATCTAATTTAATGTGTTTGGTGCGAGGTTTTTGATGGAATAAACCATGGTCGAAACCTCAAACCTGTCTCGGACATATTTGGAAATACAATATACGACTACTATTCGAATCAAATACCGGATTACTTGTCTATTAAACGAGTAGTGGTACCAACACGCCATTAAAGCTTGTTTACAATACTCAATTAATTATTTTGGAAAAATACTAGCATTTCCTCCAAGCTGTCACTTGCCCATTTGCACCAGCTCATTGCATCAGCGGACATTTGGAACCCAACACCTGGATGAAGAGGGTTCCGCTGGGTTTTAATGGGTATCCTGGTACAACCAACGAGGCCACACTCCTATATGATGTAATGTATACTAAATCCGGCGTGCATATAGCATTTCCCAGCGTAAAAAAATAAAAGTGCGTGCGTACAAAGTACACATGTCAGAAGTGAGACTTCTTTAGCAAACTATTTTTTAGGTCTTTTTTATAAAAAATCTAAAACTTTAATATTCCGAAATTTGAGGGAGGGAAAAGGAAGATACGCTAGGAATTTAATGAATTTAATTGTCATTAAAATATTAAAAGTGTCGAAAATTAATACAAATGATTTATTGAAATTTCAAATGACGAATTGTATATAAAAATGCCATGTGTTTTTTGTCAATATTAGAAATTATTAATTAAATTTAGTTTTTGAATGTATGAAATATTTTTATTTCATATTTTATGAAATATAGTAAATTAAATTGTTAAATCACGAGTGGTCAATTAAAATGCCACATGTTATTTGTAAATATTAAAACTAAGGTTAGGCTTCAAACGAGTTAGCATAAAAAACGCTGCACATCTTCGTGACCCTTTTCACTTATATCGATAGAATTTTAAAACAGTTACAACAGTCAAAGTCAAAGTTAAGATATCTTTATTCAAGTAGGCCTATTATAGCACTTTTAAATCGTCAAATATCGTTTTTTCTATATATTATTTAAATTTGACTGATTATAACATTAAAGAACGACTTACAATCTAAAGTTACGACGGTTCTTTCCTGATCTAAGAAGAACCCACAATAAACTCAGTCGGGTGTACGTTTTTTTTTTGTTATCATCATTACAAAATATATTTTAAATTTATTATATATCTATATACATATAGAGCAATTCATTCACACCCACGCTTTTCTGTCTTTTAAGTATTCTTTCAAATTATAGAATGATTTCTCAATTAGTTTTCTTTTAATAAAAGATTTAAATTTATTAAGGGACATCTTTGTAACTTCTTCTGGGAGCTTGTTGTAGCAACGTATACAGTTACCCTTGAATGATTTGTCAATTTTATGTAGCCTACTAGAATTTATACCAACAATAATACCTAAAACCTCGGCACAGTATATTATATATTATCAATACTCGATACGATTTGCAAAGCGAGTTTGCTTAAAAAAAACTAAATACGTTGTACAGATTCTCGACCATCTATGGACTGTCTCCTTTGCAACCTTCCATGTTCAGAATTGAGGTCGACCTTTTTTAACGTTGCAATTCTTGAAGCTGTTCTCACTATCGCCATAAAAATTGCAGGCCGTTTAACAAATCGTTTATTTATTCACGTCTGTACTTGCTACATAGCGATGCTACCTGTTTTTGGTCCGTGTAATCTTTTATAAAACACATTGTTCCTTATAAAGCTGTGTCTTTAAAACAGTAAAATAAAAAAGTAAGTAGCAGCCCATTAACGTCCCACAGCTGGGCACAGGCCTCCTCGCTCCGAGGAGTGAGGGTTTTTAGAGCATAGACCTACCACGCTGCTCCACTGCGGATTGGCAGGCATAGTACACAAGTGCACTCTCTATTCCTTCACTCTCATAGTCCGATGTGACGAGAATCCGACACGACCGGAGAGAGATCGGGTGGATGGCACCGCCAACTTCCCAACTTCGGGCAAATATTAAGAAAATCTTAATAGAAAACTCAATATTGATTTTTGAATTGGCCCGACCCGGGACTCGAACCCAGGACCTCATGTCTGTAGTCGAACATGCTAACCACTAGGCCAATGAGGCAGTTTGAAACAGAGTAAAACAGAGTTCTCCAAAAAAAGCTATAACAATATATTTACAGAGGATGTTTTGAACTATAGGCAAATGAAGTAACATTTACATCAAATCTATTATTTACACTTAGAAAAACAACTGGTTTTAGATTGTGTAATCTATTTTAAAACAACGTTTTCAAAAAGCACTTTTGAATCGTCAGTATTCTGTTCGTTGGTAACAAATCTACCAACGGCTTAGAAAGTTGAATCCACTGATAAGAAACCGGCAAGAAACTCAGCGGTTAGTCTTTTAAATATAGTTTTGTTACAATGTTTTTAGCTTCCGTGTCTAATTGGAGTCAAATCCAAACATCGCTATCGCTCAAATAATCTTCAACATTAGAATATGCCTCTTGTAAAAGTATGTTTTTGACATATCTCTTAAAATTATGCGAAAGAAAATCTAAAACTGATTGCGATATCTTATTAAGAATACGTATGCTCAAACCGACAGATGATTTCTGAACCTTATTTACTCTAAAATATGGTATTACAAGTTTGTTTCTATTTCTTGTATTAAATTTGTGAAATAAGATATTATTCATAAAACAAAACATTTAGACATATATAAGTAATGAATCTATTATTATATACTAAAAGCAACAGATATACTCATTCTTTTTTCTTATTGTATTTATATTGGAGAATATAGTAAAGCAGAAACCGCAATACTCTAATATATTCTTATGTAAAAACTCATTGCAAAAATTACGGTGTGGGAACATAAATGATCATTATGTCATTAGTTTAACGACAAAAAAGTTTATGTTCAATTTACTAACAGCTTTTCATAAAATTTGCTATTACGTATTGTGTATTCGTCTGAATAAACATATTAGAATATATAATAACTATTTTATAATATACAATACACATGTGTAAAGTAATGTGTTATAAAATTTAAGATAAGAAAGTTGCATAAAACAAATTTTACTATCTTATCTTTAGTATTCGCCTCTAGATAAACTCCCAAATGTTTTAATATTTTATAATATGATACACGATTAATGTGATAATATTAATCAAAAGCTGATAATTTTATATCGATTAAACAGGGGTTTCTTTTTAAATGAGATCATTTTACAGTAATTATGTTATGTAATAGAAAAAAGCAGTTGCAGTTGCAGCAGCATTTTATTAACACTTTTATACTAATATGTGTATATTAGAAAAGAAAAATAGTAAGGTATTATTTCGATACTTGGGTAGGTCTAAATAAGTTATTTATTTTATGTCTAGCTCTCACTAGCAGTGCATAGTTAGTGAGTACAAGTAAATTAAATCCTTGTAACGTCAGATGTTTTCTCTCCAGAAATATTAGAGTGGTGTTTTGTTGACTTATTTTGTATACTTACGTATTAGTTTTGTATACTTACGAACAATAATAAAAAGTAACATTTCCCATGAATAATTTCTAACTGAGCTTGATCACCGACACAGAAATTTTTAATATTAGGTATCCTGTTGAAAATTCTTAATTCAAGTAAGTTTTTACAGTACTTTGGATTCGTCATATATATTTATATTACGACTGATGGTTATATTATATTACGATGGATGGTACTAAAGAATGACTAAAAAACTTTATAAGGATTCCTTTACGCCTTATTCTGACAGGAACCCACAATAATCTGAGTTGCGTATCTTTTTTATCTTCAACAATGCTCTAATGTGAACGGTTGCTGTGTTTCATTGAAAAGAACTTATTGTCCCTTCTGAAGTTCCACACTATTTGTATATCAAATTTCATTTGTATCGATTCAGTAGTTTATTCGTGAAAGCACGATAGACAGACAAACACTGTAAGCATTTGTAAATAAAGATTATTGCTTTACATTCCAGAGAGTGAAACTTTTACAAGCTTTGAATGTGAAATCAAATTCTATGGAACCAAAAGCTTAAAAAATAAGTTGCAAGCTTCTTGCTCTAAAAATGACGACACTTTCATTTATTACAACCGTTTTTCGCATTAAAAAGTAGCTTATGTCCATTCTCATGCTCTAGGCTATCTACGTACCAATTTTAATCTAAATCAGTTCAGTAGTTTTGACGTGAAAACTCGACAAAGAAACAGTTACTATTACATTTATAACGTTAGTATGAATTTAATATATCTTAAATAAAAAGAAATTAATCACATATTAATTAATCCTTTGTTCATAAATCTACTGCTGTTTGTAATATATACAAAAAACACCTGTTTTTTTTTAATAATAGTCATTGTTGTACATATAAGTAAATCTGTATAAAGTAAAACTAGATTAAATAAATACGATAGAGTTTATATTTATTCTACTAACTGAACTTAACCTTTAAAACATAAAATGTATAAAAAATCAACGTGAAAGAAGCTTTTTGAATTGTGCTTTATTAAATAATGTATAATGTTGAAGGAAACTAAATTTATCAAGAGTTGCTTCTGCAAAATGAAACGGCATGGAAATAAACTGGACGCCTGAAGCCATCGCTTGTTTGTCTGTCTATATTTACAACGTACTTCCTATTCGTTCTATATTCCAGTCGAGGAATAACAAAGAGAAGAATCTAGATCTCGATTTAGACCTATAAAAATAACTCCATTTACGTATATACGATTATTATTCAACATCTAAAGTATAGTAGCGATTAGCTCATATAGGACTTTCGACACATCCCATTTTTTAGTTTTAATGTATAAGGTATTCGTTATTTGCAAAACGTAAAAGGTACCACAATGTTTGCATTAGTAAATGGCATTATTTTACATGTATTGTAACGGTCTTTAATAGAATATCATTTAATAGGCTAAGGATTAATACAGAGGTATGATTAATATGGTTTGATTAATGTCGGCATCTTTGTTAACTTTTAAAATGCAAAAAAGTAGTTATAGTGGCATAACTATAATAGTTGAGCCTATGGTGTCCAGGACTTTTTTATAAATATTAATACGTTCTATAATATTGTAGAACATTTGTTTGTTCTAGCTTCAATAGTTTTCGCAGCGATAACAGATTTTTGTTTCGCACCTTGGGTTACATTATTGCTTTTACTTAGGGATCCCTATTTTTTTTAAGTTAGTAATATAGCCAATGTGGCTCAATGACAATGCTTTTTAATGGTGAAAAAAACTTTGAAATCGGTCCAGTAGTTTTTGTGTGAAAACGTAACAAACATACATACGAAAAGACAAATTTAGATTTCATAAATAATGGGACTTATCACATTATTGAAGTAAAGATACGATAAAATACCCAATCATGTCGTAATGTATAAGGAGATAGATATTGTAAGGCATAATAACATCTTTATATTTATAAATATGAAATGCTTAACCAATTTTAATGCTCTTTTTAATTGTCACTACTGAAATTATACGCAAATAAAGTCGCGGCTCTTTGCTAGTTCTATATAAGGATAAATTACGTCAGTGAAATTGGAGAACAAACTTTTGAATTTAACAACTGTCTACTTTCACTTCAAAACAGGTTTTTGAGACATTTATATTCTGATTAGGATACACTGCGCTGTGAAACAATATGATATTAATTACACGGTTGCAATTTCCTGTAATGAACAAACTTAGGGGAAAAATTTCTAGAAGCATAGACAGGACTATTTGTATATTTCTAGAAGCATAGACTATTTGTATACTATAAAAGAAATATTATAACAAGTTATACATACTTAAGTATTATTCATGTAGACTTATTTATAACACAGGAATACTATTTGCTTGTTTATTTATTCCTTTTTAGCTTTATATACAAAAATAGTATAGCACTCTTTCAAAAATAGTCTTTAGTGGCTCTAAAATCTATTGGGAAAGGTATTGTAGTTTAAAATACACGTGTTTTTTAGTAATTGGTTAACAGATGTTTTCACCTACAACATTTTTAGACCCAGGGTTTTTGTATTTAAATTAAACCTACATATATATCCCCTTTATAGTTAAAACATTTTCTTGTCTTATATTTGTCAGTTGGAGTCGGCCAAGGTACCTTCATATAAGAATACGCATATTATTTTTTACTTTTTAGAGCACTTTAATAGATTTGTTACAGTTTGTTTTGAAGTCGGTTTTTGTTAAAATTTTTATTTATTTTATAAATATATTATTTGGAGTACATTAACAAATTTGTTTGAATATTTGTACACCTAAAACACGTGTTGCTCATATGAGACAGCACCTTTTAAATTAAACTAACAAGGTAACAAACCTAAAAAAAAATATACAGACGAATCGATAACCTCTTCCTTTTTTTGAAGTCGGTTAAAAAGCCTTTATATCAATCGTCAAAATTCAAAGCACAAATGATGCAAATCTAGTTTTGTTCAATAACTACTATACTAGTATTTGTAGATGAGATATGTTTTAAAATTATCTCTATTTTTTCGCACAAACCCAGATCATTGTCGAGATAAATTTCAAATTCCCAGTCATAAAACCACATTTTTTAATAAAACCATCTGAGTTATGGATATAAAAGTATACAATAAGTTAGCTTATTGTATACTTTTGTATAATTTTACAAACCATTTTATAATATTAAAGAATTTTTATCATATTAAATTTTATGTACAAATTCGTATGCTATTAAGTTTTATATAACATTTACGTTGTAATTTTATTTTAATATGTATAGTTTTAATTTTTAGTGTTATTACATTGTATTGTTATTGCTCGCCACATTAGGATTTAATTGGAATAAAGATTTTTTTTCATATCAATTTGAGAATAAAGTTTCGAAAGGGGCACATATTTAAAGAGCATATATTAAAGATGACGCAAGACTGCAGCTCTCGGATTTAAAACGTTAAGTTGTATGAAGTAAACAAGTGAGAAACGAGTTTAAGCGAGGACGTGGTACTGGTGAGATCATCGATGCGAATAACTCGGCCTCAGGTCGGGCCAACGTCAGGTCTTTCTAATTGACTTGCCGATTTTGCAGACTACGATGACGAAAAAAGCAATATTGATCATTCGTCATATGCTTTTCGTTGTATAATATATTACGTGTACTATTTACTAACATTATTTAGTTTAATAGTTAACGCATCGTTACCAAGTACGCTCTTAGACGAATGTAGCTCTACAATTGAAGAAATGGCTTTGAATATACCTAAATATATAGGATTGTATTTAAAGAAAGTCACTGAACACAAGTTCGATGAAGAAAAGAGTAATATTGATCGTTTGTTGTATAATCTAGTACGTGTTCTATCTACTACCAGTGCTTCCATTAATAGTTAAGACAAATCAGCCAGGTGTGCTCCTAAACGAAGTAAGAACAAAGTTGTAATTTATGCTACACCTGAAAAACTGTGGTTTGAATAAATACATCTGCATAAAAAGAAATAGTCTATGAACACAAGTTCAACGGAGAAAAGAGTAATATTGATCATTCGTTGTATAATCTAGTACGAATTCTATCTACTACCAGTACTCCCGTTAATAATTAAGACATCTTACACATGTGTACTCCTAAACGAAGTAAGATCAAAGTTGTAATTTAAGCTACACCTGAAAACCATGGTTTGAATAAGTCTATATAAATAGATCTGCATATAAAGAAATAGTCACTAAAAACAAGTTCATTGAAGAAAAGAGTGATATTGATCATTCGTTTTATTATATTGTACGTGTTCACTCTACTACCAGTGCTTCCATTAATAGTTAAGACATCTTAACCAGGTGTGCTCCTAAACGAAGTAAGAACAACGTTGTAATTTAAGCTACACCTGAAAACCATGGTTATAATAAGTCTATATACATAGATCTGTATATAAAGAAATAGTCACTGAACACAAGTTCGACGAAGAAAAGAGTAATATTGATCACTGATTTTATAATAAAGTACGTGTTCAATCTACTACCAGTGCTTCCATTAATAGTTGAGACCTCTTAACTAGGTGTGCTCCTAAACGAAGTAAGAACAAAATTGTAATTTAAGCTATACCTGATAACCATGGTTTGCATAACTTTATATAGTCACTGAACACAAGTCCCATGACGAAAAGAATAATATTGATGATTTGTCATATGTACTACTAATAGTGTTATGTTTACAGTTAACGAACAGTTACGAAGTGTACATTTAAAACAAACAAACGGCTGCAACCTGCGTTGCACCTAAACAAATTGCTTTGGATATGCTCAAATAAATAGGACTGTGTCTAATGTGAAACTTGCTGTTGTACAAGTACAATAAGGATCAGATTGATGACCCGCCATATGCTGTTTTTACAGTTTTCATTCATTTTAATCTTGAAATAAGATACGACTCTATACTGATAACCTGCAATAAAACTATCGGTATACTATTCCGGTTAGCCTTGGACAAGAAGAACTTCAATGATGAAGAAGCTCACGTAGAAGAAGATACGTTTAGGATTGTGTTTCTAAAAACATAAAAAGACATCAGATAAAATAGAGCAAAAAGATAAAGACCCATTGGCTTGCTTGATAAGACCATCAGTGAGACATCAATAATTATCTTATAATTGAAAGTCACATAAAGAAATAATGACGTATCCTTATCATAGACTTTGTTAACCCTATGTCTCTTAATCCACAAATCGATTGCTCTATATTACATGTAATAATGCATACAATTTTAACGATCATCAATCAAAATCGCAAAAAGATTCTTAGCCTAATCCATGTCCCTTGAGAACTAAAGGTCAGGGTCTTATGCCCGTGCCGAATATACAAGTATTATTCAATGTAATTCACTACAAAAGAATGTTTTAAAATATTATTAACATTTTCTTTTTGTATGTAGAAAGACAGCTCCGTAGAGATAACAAAGTACATACTATTTGAACTCATATCACGTAACGACACATGCATAATTAATTAATTAGGTTTAACATTCCTGAGTGTTTATTAGCTTTAACAGTTATCAGCTACTTTCCTTTTAAACTTTTAATAAAATTCGTTACAACATAAAACCCTTATACAGATTTACTGTGAGAAATAAGATAAATATCGCATCCATCATGATTCACTTCATTAGTGTATAATTCGAGTCAAATAAACTGAAAAAAACTATATAAATTGTTTGCTTATGCCCTAAGTTATTCAATTTTACGAGTAATAATATATTTATTACTGAAACAAGTAAGTAGTTGATTTTGACGTTATATATTTGATCGATTCACATATACACACATTTATACTATAATCAACATACAAAATAATTTAACACAAAGCAGTTTCATTATCTTTAGTTATTCTTTTGCAGAAACAGATACAAAATATGCAAATTTATATGAGAAGAGCTAAAATTAGTAGTGGAACATTATGTCATTATCGGATTGATAATGAAGTATTTCATTTCAAATAGACAAGGATAAAAGTGCATTGGATAATATATATGAATTGACAAATATACATGAATTATTTGTATATAAATGTATATTTATATAAGTAGTCCCCGCCCCTCATCTGCTTTTTACGACGCTCTGTCTAACCCTGGGATTGGCTGAAGGAGATTGTTAATTAACTACAGGACCACCCAAGTCCACACTTAAAGTACCCTATATTAATAAACGAGCAGACCCGACAGACATCGCTCTGTCAAAAAGATTTGGAATGTGGCAGATTGCAGTTTTACGAATGATTTTCGAAATGAAATTACAACAGTACTAAATATCTGCAGCTCTTACATTGTGTGACTATTCAATTTGGTCGGGTTGTGACTATTCATTTGATTTTGAATTATGTGCAGCAGTAATAAAGTGCAAATTGACTCTTTGACGTTAGGAACACACCTACATTGCTTAGACTACAGTGAGTACTTGTAATATATTATGAACTTAACTAAATAGTAATACAGGTCAAATTGACTCTACATCTTATTTAGAAAACGTATGTATGGGAAACAGAAAAGGGTTGATTTAGGGGTTCCCCCTGTAATTATTCGAACTTTTCTCACCATAAAAACCATCCTTAGACTTCAACGAACATTTAATAAAAAGAATTGTCAAAATTGACCCAGGCGTTGTTGAGTTATGCGCTTACCAACACATTTTGCGATTCTTTTTTATATTATAGATTATATTTCTTCTTATTTCGTTCAATAAAATATTATCATCTACCTATCTATCTATCTGAAACAGTAAAATATATAAGCCATGAAGTTTCTAATTTGAAATTGTGTAATAAACTATCTTTAACTGAGATCATAGTTAATTGCTACCTTGTATACAATAAAAAGCATTTGATTTATGACTTGAAAGTACTGTTGTTGATTGAATCGGTTGCCTGATAATTGTACAAACGCTAAGACGCTAAGGTCAATTCAGTAAGAATCGTCTCAATTGAGGAGGGAGTGGGCGTCTTATTCCACTTGCTCGTTACAATTTATAACCTTCCGTGCTGATGGGATGATTCTATCACTCGTATACTTGTTAAAATGCAATAAAAGTTCATTGTGAATACAAATTATAAAGAATTGTTTGCTTTACATAATTTGCAATTACTATGTTTGCACTCGTGATTACGAACAATTTTCCAATCTTCTTAATACTTAAAACATAATGTACTCTTATCTGCCAGTTTATATAGAGAACATGGAATGTCAGATATGTCTTCTATACGTACACCCTTTATATCATAAGATAAAATGGACAGTTGTTCCCAAAATCTGGAATTTCTAAAAATTTGAAAATTAATTATTTTCTTACCAGCGAGGGGTTTAAAAGTTAAATTTCCCAAATCCATATTCAAAATTATGTTCCTTATAGATAGATAGATAGATAAATACTTTATTGCACAGAAAATATTAGAAAAAAACAATACGGGAAAACTTAAATAATAATTTATGAACCACAGCATACAAAGGCGGTCTTATTGCATAAGCAATTTCTTAACAGATAAGTTTTGGGTAAAGGAAATTTATATTGACACCTTTTGGGATAAAATCGTAATTAATTTGGGGTAAAACTTGTGGAATAAACTTTAAAAGACTTTGCCAATAAAGGTGTCAAAATTTAAATTAGAAGGAATAGCTTATATTATAAATATTTTATTTAAAAAAAATGAAATTTTTATGTTACACGTTTATTTAGAATAATATTGGGTATTTAAATCGATAGATCAGGGTCACTCTCATCTCGCTGAGATAAGTGATACGAGGTCAAGTGATTTAAGTGTTTATAAATCTCTCACAACTGTTAAGTACTTCCTTGAGTCTATGCCACATTAATTGTATATGACGAAGTCGCTAAGGTAGTATTGCAAATACGTGCTTTGTTAACAAAAGTGCTAAGTTCCTTTCCTGATAGAATAAACATAATTGTATTTTTTTAATTATGTAGGTCTGGACTAGTGTAAATTATTTTGTGCTGCGATACGATGTTGTATAAAAACAATTAAGTTTTATCAGTTCAGTTCACAATACATAAGTTACGGAGCTTACGAAGATAAGCATCTTAAGCTAATCGTAATTCATTTCAATACTAGTTGCGTTACTATCAAAATCAAAATATTCTTTATTCAAGTAGGCTCAAAAGTACTTTTAAATCGTCAGTAGTCTGTCCGTTGGTAATAAATCTACCAACAGTTCGGAAAGTTGATTCCACTGAGGTGAAACTAGCAAGAAACTCAACGGTTATTTTAAACATAGTTGTTGTACGTTACAATGTGTTTAACTTTCATGTACAGCTGGAATCAAGTCCAAACATCTTTATCACTTAAATAATCTCCAATATTATAATATGCTATTTGTAATAGAACATTTTTAATATATTTCTTAAAACTATGTGGAGGCAAACTCAGAAGTGATTCTGGTATCTTATTAAAAATGCGTATGCTCAACCCAAGAAATGATTTCTGAACCTTCTTCTTTCTAAAATATGGCATTACAAGTTTGATTTTATTTCTTCCATTAAAATTGTGTGTTTCGGTCCTTTTTCTGTATAAATGAATATTATGACGGATATATAAAATGTTACTTAATATATATTGTTGTACTGTGAAACCCGAAATCCCAATTGATCTATGGCACGTATATAAAAATACGTTGTGGTATAAAAGAAGATGTAGTGATTAAAATTGAGAAAATTGCTTAGATGGTTTGGATACGTAGAGATAATGAATGAAAGGAGACTGACAAAAAGGATTTATGAGTCAAGAATGAATTCGAAAGTTGGAAGGGAAAGACCACGGCGAATGAGGACCAATCCAGGGCATTTTAAATAAGAGCCACGTCAAGAGTACTCTCACTGACGAATTTGTATGAAAAGTTTAACGAGAATGAAAGAGGCGAAGAAGATACGCAAGGATCATAGCAAGTGGAAGGACGTGGTCTCTGCCTACACCTATGGGAATAAGGCGTGATATACTCGTATGTATAAAATTTTATTTCTATATATAGACTTAAAGTAAAAACCCATGTTAAAATCATTGCCACATATTACAATTCATGAACGTAACGCTATTGAAAAGTTGGTCATGTCTCACTAAACTCCCACCGCGCAATTAACATACAATGCATGTAAGTCGCGAAATAATTTCTTAGAAAGGCCGCGATAACCATACATCACGTATGAGAGATCAACGTACCATAATTTCAATGTAAACACAATGGTGGATTTAATAAATGGCATTTGTAGTCAAGAAGACATCTCTATGTCACCAAAGGGACATAAATATTATAATCAAATCAAACCAAAGATATCTTTATTCAAGTAGGCATATTACAGCACTTTTGAATCGTCAAATTACATTTTTTTTCCACACTCTGATTCTAATATACGTCTGATGATAATACTCAAGAACGGCTTAAAATCTAAAGTTACGAGGGTTACTTCGCACCCTGACCCGAGAAGAACCCACAATAAACCCAATCGGGTATTTCTTTTTTGTTACCATCATCATTACAATATCATATTAGTTTACTATATTTTAATTCAGATTAGAGCAATTCGTTCACTCCCGCTCGTTTCTATCGTTTAGGTAATCTTGCAACTTATAATACGATTTTTCTATCAACTTTCATTTAACAAAGACTTTGAATTTATTAATTGACATCTTTAGAACTTCTTCTGGGAGTTGATTATAGAAACGTATAATGTTACCCTTAAATAAGTTGTTAATTTTATGTAGCCAACTAGAATTTATAACAAGTTTGTTTTGGTTTCGTAAGTTATATGATTTACATTCCCTCCTTTTATTATTATTTGTATAGACATAGATTATGTAGATTTTACCTATATTGAAATGTAAAGTTATTCCATCATAAATGTTTCATATACAACTTTAAGAAACACTGGAAAAATCGCCTCAACTATTAGAAAATTTAACAATAAAGTCGCCTGTCATTTATCCATACAATAATTTCGCCATTCTAAATAAAAATATTTTTGAAGTAACTTCTTTAGGCGCATGAGGGTAAATATTTTACGGATGAAACGCGTGATTAGCGTCAAGAAGATGTGCAGCGTTTTTATGCTAATCCGTATGAAGGTTAGGTAGTTTTAATATTTACAAATAACATGTGGCATTTTTATTTACCACCACTTGTTATTTAATTTTCTAAACTTTAAATTCAAAAACAGAATTTCATTAATAATTCCTAATATTGACACGTGACAATTAAGTCATTTGAGATTTGAATAAATTATTTGTATTAATTTTCGACACTTTTAATATTTTTATGGCAATTAAATTCATCAAAATCCTAACATATTTCCCTTTTTCCCTCCCTCTAAGTCCGTCTAATTGAAAGTTTTAGATTTGTATAAATATAAACAAGACTTAAAAATTTGTTTGCCAAAGAAGTTTCACTACTGACATGTGTACTTTGTACGCACGCAATTTTTTTATTAAATCCCTTGTACTTTGCTTAACCAGTCATTTTGCTTAAAGCATGAAAAAAGTACTTTCTAACCTTAACCTTAATATGACATTACGTAAACGTCTCCTCTGTTGTTATGTATGGCCTATACTTCTATACGGATGCGAGTCTTGGACGATAAAAGAGGATCTCAGAAAACGTATAAAAGCATTTGAGATGTGGGCCTACCGACGCATGCCCAAAATCAGCTGGACCCATAAAGTTGCCAACGAAGAGGTCTTGCGACGAATGGATTGTCAGCGGGATCTTTGGAAGACCGTCAAAAAGAAGAAGGTTGCGTATCTGGGGCATGTTCTGAGACACGACAGGTACGGACTCTTACAACTAATAATGATGGGCAAAGTGGCTGGCAAGAGGCGTATTGGCCGCAAGAGGAAGTCCTGGATGCGCAACATCAGGGAATGGACCGGGATCGCGAGTGCCGCTCAACTATTTAGCCTCGCGAGGGACAAAGTTAAATATGGAGAACTGATTGCCAACCTTCTTTGTACGGAGAGGCACATAAAGAAGAACAGTCTGGCGGTAACTTGCTATGGCAGAAGCTTCCAACCAGACTAGACTGACAAATTAGAAACTACAATATCCTGTCATTGACCGGAAACTAGGACTTTTAAATTACACCAGCTGGATAACTTTTATATAATTTATTTTCCAAACGTTTCCAGAAGTATAATGACTGACTTTTTTAACAAGATTTAGTTAGGCCATCCTTTCGTAATTACGATACAGACATTACTTTCGGTTACTTACCACAAAAACAATATTATATTATCGATAATTTGATATAGTTACACGGATCGCGATCACTACGAGGCTATTATTATAATATTAAACCGCAACATTATGTAACTACACTAAAGAAAAAACAAAATTGTAGGAATTCCTACGATGTTTATGTTCGTCAAAATATGACTGTGTAATCCAAATATGGTTTTAACTGTAATTTATATTAACAATTTTTTAACCGTTAAAAGGTTCAAGGTAATATAATTTCAGTTTATTTATGAACTAGGTGTTACGTGCGTAATTCCGAATGCCTTATTTCTAAAATAAAATTAGCCAACTTATTCCTAATAACATCGGCTATTCTCTAGTGAAAGTCCCGTCAAAATCGGTGCAACTGTTCTAGAGATTAAACGGAACAAAGAAACACAACCAGAATTAAAAGAATTTTATATATGTACCACAAAAGTTATTAATTTAAAATTACAAACAAGTGACATATTCACTTTTAACTCTATTGCTCGCGGAGTCGATGAGAGAGAGAGAGAGAACGTATTTATTATACACCACTAGAAATATATATATAAAAAACCATTAAAATAAAAGCCAAACCAGTTAAATAAGACCTTATCGCTGTAATTTTAAATAATAAAAATATGATAGTGCTGCAAGTTTTCCATGTCAAATTTGGGACAGAACCACTGAACAGGGTTATGACAACATATGGCCAAATTGTAAAGAACAACAATGAGATTGATATTTTTAAGGATTTCTAGGTAATGTTTAATAAGAAACTATCTTAAGGTAATTGATTAGCTCTAAAGTAACGCTTTCATTTAATTTTATTGTATATTTATGTAACTTCGTTTTTTTGTTACTACATTGTTGGCTTAAGTTTATCCACAGAGCACATACTTTACCAATAAGTAAGATACCACTTAGTTAATAAGCTTATTATTATTTTTTTATGTATATAGTCTGTATTTTGTTGGTGTGCAATAAATAAATATAAAAAAAATGTTGTCGTCAGGCCTGTAGACAAGATGACATTCTAAATTCGCTAACGCCAGTAGAACGCTTGAAAAATGTAAGGGAATGACGTTTCATATCGATATGTCACGTGATCATATGAACAAATTTGATTCAATACCCTGAAAACGAAGTGAACAGAACTATAGAAGTTCTTACTTCACAAAAATGTACATCAATAAAGTAAATTTTGTCTAAAAAGTAAAAGTAGCAGCCCATTAACGTCCCACTGCTGGGCACAGGCCTCCTCACTCCGAGGAGCGAGGGTTTTTTATAGCATAGACCTACCACGCTGCTCCACTGCGGGTTGGCAGGCATAGTACACAAGTGCACTCTCTATTCCTTCACTCTCATAGTTCATGTGACGGCCGACACGACCGGAGAGAGATCAGGCGCAGGACCGACGGCGTAACGTCCTATCTGAGGCACGGGGGTGGATCACACCGCCAACTTCCCAACCTCGGGTAAATATTGAGAAAATCTTAATAGAAAACTCAATATTGATTTTTTAATTGGCCCGACATGGGACTCAAACCCAGGACCTCATGTTTGTAGTCGAACATGCTAACCACTAGACCAATGAGGCAGTATTTTCAAATTTTGTCTGCTGTTCGTGAATTGAACGAATCAATAGACGTATTAAATAGTCATACGTTATTGAATATTTCGACATGGGTATTAGACATGTCCGTAAGCAAGGTCGTCGCATATTACAGACACCTGTCGGCCTACTCTAGTATATTCAAAACGTAAACGTAATCACTCATGTTCGTGACGGATTCTTGATTTTCTTTTTAACAGTCTGACTCATCAGCAAACGTTTGTAAAAATGAATTTCGTTATGTTATAAGTTACAAAGTAATATTTGAAGTGAAACTTCTTTAGGCGTATGAAGGTAAAATTTTTATGCCAATTCGTTTGAAGGTTAGGTAGTCTTAATATTTTTACAAATAACATTTGGCAATTTAATTTGCCCACCGTCGTTTAATAATTTAATGTACTAATTTTCATAAAATATTCTCTTTTCTAAATTTTAATTCAAAGACAAAATATTAATAATAATTTCTAATATTGACAAAAAACACGTGGCATTTTTATTTACAATTAAGATTTCAATAAATTATTTATATTAATTTTCGCCACTTAATAGTTTTAATGACAATTAAATTAATTCAATTCCTAACATAGCTTCCTTTTTCCCTCTCTCAGAAATCTAAAGTTTTAGATTTGTATAAATATATACAAGACTTATAAATTGGTTTGCCAAAGAAGCTTCTGACATGTGTTACTTTGTGCGCCCGCACTTTTAATTTCATATATAACAATTTTCTAAGTTATTGTAATGATAGTAACTGCAAGCCGAAACACATATTTGCGTAGATCGGCTTTAAATACTTGACTTAAGTTTATTACTACATGTGTGTATATTAGCTATTTTTAGGAATTATTTTGCAAATAAGACATACGTATAAATACTTTAATGAGCTATTAGGAATGTGTCACTGAAAAGAGCTATCATCCTTTCTGAGGCTCTAAACTGCCTGTGTACCAAATTTAATTTAAATCAGTAGTTTTGGCATGAAAGTGCGATAGACAGACAGAGTTAATTTCACATTTATAATATTTGAAAAGGATTGTCATTTTACACCCTTGAGGGTAAAACTTTTACAAACTTTGAATATCATATATATATATTTATATCGAGTCAACACCCTAAAAAATAAATTTCAAGCTTCTGGATCGAAAAAACGCCGATACTTCCATGCCTTATAAGCCTTTTTTCGCATTAAATAGTAACCTATGACCTTTCTCAGGCTCTAGGCTATCTATGAACCAACTTTCATTTAAATCAGTTTAGTAGTTATGGCGTGAAAGCGACAGACAGACAGATATACTTTGCCATTTATAATAGTAGTGATTAAATAAATTAATGTCAATGAAACAGATTTAAAGTATTAATATTTTCATTAGAAAAGTAACTTGGGGATAGTATCCAAAATTGTTATTTTATTTTTACTCGATTTAACATATATATATGCTTAACCCATGTTTTCTACTAATTTCTCGTTACGTAGAAAAATCGGGAAAAAAGTAAGAGTCTAAACTAGTTATTTAACAGAAACCCCCTTAATACAGATAGATACGAATTCAGAAAAATTGCTTTAACATTCATATTTATTTCGTATTTTTTTTTTCTTATTTTAACAGTATGAACTGGCACTTCTATTTTATGTGTATGCATAGATGAGATTACAACAAATCTAGATATAGAAAGATAGGCATTTCACCGAACAAAAAGATAATACTATTAAAATAGGTTATACCTAGAAGTTTCTCCGCATTTAAATGTATGACTATCTAGCATGTCAAATCGGCTGGTAAAGGACGTGTCGCGAATAACTTAGTACCCAATATAAAGCCTAGGCGCCAATCAAGTCACGTAACAATAGCTTGTAATATAGACGAAGCAATTTAATAATATGGTGGGAAAATAACGGGTCTTGAAGAGGGCACCATACGGGATTGTTAATTGTTCGATTTATGGCATAGCCAACCATTTTCTCCCACTCGAGAAAAGCAGTGAGAATCACAAGTATTTAAGGAAGTAGAGCACAGCACTTACATTTCAACATTATAGTCTGTAACCTATTAAGTATTACAAAAAGTAACCTAAGCAGAGTTGGCTCTTTGAAACGATTTATTAAAAAGTGCAGACCTAGATATCAACTCTGGAAAGCAAACACGTAAACAAATCCAGGGGAAAAATTGGGCTTCTCGTCTAAACATTGGCCCATCAGTAACTACAACGTAAGGTTTTACACTTAACGTGAGTTAGATATCAGATTTTAAAGGTTTTATCAGTGAAACTAAATTCATATCGCTCTCCTGAATAAAATTTTTTTATAGATCAGACTTTATTAATAAGCATCAGCGGATTGTCCATTCTCTTGAACAAGTCAACATCTTTATTAACGTCTATAAAATCGCATCCATAACGTAATCGGAGTTTGGTGTTGTAGCTCGATATCTATTACCGCTATCCGAAATTTAATTACATCACTGAATAGCTAAAGAATTAAAGAATTTATTACGCTAAGTAAGGACTGAACCCCAACGCGCGCGGCGGAGGGGGAAGCCCTGCTATTTTCAACTGTAATCGTCATTAAGAAACATATTCACGTAAGTAGTAATAAGACGACCACATCACAAATTTTTCATATTTAACTCTATGATCGCAATTTGGTCAGAAAGCCATTCATATTTAAACTATTATGGAATGTACTGTTGGTATACATTGCTCAATGTTCTATTTAGGTATGGAAATAAATAAAATGAGTACAAAGACCTTTTTGCAACATGGCGTGTCGCAATCCGCTGTCACGATGAGCGCACACAAAGCTCTTGTCACACTCGGATACCTAAACTGGTACCTAACTACTGCTACTAACATTTGTATGTCAATTATATTCAAAAACTAGCTACTGCGCGTGGCTTCGTTTGCGTGAGGTTCAGAATTATTCTCAACATATCGCTACTTTCGATCAATACACATTAACAAGACATGTTATTACACAACGAATTAATCTTACAACCCAAAGACGCAAAGACAAAGTTTTTATTTTGGAACAGTTTTCCACATCGTATTCTCATAGATACCAATGTTTTCTGGGTCCTGCTATTTACAATAAAGTCAATAAAATAATTGTCTTGACATATATAAGTGTAAAAATAATAAGTGTAATCTAAATTTCTTCAGACTTTGAGCTATGAGGAGACTGAGGAATTACACAACTGTTAATATTCGTGTACCCACACACAGTCTTTCAGTAGCGGACGCATACAGACACTAACTTTCATAAACACTCCAAAATAAACTCTCCTATAAATTCCTAAACAGGGAAGGGTTATTTATTTAAATATATTATTTAGTAGGCTAAAGTATCCAACCTATTAATCGATGCCACTTACTATGTGTAGCAGAATAAATCCAGATATAGATTTAGATTTTTCCAAACAAAAACATATTTCCATTCAATAACTACATTTTTTTATTTCATACGAGTATACTGACATTAAAATAGAAAGCAAAAAAATAATCGTTCACAAGTAAAAAACCATTGTTCACCTACAATTCAACATAGATCATTCGGTATCATCACGTGCCGCACGAAATACACGAATATTTCGTATACAAACAGTATTATTTTCTTATTTTTATTTTTCTAGACGTAAGCCTGCAAACAATACTTTCCATAGTAAAAAACATATCGTGAAAGAAATTAAAAATCTCGACACTCAAAAATGAACTGAAAACTAAACATCATTGTACTACGCTATTTGCAGGTGTAAATACTGAATATATTTTAATAATTAAAGATGCATATACGTTTGTGCTACAAATAAATATATTAGTGTTAATTTAGATGTACCATTTAATATATTACCTTAAATAGATATATTAAATAAACAAATTTCATTAGCAAAATGTTTGATGTTAAAAACAATTAAAAACAATATTTTATTAAATTATAATTCGATAGAAATGAGTATGCTAGTTGCGACAAGAAATAAGACTTCTAATATGTAATTTGCTGCCTCATTGGTCTAGTGGTTAGCATGTTCGAGTACAGACATGAGGTCCTGGGTTCGAGTCCCGGGTTGGGCCAATTCAAATATCAATATTGAGTTTTCTATAAAGATTTTCTCAATATTTGCCCGAAGTTGGGAAGTCGGCGGTGTGATCCACCCCCGTGCCTCGGAGAGCACGTTAAGCCGTCAGTCCTGCGCCTGATCTCTCTCCGGTTGTGTCGGATTCTCCAGTCACATCGGACTATGAGAGTGAAGGAATAGAGAGTGCACTTGTGTACTATGCCTGCCAATTCGCACTGGAGCAGCGTGGTGGGTCTATGCTCTAAAAACCCTCGCTTCTCGGAGTGAGGAGGCCTGTGCCCAGCAGTGGGACGTTAATGGGCTGCTACTTACTTTTACTTTTATATGTAATTTGGTATTGATGAAATCGAACTAAAACAATATAAACATTTGTAGATATCTTATTAATATCTCATGACACAAAATTTAACAATTTTATGTTCTATAGCCACATTCATAATACATATAGTTTAAAGTGTGTATAAATTATTGTCAATAATGTATTAGCAGTAGTGTTATATGAAATAATGAATTAAAATATAAGAGTGACGACGAGAGGTCACTTTACTCGAACAAGCGTTAAATAGCCAAGCGTGACGGCTTAGATTCATTCAACACCCGTAAAATAAATTGCACAGACGTTGTTCTAAAATTTTCGTAAATATATTTTATAGGCTTTTAATGTTGCCAATAGTACAACGAGAAAACACGTACATATACTATCTACATCATTGAAATAGCTCTATGCGACCTGTTTATTTAGTGATCCTAACAATAGAATGGAATTAACATTTTCTGATCGTATGTGTTCAAAATTCAAAATGTTCACTGTCAGAATGCAGGAGTTGTTTTAACTGTCAGGTAGCTTTGTTAAGGAAAATTATATGTATCTATAGATGACATATGTATAGAAGAGGCCGATGCTTCAGATAAATAATCACAGAATCCAATATTTTGTTGTTGTGTAAAAGATGTAGTGACTAAAATTGAGAAAGGTATGCTTAAATGTTTTTGGGCACATAGAGATAATGAATGAAAGGAGACTGACAGAAAAGGTTTATGAGTCAAGAGTGAATGGGAAAGTTGGTAGAGGAAGACCAAGGCAAACATTCCAAATTCTGAACATTTTAAATAAGGGCCAGGTCAAGAGTACTCTACACAGACGAATTTAATCGTTATTTCTTTTGCATGGAATGTCTAATTTTAATAATTTAAAAAGTACTTTACAGATATTGAAACGGTCTAAAAGGATGAGGATTAATACAGTGGTATTAGTAATACGGTTTGATTATTGTCGGCACTTTTATTAACGTTTAAAATGTGAAAAGTAGTTATAGTGGCATAACGACAGTAGTTGGACATATAATGTAGGAACATTTTGTAGATATTAGTATGTTCTATGATACTGTAGCACATTTTTTTGTTCTATCATCAATAGTTTCCCCAGCACACGCGATGACAGATTTTATGTGACCAACTTTTTTACACCTTGGGTTGTATTAATACCTTTTTATTAGGAATCTCTATTATTTTAAGGAAATAATATAGCTTATGTCGCTCAGTAAAAATGCAGCTTTCTAATGGTGAGAAAAATTTTTGACATCGGTCGAGTAGTTTTTGTGTGAAAACGTTACAAACTTACATGCTTACATACAAAAACACAAATGTTTTCTCGTTATAGTATAAGTTTAGATTAAAGATTCTTTTAAATTTTGCCTTCGTACACAACACCTGAACTGATTTGACTAATCCTAGACTAATAGCAAATTGGTAATGTTTCAAGTCGCGTAAATATGCTACCTGAAATTTATGACTAAATCAAAAATATAGATTATAACAATAATTCTTAGCCTCATTTGTTTTATTCATAATTTGTTATGAATTCGTAAACTTGGAGGTCATGGAAAATGAGAACATATTGATTGTCGTGTCAATAATACCTAACTTGCACGAGTATCGGTTAAACTGGCTTACTCATTATTACTGCATATTTATTTATAGTCAGTCATGTCAAAGAACATCCTCCACTGTACACGTAACAAATAAACAATTTGATATCATGTGAATAATTACTTATTATAATGAGCTCATTGTAGCATGATCTTAATTAAACGACGACGAACTCCTAATCAAAGCGAAAATTTTCTACACAAGTACATTAAATAAAGAAAGTTCAATTTAAAATACACATATTGTCTTTTTTATATTCACGAGTATTTAAATAAAGTGGTTAAGTAAATAATTAAAAAAACAGACTTTTATGGCAATCAGGCTTCCTCACACATAGGAGAAAGGGTTTTCAGATATTCCTTCACTCTTATAGTCCAATGGGACGGGAACCCAACACGAACGGAAAGAGATCAGGTGCAGGGCGGATGGCTTAACGTATAAAAAAGGATTTATGAGTCAAGAATGAATGGGAAAGTTGGAAGGGGAAGACTTAGGCCAACGTTTCTGGATCAAATCCAGGACACTTTAAATAAGGGCCAGGTCAAAAATACTCTCAACCGACGAACTTGTATGAAAGGTTTAATGAGAATGAAAGAAGCGAAGGAGATGTGCAAGGATCGTGGCAAGTGGAATGACGTGGTCTCTGCCTACCCCTACGGGAGTAAGGCGTGATGCTATGTATGTATTCACTTATATAGAGGTTGCAGGATTAAGACCGCCTTTGCACCATCCTAGCATTAGTTTTTGATTCTAACTTTTGGTATTTACTATATGTGTGCAATAACGTTTTTCTATCTATCATTTCGCAATGTAACCCGCAATCCCACGAAATCGAGAACTACGCAGGTAACATCACAGAGAGCAGCTTGTAATGGAAAACTAACTACATATTACATTGTTGATTAGCAGCAAAATCTTATTATATATGATGACCACAATCGTTAGCATAAATAATGAAATTTTATGATCTGTTAAGAGCCCGTTTAAATTCTACTTTCTATCAGCTTTAATACGAGAGAAAATATCGGCAGAAATCTTTAATATTCACAAATTTTACCAGATTTTTATACGAACGATATAAAGAGTTTTATTTCAAGTAAAAGTTAATATAAGAAAAAATATACTTTGATCGCTCTATCAGCGGATTAATAGTGCATAAAAAGTTAAAAAAATATTATTCCTATATTAATACGCAAAGGCCTTATCAATAAATGTGATCTCTTACAGCTAACCTATTATACAAATACAATATATCAGAAACAGGCATATATTTCAGTCCAATTCAAATTTCTTCACTACCCACCTTTAAGATTAACAAGACAATAAAGTGACAAAACATGATACATACAGGTTTAGAAGTGCGATAGCAAGATACAAAGTACCCATAAGTAAAGCAAGATACCCATAACTTCTGAGTCCTAACAAATACATTATAGATTTCAAAAAGACAGTTTGAAGCGTCGGATGTTGACCTTTTTGCCTACCCATCGCGTCGGTATCTTTATCTTTGATTTTTAGTCTACAAAAATAAAATTATAATAAACTTAACAAAGTATAAATACAGAAGGATACCCGACTGACGTTAGAGTCCTTTTCAGAAGAAAGGCCGAAATAACCCTTTAGATTTTCACGTCCTTCTTTAGTATTATCATCTTGTATTTTGTTGAAATAGTTTGAAAAAATTCTTATATTTTACGATTCGAAAGCGCTTAAGCACCCAATGAAATGATTTTTGAAGTAAAACTTCTTTAGGTGCATGAGGGTAATTTTTTTTCGGATGAAACGTGTGATTATTGTCACGAAGATGAGCAGTTTGTTATGCAAATTGATTTCATTTGCCACTCGTCATTTAATAATTTAATATACCTACTATTTTTATTTAATTAATTAACATGTCATTAATAATTTCTAATATTGACAACAAACACGTGCAATTTATATTTACAATTGGTCATCTGAGATTTCAATAAATTATTTGTATTAATTTTCGACGCTTAACTAACATATTTTCCCTCCCTCAAAGTCTCGGAAGTCTATTGTTTTAGACTTGTATAAATATAAACAAGACTTAAAAATTGGTTTGCGAAAGAAATTTCATTTGTGACATACTTTGTACGCACGCACTTTTAATTTAGATAAATAAATACAAAATAATCTACTTTATTTCTTCCCGTGTTACTTGTTATTGAAACAAGTTTCACGATTTCTTCTGATTCCTATTAGAGGCTGTTAACAAACCAGATTTAGATAACGAGAACATTGCAGAATATTTCCTACCTCTCTCTAGATAGCATTTACAAGATAAGCATAAAAACCTGCTTAGAAATAAATATAAACTTCGCAGAACAAGCTTGAAGCTACCGTTAATGGCGTGCGAGGAATTTTTGACTGAGGTATACGGATTGCTTACCTTTGGATATTTTATATATACTTTCAAGTTCTAAGTCAATTCTATTGAACAACTCTTTAGTCAGTTTTTTCCCTATATTAAGTCCGATGTTTGATAGTTAAAGAACGACTACAATCTAAAGATACGAGGCTTACTTCGGGTCTTTTTCCGAGAATAACGCACGACAAACTCAGTCGGGTATCTTTTACTGTCTAAATAAAAGTCAACAAAAAATTTTAAATGTCTAAAAAAATCTTTGCAATTTAATACAAATATAAAATAAAAACCCAATTGCTCAACACGAAATAAAAACATCTATTCGCATTTAAAAAAGCCTTTCCTGTTTTACGAATTTATCTAGTGATAATATAAGAGAAAAATAATATTAAAGAATAATGGATGCTTACGTTTTAAACTTATATACACTTACATATACACTGGTGGACAAATATCGACAAACAAAAATTAAAGTTAACTAAAGGCAAGGGTAGGTAGTAGCCCATTAACGTCCGACTGCTGGGCAAAGGCATCCTCACTCACAGGAGAGAGGGTTTTTAAAGCACAGGCCATTTAAAGTAAATAAATATAAACTGGGTAATTAACTCTAGGGGTCGTTAAATAGTCACACCACTGTGTCTAATCCCATGGGCATAGAGAAATACTTATTTAGTGACCATCTATATTGTAAAATATCAAGTCTATCGAGAAGTAGTTTTGGAGATTTGGTGATGAATCATAGAGTAATTTTAATGATCTTAAACCATCATCATATTACCCTTTCTAATGAAACTAAGGCCTGTAGATAGGAGGACTTTTTAAGTACGCTAACGCCAGTAGAACGCTTAAAGATTTATGGGAATAACGTGTCATATCGATATGTAACGTGATCACATGAACAAATTGTAGAGCTCTAGTCGTTGGACGTAGCGTTATCGTACTTAGAATGTCATCATGACGAGGGGGGCAGGGCCTGTAGACAAATTGACTTTCTAAGTACGCTAACGCTATTAGAACGCTTAAAGATTTATGGGAATGACGTATCATATCGACATATCACGTGATCACATAAACAAATTGTAATTGTTGTTTTAAACGTTATCGTATTTAGAATGTCATCTTGACTAGAGGGGCAGTTTTGCGCACATCTGTTGGGTAGTTTCAAAGTCTATTATAAGACTAGGTAGAAAGAATTTTATATATTATATGTATAGATATTCTAAAAGCTATGGATTTTAGTTATTTAAATCTCGTTAAAGTTGAACTCGTTATTTCATACTCGCATAGAAGACTAAGCTATTTATTTAATTGTTAAATTATATAAAGATAATGATGTGTGTTTATTTATTGTATTTATCATGCATCCATTTACATACCGTTTAAGTCACATAAAACGTAGATGTTATTAAATTACTAAGCCACAATTTATGCTAGAATGCGTTGCAAAATAATGGTTATTTTCTGAGTTTTGAAGCGTGAATCTGACGTTGAATTGTTTATGAACATAATTTCATTGCTTTATTATTACTTGCAGGTTAGAGCTTAACTTCAATCACATCTATATGATACACGTCTAAGGTAAAAGTACAAATACCTGGTAAGAGGTAATTTAGCTCTTAAATTTCTCATTATTATTTAACATCTATAAATTACTATGTCATTTAAAATTATTCGTTGTTCAGTTTGCTTGGACAAAACGTATAGCAATAAAAAAAATATAATTTGATTGTTTAAATTTCTATAACAAATCGTGATATCTTTTTGTCATCCATTTCAACGATGTTTCTGTCACCAGGTTTAGTTGGAGGAATAGTGACACAATTCTAAAACGCAAATTTTGTACAGGAGCCGTTTTATAATTGGAATAACTGTTTAAATAAACTAATGACACTATGATGCCACTGCATCGTTTTTGTCGATTTGAATATGAATTTTCAACTCAAGAATGTATAGACTGTTGTGGATTCTACTGTGTTGATTTTGTTAAATATATTTATTAAAGAATAATGGATGCTTACGTTTTAAACTTATGTACACTTACATATATACTGATGGACAAATATCGACAAACAAAAAATAATGTTAACTAAAGGCAAGGGTAAGTAAGATAAAGGACCTTTTTTTTCGAATCAGAATTCAGAAGGCGCGGGTTTGCGCGCCTTGTCCCACAGCCTTGAATCTTGATTCGGCTTCATTCGGGACATCTTATTAGACAAGCCGTTGGTGTCCCACCTTAGGATGACGTGGGACCGCGGGGTTTTAGTGAGTATTCTGTTTCATCAGCGAGTCCCACGCTCCCGGCTCTTTGGTTGGGGTGCGTTAAAGCATTTCCCAGCGACAAAAAAGGACTCGAACCCAGGACAATGGACATCATGTCTGAAGCCGAACAAGCTAACTACTGATCTCGTGAGGCAGCCAGAAGGCAAGCAGATTTTGTGAGATATAACCATCCAACCATAATCCAAAACAGCGTATTGTGTAATTTCATTATATCATAAAATGCAATGTACAAAATATTAGCGAATTATCTTCTGAAATTTTTTCAGAATTGCAATATCTTGATAAAGTATATAACGTTCGTACAATGATAATCCTATCGAGATGTCATTACAGATAAAGTGTTTCAGATAATATTTTATGCTATTCCCGGTATCAATTTATATGCATCTAAATTCTTTCAATCATTCAGCGGTTAGTTTTTCTTTTTGCTATTATATAATTGATTTTAAGCGCTTTCTAACTCTCTATGCCCACTTTAAAACACTGAGGAAATAGTATTTTTTCATTGTTCATCCTCTTTCCAAGGACATTTAAAATAAATAAATTGTAATAACTTTTGTAAGAACATTTTTATAATGTATCTAATATTGCAATGTGGAGAAAATAAATATTTCATTCATTCATTCGTTATTTATTCATTCATTTAATATAACTTTATTTTCAAATGCATAATTTATGTGTACTGCCATGATTCAGTTTAACATTTTTTTTCGATTTAAAGCTTATTTTGCGATTATGATAAAAAATCATCATTTAATCTAGTACAAAGATAGGCAACATCTATGTAAATATTTTAATCTCTATGTTCCTTACATTCTATTATTTTCTATTATTTCAATTCTATTCATCACTTTACACATAGATTTTTATCATAAACCGATATTATACTAAAACTTCGCAATGCTCTATTAACGAAATGATTTTACTTTCTTCGTAAAAGACAATCTAAAAAAGAAGTTGCAAGATGTTTTATTTATATATTCCATCGTCTGGCACGAACTTCTTATATAGATAGCTTCAATAGATGACACTATACAATTTCACGATATTTAATGAATTAATCTAACTGCCTCATTAGTTTAGTGGTTAGCATGTACGACTACAGACATGAGGTCCTGGGTTCGAGTCCCACGTCGGGCTAATTCAAAATCGATATTGAGTTTTCTATTAAGATTTTCTCAATATTTACCCGAAGTTGGGAAGTTGCCAGTGTGCTCCACCCCCGTGCCTTGGAGAGCACGTTAACCCGTCGGCCCTGCGCCTAAGTGCAGTAACAAGTGCACTTGTGTACTATGCCTGCCAGACCTCATTGGAGCTGTGTGGTGGGTCTATGCTCTAAAACCCTCTCTCATATCAGCGAGGAGGCCTGTGCCCAGCAGTGGTACATTAATGGGCTGCTACTTACTTAATGAATATTAAAAAAAAAACTGTATTAACTACAAGTTATAATTAAAATATTTATTTCAACTAGATTCGACAAATATTATTTTTATTAATGATTTAAACGATATATATAAAAGGAGAGCGGGAAGTTATAGTAAGAATTGTAAAATTTTACACTCTGTAAAGTAATTTAACAATTACGTATTCCACAATACAAAAACATAAATGCTAATATATTTTTATGGCTCCAGTTCACCTATCATATCCACTTTAGCAATTTGGGTGATGTCATATAAAATGATAGTTATTGTTAGCACAAGGACTAATGGAGGTAAATTTAACAGCTGGTATGGAGGTGGTGTGGTTGAGTAGGCGCCTTTTGCCACCTACTCGTTGGATTAGCAATAGAAAAAATATAGGTATGAATGAAATGTTTATTCATTCATACAAAAAAATATTAAAACACTGAGATATTATTACAAAAATAACAATTGACCTTTGTGAATATGTGTGAACATTATTAGTAAAGCAATCTTTATATCGCACTCTCGACTTTGTCACTTTCCTTCTGGAAGAAATCGCTTTAAAGTAAGAAGACCGCCTTTTGTGCGACACTAAATAAACTAGTTTAAAGTTCCTTTTTATATATTCTTTACGTGTGTTGTGGCAACAATAAAGAAATAGATTAAAATTAAAATATGCTACTAATATTATAACAATCAAAGGTTTGTTTGATCGTGTTAATCTCAGGAACTACTAGTTGAAATTTAAAAATTAGTTAAGTGTTTCATAGTCAAATAATCAAGGAAAACAATGGTCTTTATAACATCACGTTACGACGAATAATAGTGGGGCATCAATGATAAATGTTGCGAAACGGAGAAAATTTGTTCGTCTTGACAGCTTTCGTTGCCTGCGCTACGTAAACGGTCAACGTTACACAAATACAATCTATGATGGAATTATATCTCTTAAAAAGTTCTAATAATAAGTCCACGATAGCATATGTCCATCTTTTAAGGTCGACTCACTACAGCCATGTTTACGACACTCCGTTTTTCCTCTTTTATATGACACAGATAATGTAGCGCGAATCAGCTAATTAATAAGTGCAATTTGTTTATTTCAACTAAATAATTAATTACCTCTCAACTAAAAGTAAATTAATATTATGCTTATTAGTAACTACGTGGCATAAACTTATTAACAAGTAAAACATGTTTTTATTTTTCAATTATGCTTTCCTTTAAAAAAAGAAGCTTTGTGTAAGAAAGAATTAGATTATGAATATATGGACCCTAGGCCTTTTAGATTTTATTATTAAAATATATTGAATTACCGTTAGCACCAAAATTTATGTCACCAGTTAAAATACAACAGGATCGATATGTCGTAAATAAAATATAAAATAAAACTTTGAGTTATTTTTCCTCTGTCTGATGGATAATTGACGAAATTTAAATTTATCAAGCTTGTGCAGTACTTTATTATCTTTATCTGTGCCCAATTCTTTTAGTACAAAAGCATTGTCTAAAATTGACAGACAATTTAAACGAGTTACCGAATGAGGACACCTTATGACTTTCGGTTTAGATGGAGACAGCCTACACACTTGTAAATAAGGACTCAATATTATATGGATGAGTCAGTCATTTTATCGTTACCTAAAAATATAAAGTATTAGTATAGAGACAATACAGTGTTGTTTGTTTTGACTCATGTTTATAATACATGCTACATTTTTGATAACAGAGTCTTTCAAACAAAATTATTACATTTAAATAATAGATTAGCTTGAACCTGAAAACTTTAAGCAACCCAATTTTTAGGACAGGTTAGTGCTTGACTCTATCTTGTAGTCTGAAAAGTTCTAATTCACCTTACTTAGTTTCTACTAAGTTTGTTGCTATTTTTCAATAACTGTGACTAACGTATGACGTATGATGAAGATTGTATTATAATAATAGATTACAATCTCAAAGGTTGAGGTAGAATGGTCTGAAAGCTTAGCTTTCCCCATTAAAAGGAGCTATGAAATAAAATAAAAAAATATCATAGCATAAAATTTTAGTGTTATTTTTTACAACTTGAAGTTTTAATAATACTCGCTCACTCTAAAGTCAAATATTGACAGTAACGTAATAACTCACTTTTTTTACTAACTCACATTTTCGTTATTTTATCAGTAAAGTAGCTAATAACAGAAATTTTAGTGAGTTATTCCATACTTAGTTTCTACATATCATTATACCGGAATGTAATCGTTTTGCTTGGCGGCATATTTTTGCTGAAAGGGCTAAGTATCTAGCCACGGCCGAAGCCTTCCACTAGTCCAAACCTATACTGATTACAAAATACAATTTTCTAAATATATCCTGACGGGAATTGATGCTAAGAGCTCCTAGGAGCTCGATTAGCATAACGGCATAACTAGCATTAGATTAGGACATGCCGTTTAAGTAGTTCTTTTTTAAAATCAAATGCCTTGAAGTGTGTTTATTGGCTCATTAAATAATCAAATAAATAGATTTTCGGTGTATCTTAAAAAATAACATCATCTATCGATATTCGAATGTCACCTCCCTAGGACCTCAAAAAGACTTATACTATTATGTATTTTTTAACATGTCTCCCCATTAAAACTATTATATACTACTTTTATTCTGTAATTATTTTAAAATAGAGACTATAGTGTTTTAAACTAAATAAAACCGTCAATAAAGGGCCTTACAGGTGTTATAAGTTTTCTTTCATTATTAATTATTCAAATATTAACACAAGAGTTTGAAACACAATTGGATTAATCAAAAAAAGGAGCTCTATTTAAGTTTATAAGTTTAAATGCGAAAAATTCGATACTGCATGGTTTACTTTTATGACCGAAATATTTGGGTAAAAGAATTTGGCTTTGCGTAGTCTATTGTGTACAGAATTTCATACTTTGTAAAACATTGTTTGCATAATTATATATAGAGCTATGCATGACAGATTAGTTATTAAAAAAATAAATGAAGGTCACACAATCGGAATTGAAACGTACTGCTGTCAGGCACATAGCCAAATTTGTAAAATAAATATCTTTTATTCAAACAAACACCTTAGTGAAACGTTTACGAAACATTTTCTGTAATAATCCGTTCCATTTGTGTCAAGTGTGATCTCCTTCATGTATGAAAAATGTATTTGAACCTGATTACTGGAATAAAGTGCATTTTATTAGCGATAAAAAAGTTTTAAAAACAGCCGCTATTAAAACACACGACAAATATTAATGTTATATAATAGTTATACTGCAAGTTTTTTAACCAGTTACAGTTAAAACTTTAAATATATGCGAATTTACATATAAAGATACTTAAACCCGTACGAAGGTAAAAAAGTGAACGGTTATTATGCTGCTTCTATGCAAATTATTTACCAAAAGAGCCGAGAATAATAATTATCATTTCTGTATCGATGTTATATATAAAAATATTGTTTAAAGTGTGTGTGACTTATTCATGAATAAGGAATTTAAATCTATGGTGTAAAACATAGTTAACAAATTTTCATTTGGCAAATATGTGACTTTTGTATTGCTGGGCAAATATCCTAGTACAAATTGACGATGAATGAATTGGATACTAAATTACCTTTAATTAATGTTTCTTAAGTTCATAAAACTTAACTCAATAACAAAATGCCTTGTCCAATGTGTTAGTGTTTTATAAATAGCAAAGTGAACTCACCCACAGGTGCAAATTTCGCAAATGCATTGTTCTTTTTCAATAATTTTTTCGGGTTTCTTAGGGCCACCTTGTCTTGGCCTTGTTTCGTCTATGTAGACTGTTTCTTCTCTCACGGTCCTGTCATCTCGCACAGTTTTCCTATCATCTATGATGGTTTCATCATAAACGGTACTGACGACGGTGTCCTCCCTCGTGGTATCGGTTATTGCGTGATCTACCACGTCGTATTCGCGTATATCTTTCGTTCTTCGGACATCCTTCTACAAAAACAAGGACTAACATTGTTACGACCATAATAGAATTAGTAATTTAAATTTTTCTCTTTAGTATACGATCAACTTACCAAATTTTTGATGTCTAACGAGCTGTTGTCTACAAACACATCAGTCTTTATTTTTTCATCTTCTTTAGCATCTTCATATGTAGTTTCTTTTCGAGTTACGCCATTTTCTGTTATATAACGAGTTACTTCAATCTGACTTCGCGTTTTATCCACTTCGAATGATTTTTTTATTGCATCACCTGATGTTGTATGAACCACAGTTGTTTCTTCTGTATCGATGCCTTCATAAAGATCTTTCACATCTTCATTGATTTTAGTACCAAATGTTACTTTATCGATCCTTTTAAAGGGATATTTCTTTACTGTTTCAATAATTTCTTTGAGTACTCTATCATCTATGTTCCTTTTAATCACAATATTCTTATTGCTAACAGTAACATCTTTGTTGGAAGATGACGACTCAATGATTTTCCGCAAATCACTTATTGATGTGAAGTCTTTTATATCTCTCGACGATAATATTATATTTTCTTCCGTATCTTGCCTTTTAAGGTGGTGTTTTGGCTTCTCGGGCTTTCCAAATGGAGACATTTGTTTAGGGCGCTTAGGTCTATCATCATCAGTTTCATATGTAAACTTACCGTTCCAGGTACCGGTGCTTCTTTCATAAGTCGTTAAAGTGTCTTTAGTTTGATTTGTTGAAGTTGATGAACTTTCCTTTGTTAGGCTTTGTTTTTCATTTTTTATAAAATCGGTAGTTTCTGTTACATTTTTTGTATCTCTCACATTGGATTGTTTGTCACTCGACGTTGATACGAATGTATCAGAGTAAATGTTTTTGTCACTTGTTGAACTTATGCGTTTGTTGAGGATATCTTCACTATCTGTTGTATGCTCGGTTATAGCTGGCTTTCTAGTAAAGTCGCCACCGTAAGTGTTGCTCGTAGATGCTATTTGTTTGCCATCTTTATATAATGCCGATTCTTCGGTAACATACGTTCCACTTTTAGGTGTACCATCTTTACCAGTATCATAAAATGCTTCTTTGTCCAAAACATGGCGTTGGTATTCGTGATGCGGTTTAATCCCAGTTCCACTTATTTGGTGGCTTTTTTCATGAGTAGCATGTTCTTTGCTGTCTCCCCATTCTCTATGAGAACTATCTACAAGTTTTTGTTTTCCATCAACAATTTCAAATACATAAGATGATGTTGATTCCTGTTGAGCACTGCTCGTATTACTTTTCAAAATTTTTGTAGAATAGTTTAGATTTTCTGTGTCTTTAACTTGTAAAATATCACCTACCTTACGTAGTTGATTTTGTATCGTAGAATCATACCCATAGAAATTTGAGGAGTCGGTTTGGTTAACATTTCGTCTCCTATTTGTAGTTATCTCATTATTTTGTTTATTTGTTTGTATTCTACTATCTGTTGTACTTTGATCGATTTCCCGAGTATCAACATTTTTAGAAGTAGTGTACGCAACTTGATCTTTTGAAGAAGTGGATTGAACATTATCTTTAGAGGTTATTTGTTCCCTAGTAGTACTATATTGTTCCTGTATGGAATTATCTTTTTTTGAAATTGCGCTGTCATGGCTCATAATTTGCTTCCCATCTTTTACAAACTTCGAATTCTCTTTTACAGACAATTCGCTTGAGGGCTTCCCGTCTTTGCCAGTGTCATATTTTGACTTCATATCATAGTTTTGTACGCTATAAGCCGACTCTGGTTTGATGCCTGTTCCGCTTATGCTTGCGTAATCTTCTTTCGTCGCATGTTCTTGGGCATCACCCCATTCTCTCTTCGAACTGTCAACTATACGTTCTTTTCCGTCAACAATTTCGATCACATACGAAGACGATGATGATTTAGTTACGTTGCTAGTTTTTGATTCACTAGAATGTGAAGTGCTACTAAACTCTTTAATTTTTGAGTTTTTGTCGAGACTGCCTTCTCCTCCGTAAAAATTGGAGCGATCCGATCGTACTGTTTGATTTCTTTTCGACGGATCAGAAGAATTACTACTTTCTTTCTCGCGAATATTCATATTTCTGGAATCAACTGAAGAAGTTCCCTGGCTAACGATTCGTTCCTGGCTTGAACGCGACTGATTAGATTGAGTATTCATTAAATTTTGGCGTTCGGACTGAATAAATGATTCTGTTGCATTAGCTCCGCGTGATCTGGACATAGATGAACTAGATCCTGTCGTATTGTGTGCGGTACTATCTAGAAACGCAGTGTTGAGGGTCTGATTATTGACGGATGAATCTGTTGTGCTTTCAAAATTTTGGCTATGGCTAGAGCTCGAATGCTGAATAGATGTTGAAGATGACTGGTGCATTTCGCTTTTTGATGTCTGCTGACGAGAAGTAGAAGACGAGTCTTGCGTCACAGAGCTTGATACAAATTCGCCGGTGTTTGATTGAGACATGTCGCTCACATGATGTTCCTGAGATCTACTTTGAGATAAATCGGAAATTGATGGAGCCTCCGTGATTATGTAGTGTGGATGGCTGTTATAATGCTCAGATACAATAGAACCACTGATAGAAGCATGATCAGATACATCAGTTATCATAAGCGGATCATCTTCTTCCACTTTAACTTCAATGTATCGCACCTTTTTACCAGATGAACTGACCTTTTGCGTGCTGCTCTTTTGAACTGACGTCGATGTGCTGGACTTCTGTACACTGCTGCTGGACGCACTCTTTGATGTCACTTCGGACGTATTTGATTGCTTAGTCTTTTTATTTTTTATAGTCATTTTGGTCGCACTATATTACGTAAATTATATATTAAAATGCACTTAATTTATAGGAGATTCTTAAATAGTAGTGATTAAATAACCTTACACGCGAGTCTTAAATAAAATTATCACTTAATATAGAGTCAAACTTTTGCCATGTAACTATGTAAATATATGATAAACAATTCGCGAGAGTCGTTCGTGTCGTGTATCGCTTGCGTGCGCGCGCGCTGCTTGCGACTGGCTCGCGGAGTCTGAGGCGAGCCGGTCCCCCCTCACGCCTTGATGCCGCGTACAGTCGCCCACTAGACCTTCGCGACACGTAAGCGCTTCCATCTCACTGTTGGACTTATACCTAAAATGGTATACCAAATGCTAATTGCCATGGACTATGTGGTTCTTGGTAATTGTTTGCTAATAACAACTTTCATTAAGTAATTGTACATTACAGAAAGTCACGTCACAACTATTTTTGTTTGCAGAATCAATATGTTTTCGCCGAATAATTTATACGTTAATCACGACTTTGTAAATAGTCCTTGTGTTAATAGTTTTTGTACACACTAATGAATTCTTCCTAGAAGACCCGTATAATTTATTACTAATATTGTAGTGATTTAATAAATTATATGTTTGTTTTTGGCCTCATTGGTCTAGTGGTTAGCATGTTCGGCCACAGACATGAAGTCCTGGGGCGGGCCAATTCAAATATTGATATTGAGTTTTCTCAATATTTGCCCGAAGTTGGGAAGTTGGCGGTGTGCTCCATCCTCGTGCCTCGGAGAGCACGTAAAACCTGATCTCTCTCCGGTCGTGTCTGATTGTTGTCACGTCGGACTATCGGACTATGAGAGTGAAGGAATAGAGACTGCACTTGTGTATGAGTGACGAGGTTGGTGCCCAGCAGTGGGATGTTAATTGGCTGCTGATTACTTTTAGATTGTATATGTTTTGAATAATTATACGTATACATAATTTAAATGCATTTTAAATGGCGATTCTTTTATTACATATTTCAGTTTGTTATAGCTCTTGAACTTGTACGTAGAGTTACTGTACGGATTAAAATGTTTCAGTGAAGTTAGCTATAGCAATAACAATAAAGCCCTGTAAGGTTTCTCTATCTCTATAGACTATAACAACCACAAAGTTACCTTCACACAGATGCACTTGTTAGAATTTACACATGAGGTAAATGATGAGATGATACACAACTATATTTAACTACTACGTAACATTATGAAATAAAAATTTATTGAGCCTTTTGTGATATTGTTCTTATATAAATAATTATTTACTATGTTACACGAATACATTGTTTTGACAAAAACTGTTCGGTTAAATTTTCTAATCAATAGTTCTTTTCAAAAAGACGAGACAGATTATACAAAATTTACATTATACTTCTGTATTATATGTATGTTTCCAAAATGTTTCTATGAAATAGAAACTTTGGGAGGTGGACGTGAAAACATATATGGACAGGGAAGTCTCTCATTTTCAACCTTTCACACATGGACTTGATGGTTCCAGGGCTTATTGATAATGAGTTGTTGTAATAATATCTTGCACTATATGTTTTAACTATAATTATTTTAAATTATTTATCATTGCAATACGCCATGTTTGCAACGCCCTGACGGGGCTTCATTTGTACTTGTACATATTGAAAGCAACAAAATAAATAAATAAATAAATAAATAAATAAATTGATACCCAAGACACTTCTTCAATACAGATAAGGTAACTTTTTTACGCAATTTACAGGTTACCTCAAAATGCGCACCTCCTCCCGCGTCGGAATCATCCGGGACACCAGGGCAGAAGACGAAAGCTAAACATCTGTACATCACTAATGGATGAAAAGGGTTCCGCTGGGTTTTAGTGGGTATTGCGAAAACTCCCATCGCCGAGTCCCATACTTCTAATTGGTTATCGGTCGGAGTTAGTGTGTAAATTGCATTTCCCAGCGACAAAAAATAAAATAAAAAAGGTTTTTCCCCTTAAATTAATCTTTTTGCTAAATGATACAGGCAGTTATTTAGCACAAAAAATAATTTAAAGGAACATAGCATTTATAAAGAAAATTTTATGATGGCAGCAGGCGCAAAAATATACCCACTCCCGACAGGGCGAAGTAATCCTAAAGGTCTTGGTATAGATTTTTTAAAGCTTACAGGCTCTCGTTATGGTCTCGCCTGATAGTAAATTATGATACTGTCAACGATGAAAGCACGCTGATCTGGAAAGAGGTAATTTACTTGCTTGGCGTCTTTGGCTGTGGTAAATAGCCACGAACGAAAACTCCCAGCAGTCCAGACCCAGAAAATACCATTTTCTAAGTTTGTCCTGCCGGAAATCAAACCCAGGTCTTTTATAAACGTACAAAATTATATCTAAAACCATAGTGGCATTATTATCTTTCTAATGAATGCAATAAAAGGCATATTGGTTGGATGGTTTCAAAATCCATAACCCAAATAGACATTTTTGTGTCTTATATCAATAGATGGTTAACTAGAAGAAAGCTCACCACTTTTTACAATCAAAATGACTTAAGCAATAATAATATTTATAAAACTAGTACGTAAAACAGTATCCATGTCGTAACGTATATAATAAACTTGGATGACAGGGACGATGGCCTAATACAGCAAAGCCGATACGTGTGCGCTGTATTTACATAAGCCTTTGGTACTGTTCGATTAAATCCAGTCTCAACATATCACGAGCTATAACTACTTCACTCTTCGTGACATACTTTTTAAATCCCTTACAGCTCCCTTAATGCATGCTTGTTAGCTTTGCCTATATGTAAAAAAAAACAAACATTGTTATTGCAAGAGGTACACTAAATAAATGCCTCCCGACCTTCTTTCGCATATATGTTATTATCTTTCTTTGAATTCTTAATGACGACATTTATTTGATCTATTTGGTCTAATTTCTTATGTATCATTTATTTATTATATATAGATATAAGTTTATTATGTATCTGTTTACAATATTTAGTTAAGTAGTTGTGTGTAAGTTAAAGTGTATTTATGTATTTATATAGTAGGGGACACCACCTACCCTATTTAACTGGTAGGTCGCCGAATTGCACTATTATTTTAAGTTTTGTTTCTGTGTTACTTGTTTCATGTTTGTGGTGTACAATAAAGAGTATTCTATCTATCTATATTTTATTTGTTGCAATAATATTGTTTGGTCCAACTTAAGAGTACTTGGCGGTAGTATCGTAGTTGTAGTAAATATTTTTTCATAGACACCGTTACTGTTAGTTTATTGGTACTTTCGAAAACTACAAATAGGTGTATCTGTAACATATTTCAAGTAAGTTCTTCAATATCCAAAGACTCTCGATTTATAGAGATAAATACTATATTTCCTTAACAACTCATTTCTTATCTTATGGTATTCCTTATAGTTAGTGAAAATTTTGTACAGTTCAATTATTTAATACATTCATTACTTAAAAATGTTTTCCACGCCTGATGTATGTAATGCAGTCTAAGATCATAGCATTTTATTCTGGTAAGAGACAAATTACCTCTTATGGTTTCTACACAACATCGTACCGGAACACAAATCTCTTTATTTGGCGGTACCTCGTTCCTAGTAGGATGGTAACTAGCCACGGCCGAAGTGGCCCACCAGTCCACCCTCAGACAAATTAGAAAATGAGATTTCCAAAATTTGCCCTACCGGATTGCGTTTGACGACTTTTGAGCGAAGTCGTCAAACGCAATAACGTACCGGAGCGTAAATTGTACCCTTTTCGACATAAAATGAGGAGGGTAACTAGCCACAGTCAAAGCCTCCCACCAGTCTAAACCTAGGCAAATAATAAAATACAGATTGACTAAATTTTCCAAGATTTCTGCTAGTGAAGCGATTACTCAGCAAGGTCGTCAAAATACTTTTATATTTCATAGTGTACCTATTTCAAAATAGCAATATATATATAAAACATTCTTCATATGATGCATGTATGAATACACGTATGAATTTTAAATTTATCATCATCTAAAATTATAAAGGAAAAGCTCTTAGCTGACTACGTTATTTGGAAATAGTAAACGGATTACTCACTTGAAAAAAGCGCTAGAGTTATGTATCAACCAATATAAAAAGATTTTAAGGCTGGCAATAGCAAGGTCAAAATTGTAAAAGTCCTCTACATATTATAATATATTGAGTTTACAGTTCGATTCATAATAATAAATAGGCCATAGGTGTAAAGAGTCATCTCGCATTTCGATGATTAATTGATTATATATATAAAAATCATATAGCTATTAACACATGATTGAGTAACAGAATAAAAAAGTATTTTATGAAAGAATGATAATGTGCTAAATATATTACATAGTACTAGATGACCTGGTTAACTTCGTCAATAAATAAAAAAGCTGAATGATACTTCCAGAATGCAATGTGGTAAAAACTTAAACGGAACAAATAATATTCGTAATCAAAAAACGCAAACTTTACGCCCAGATTCCTGCCAATGTCCGTAAAATATTATGGCTACGATCAGAAATTATTGGTTGTCAATGTCAAATGTAAAAAAATAATGAAAAAAAGAAAGATAAGCATTCTCTTAAATTTAATTTGCAAAAATGCGTTAAAGGTTTGACGTACTATTCCAAAAATAACAAATAACAAATTTATTTTGTTTTATGAACAACTTTTAAATTTTATTGATTTCTAAACGCCAGGAGGAACTCTAAAGGATTTACAGGTAAGTATAATTTCCAAAGCCAAGTGAAATTGTTATTTATGTTATATTCCAAACATTTTTTTTTTATATTTACTCCACTTTCAAACTTCTCTGGACTTCCACAAATAATTTAAAACCTATAGTTTGCGAAGGCCAAGAAAGTATGTTCTCTACATATTGTAACATTATTACAAGTTTAGCTGTTTTGATAGGAAAAATACTAGTAAACCAATTTCGAAATTGTGAAAATTTTATTATAGTATACATAAACTGTGATGAGCCTGTCGTTTTTAAAGATTAAAGTTATTTGTTTAAGTTTTATCATAACCCACTCCTCAATACGCCCACGTATACCCGAGACTTGCTAGATTACAGTACCAAACAAAATTTACTTGCATCGACATAGACACCCCGTAGTTCTCCGCCATAATTTTATTACTAGTGATAGCGGCGAAACAAATATCTTTTTTTTGCTGGAAAATATATTGGAGCACGTCGGATGGAGTTAACCTCCATCATGTAGTGAAGGACTCGCTGGCTACACCAGAATACCCACTGAAACTCAACGGAACCCTCTTCATACGTATGCTGGGGGCCAGATGTGCGCTGACGCAATCAGCTCTCCAGTCTTGATGAATTCAACACAAGGGTTCATGGAACGGAGAGCAAACTGGCAAGACTGTGCCTTTTAACACTCCCTCTCATCCGGGGGCTAGGAGGAGCATCAACCGCAATCTCCTTTTCCCTCTCTAATGCCACCGTCTGCAGGATGACAGACGCACAGAAGGAAGACACAGCACTTCAACAAAACAAATATGTCTGTACAATACAATCTTATAACAAAACAGAAGGTATGAAGCGAAGTGCTATGGTGCGATAAGATGAATAAATATTTCACTAGTATGGCACTTTCACTTTTCTTTTAAAGTCCGAAGGGTTGTACTGAAGGATTTGGAAGACAACTACGGTATGCTGGTTGTTAGGATAAACCAGACTGTTATAATTATTATCCCGATAATTATATGAGTTGATTTCACCGAGAAAACAAATATGACCGGAGCGTGGTTTCAAGACGAGGTTGTGTTAGCTACCTGCGACAAGATGTGTTTCCCATTTAGTCATCCCTATGGAGAGTGCGAGGTACTTGAGAAAGGGTGACAGCGCATACGCATTGCTACGTATATAAAAATCAGATGTACGGATTTGTGTGTCTATATGTAGTCTATTTATTCTATTTATATAATTTTGTTGCCGTTGCCACTACAGGGATTTAGAAAATATTCGGTATCCGAACTAATTTCTTACTTTGAGATTTTGTTATGCAAACCCTAGGTTGGACTACGTTTCGTTTTAACAATCTAAAAAAACTTGTAACTTAACATCAAACAACAATGGCGATTTGTTATCAAATTACGACATAAAATTCTAGAATTAGGCGGGAATAACTAATGGTACGTTAAATAAAGAGTATGAATTAAAAAAAAATCTTTGATATGTAGTATTTTATTAACTTTCGAGGTTTTAGATGAACGTATTTATAACGTAAAATGCTTTAAAAGTGAATACTGGAAGATTTTGAAAAGTTAGTTTCATAAATACATGGGATGCATTTTTTTCTATAAAATAAAAATAGTCTAATTTACTCCTGGTGACACCAGATATTTGCTCTGGCAAGTCCCGTCAAAATCGTTTCAGATATTAGCCGGAATAAACAGACCGACAAAAATGAAAAAATTTGATTATTTTTTATAAGTACATTGCAGTTTCATGTACATTTTGTGAAAAGCTGTTAATTTGAAATTACATACAGATACTTCAATTTTAATAATCTCATGCACCCAAAAATTATCAAGTGAAAGACATTCAACCCACAATTTAATTACTCATTTCGCTCTGAGCTCATTCTGGATGTCCTTTCAAAGGTAATTCAAGATTTATCACTGACTGGCGTAGGTGTAAGATTTGTCATGACAACTACAATGACCATTTAAGGCAAGATATAAACGACTTGATTACACAAAACTTGCAAGTTATTAAATTGAAAATTGAATTATTATATCGTCATTCTACTCTCACGATTTTCTCCGTGTATATAATTTATAATGGATTGACTTCCCAAAATATATATCCCTAACTATAAAAAATAATAAAAGTGCGTGCGTATAAACACGTGTCAGAAGTGTATCTTCTTTGGCAAATTAATTTTTAAGTGTTGTTTATATTTATACAAATCTATAACTTTAGATTTCTGATACTTAAAGGACGGGAAAAAGGGAAGATATGCTAGGATTTTAATGAATAATTTATTGTGGATAAATAATTTATTGGATTGTAAATAAAAATGCCACGTGTTTTTGGTAAATATTAGAAATTATTAATTAAATTTTGTTTTTGAATTTAGAATTTAGAAAAGAGAATTTATGAAATATTTTGATTTTATATTTTATGAAAAATAGTATTATAAAATGACGAGTGGCAATTTAAATGTTATTTGTAAATATTCATTCCACCTAACCTTCAAACGAATTAGTAAAATAAACGCTGCATGCGTTTGTGACGCTAATCACGCGTTTCATCCGTAAAAATTTTACCCTCATGCGCCTAACGTAGTTTCACTTTAATAGTGAAATAAATCAATACGAAGAAATATTAATAAAAACCGACTGAATTAAAACTCTTCGAATTAAATCCTTCCCTAGGAAGCTGGTGAATGTGTGATGAGAGCTTTACGAGAAGAGGCGAACGGAAGATGAGGGAGATATAAGATAATTAATATACAAAGAGTCAGAGTAGGGACAAGCAAGAGAGTTGTGAACTCACATTGTCTTTCTCCCTCTCTCTTTCTCTCATTGTATTATAACCAATAACATATCATACAGCGCACTCTGCATCACACTGTAGGAGCAAAATAAATTTTACTTCAAAATATTTTACGGCAATTACCAACCTATACCTTGTAGCACGAATTTTTGAAGTAAAACTTCTTACGCACGCTTGATTTGGGGAGTAGGCTAGTTAATGCGTAATGAGAGCGTTACGAAAAATGTGATCGATGGAAAGGATAGCAAACATAATAAATTCAAATATGTTCGTAAAAAAATAATACATGTACACAATCTCATTACATATAAAGACACCTTTAAACCATTTACGTAAGCTTTCGATACGAGATATATGCATATACATATTTCTCGCAAATATTGACTTATGAATGAATATTTGAGAAGACTATTGACAGCATATGATATTCGCTATAATTTTCAATATATGATGATATNATATATATATATATATATATATATATATATATATATATAAAAGATGTATATAAATTTGAGAACAAAATAAATAATATTTTAGTAGTGATTGACCATTGTAATGATACTTATCAATATGTTTTTATGTATCACGTTTAAATAGTTATTATTTAAAAAAAAGGATAATCTGGGTTTTTAAATAAATGAATGCATAATCTATTAACTCCACATTACAATACATTAAAAAAAACTTCTTACGATTAACAATATAATTAGGTTTATAATGTGGGGACTGATGCCTGAACTAGATTAAGTTTATCTTTCAGGTCACCAGACCTTCTCGGTTTGCAACATTTATATCATTGTTCTAATTAAAAATCATAAATATAGGAGAAAATTTAATTAAAATTTTAGTATCATGCACTTACACCTGGGTATTAATGTTGTTTTTGGTTTTATTGAAAAAACTTTAAGCCATTTCCACCGATTCATGCTCTCCTTTAATGCATTAGGTTTACATATTCACGTGCTGTTTATGTTTTATATGAGTGTGTGTGTGCGTACGTGCGTGTGTGCGTGTGTGTGTGTGTGTGTGTGTGTGTGTGTGTGTGTGTGTGTGTGTGTGTGTGTGTGTGCGTGTGTGCGCGTGTGCGTGTGTGTGTGTCATGTGTGTATTTTGTATAGTTTACTTGAATGTTTTCATATAGAGTTGGCATATGTTTATTGAAGTATTCTTAATAGGTTTCCTGTCGTATCGTAGTCCATGGTTTCTGGCCAGTAGATTGATATGATAAGCTATAGAAATGAAATGAAAAAGTACATTGCATCAACGTTAATAAATAGATAAATGATCACAAAACCTTTTGCTAAATGTATTTACGAAGCCGTAGGTTGCACAAGGCCCGGTTTTCGATGCCTTAAGATGGCAATGGTGGGCGAGTCACTTTTGAATCACGCGCCCACGTTCTGATTGCATGCACCACAAGTTAATAATCATTATCGTAAATATTATAAAACTATTTTAACAAATTGTATATGAAAAGCTATGATGGTCTAGTTTAACTTTTCGAGCTTGATTGTTTTTACAATCCGTCATTGAGCTTTTCGGTAAATGAAACCTACATATCCCGGGAGTATTGTGAGGTATGTGTAGCCTGCCAACACACAGAACAGCAACGAGGTGAGTCTATCCACTAAAAATCGTCGCATGAGTGAGGAGTCCTGTGCCCAGAAGTGTTACATTAATAGTCTAATACTCTACCTACTCTCTTATGAGTGCGAGTTTGTCCATCTTAGTATCATTTCTCTGCCTGCCTCATTGGTCTAGTGGTTAGCATGTTCTACTACAGACATGAGGTCCTGGGTTCGAGTCCCGGGTTGCGCCAATTCAAAAATCAATATTGAGTTTTCTATTAAGATTTTCTCAATATTTGCCCAAAATTGGGAAGTGGGCGGTGTGATCCACCCCCGTGCCTCGGAGAGCACGTTAAGCCGTCGGTCCTGCGCCTGATCTCTCTTCGGTCGTGTCGAATTCCCATCACACCAGACTATGAGAGTGAAGGAATAAAGAGTGCACTTGTGTACTGTGTCTGCCAATCCGCAGTGGGGCAACGTGGTGGGTCTATGCTCTAAAAACCCTCTCTCATGTAAGTGAGGAGGCCTGTGCACAACAGTGGGATGTTAATGGGCTGTTACTTACTTACTGTCATTTTTAAGTACCTAACAATTATATTATTAAATATCGTTCACACGCAACTTAAGTTTTCAAATATTTAGGTGTTCTTCCTTCCTATTTACTCAGACAGGAAAATGATGAACTCATATGTATTGCTTCAGTAAACTTTGGCTAAGCAATCATGTAGGTATTCGTCGTCGTCGCTTCAACCGATGGACGTCCACTGCTGGACATAGGTCTCACGTAATGATGTCCACAAGGCCCGATCTTGTGCCGCCTGGCTCCAGCGGCTACCGGCGACCCTCTTTATGTCGTCGGTCCACCTTGTGGGGGGTCTTCCTACACTGCGTCGTCCAGTGCGGGGTCGCCATTCCAGCACTTTCCGACCCCAACGTCCATCGGTTCGTCGGACTATGTGCCCCGCCCATTGCCACTTCAGGTTCGCGATTCGTAGAGCTATGTCGGTGACTTTGGTTCTGCTACGGATCTCCTCATTTCTGATTTGATCGCGTAGAGAAACTCCGAGCATAGCCCTCTCCATCGCACGCTGAGTGACTCTGAGCTTCCGCATGAGGCCCATAGTCAGCGACCACGTCTCAGAACCGTAGGTCATCACTGGCAACACGCACTGTTCGAAGACTTTGGTCTTCAGGCACTGAGGGATATTGGACGAAAAAGTCTTCCGGAACTTCCCGAACGCTGCCCAACCGAGTTGGATTCGGCGGTTGACCTCTTTCTCGAAATTGGACCTACCTAGCTGGACTATGTGTCCCAGGTATGTATACTCGTCAACAATTTCGAGTGTAGAGTTCTCAACGATGACTGGGTGGAGCGGAACATGGATATTGGACATAACTTTCGTCTTATCCATGTTCATTTTTAGGCCCACCTGTCGAGAAGCTCTGCTGAGGTCATCGAGCATTGCATTGAGATCTTCCAGAGTCTCTGCCATAATGACCACGTCGTCGGCAAACCGTAGATGAGTGATGTACTCGCCGTTGATGTTGATGCCCAGTCCGTTCCACTCCATAAGCTTAAACAGGTCCTCCAACGCCGCAGTAAAGAGCTTCGGGGAGATAACATCTCCCTGTCGCACTCCACGCTGCAGTTGGATAGACGCTGTGCTTTGGTCCTGTATACGGACTGACATGGTGGCGTTTTCGTACAAACACTTCAACACGTGTATGTACCGGTGGTCAATTCGGCATCTCTGCAAAGATCTCAACACGGCCCATGTTTCCACCGAATCGAAGGCTTTCTCATAGTCCACGAACGCCAAGCAAAGTGGCCGATTATACTCCTCGGTCTTCTGTATAATCTGCCGCAGCGTAAAGATGTGGTCTATGGTACTAAAGCCTTTTCGGAATCCGGCTTGTTCGGGAGGCTGGAAGTCGTCAAACTTGCGAGCGAGACGATTCGTGATGACCCTCGAGAACAGTTTATAGACATGACTTAGCAGCGCAATAGGTCTATAGTTCTTCAATAAGGTGTTGTCACCTTTCTTGAAGAACAGAACTACCACGCTCCTATGCCATGCCTTGGGCACCGTGCCTTCCAGGATGACGGAATTGAACATTCGCTGAAGGACTTTAAGAATGGGTTTTCCACCCGCCTTCAGGAGTTCCGCTGTGATTCCGTCATCACCCGGTGCCTTGCCGTTCTTCATCTGTTTGAGAGCCATACTAATCTCGTACAAGCTGACGTCCGGGATATCTTCGGTATAATGCCGGGTCAGTTTGGCACGGGGATCTTTAGCCAAACTATCAATAGGCTTGCAAGTCGATGTGTACAACTGTCCATAGAAGCTCTCAACCTCCCTCCGAATCTCAGGTCCAGATGCAATGAGTTCGCCGTTATGGGTCTTCAGCCGCGTCAACTGGCTCTGACCGATAGACAAATCTTTTGCGAACACTTTAGTGCCTTTGTTGCGTTCGATGGTATCTCGTATACGCTCGGCATTAAAGTGTCGCACATCACGCTTTTGCGATTTAGAGATCTGTCTATTGATCTGCCGATATGCGGACGCGTCTGCTGTAGACTGCAAGCTCATTGCATGTCTCTGTTCCATGAGATTAAGAGTATGGTCTGAGAATCTCTTGGTTTGCTTTTTACGGGGTTTATAAAATTTCATCCCAACCGTATGGACAGTTTCCACTAGCCTATCGTTTAGCTCGTCCACAGATTCGCAATCCTCGAGGCAGGCGAAGCGGTTTTGCAGCTCTAGTTGAAAGCTCTCGGGGTTTTGGATATGCGCGCGAGTGGGTCGGAGCGTAGACTTCACCAGTCTGAACCGCTCTCGGTGTACGTTGATATTCAATGTGCCTCTTACCATACGGTGATCGCTCCCAGTTTTCACTTGATTGATCACAGAGACATCATTGAATATGTTCCGTTTCGTAGACATGATGAAGTCAATCTCGTTTCTCGTGGAACCATCAGGACTCAGCCAGGTCCATTTTCGGAGCGGCTGTTTCTTGAAAAAAGAGTTCATCATATAGAGTCCCTCCTTTTCCATGAAATCAGCGAGCATCTGTCCCCTCTGGTTCCGTTGCCCATACCCAAATTGCCCCACTCTCAACTCTGCCCCGCTTCGTTCGCCGAGTTTTGCGTTGAAATCACCCATAACAACGTTGTAGAAGGTCCTAGAGGTATGCATGGCTTTGGAAATGTCCTCATACATAACCTCTACATCATCATCTGGATGCGATGATGTGGGTGCGTAAACCTGGATGACCTTCAACGAATACCGTTTGGTAATTCTGAGTATCAGGTACGCTACCCTGTTGGACACGCTGTTAACTTCTACAACGCTGTTGACGAGAGATTTGTGGACGAGGAACCCGACACCACCTTGGGACTGGTGTTCGCCCTCCCGGTAGTAGAACAAGTTACCGGATTTGAGGATTATCGTGTCCTCCCCCTCTCTACGGACTTCCGACAATCCTATAATATCCCAGTGTAACTTGTTTACTGCTTCTTCCAGTTCGAAGATCTTTTCGTCGGTCCTCAAAGTGCGTGCGTTGTATGTTGCCAGGTCAAGTCGTCGGGGTTGGCAGCGGAATCTCTTCCGGAGATTCTTAGCACCCCCTGCCCCGCCGTTACCGTAACCGCTGCCAGAGCTAGGAATAGCGGGGCTGCCGGGGACTGGGGGCCGTTGCTGCCTTGTCTCAATCATTTCGTGGTTGTGCCAATAATCACCACGCTTGGCAGGCGGGTTGGTGATCGCAGTGCTGATCCTCTCGCACCGATAACGCTGCTGCCCGTTATCGGTCTGTGGCATTTATGTCAGCTATAGAGAATGGTTATACCGCCATTTGTCGGTCGCCAGAGCCTCGTCGGTAAAAGCAGGGTGCACCGCGTGCAGGTGAGGTTGGCATTTGAGGAAACGGATTGGGACGCGTTTCTCCCTTACACCCCATGTAGGTATTATGTATCTGTAAACTTTGTAGTTAGTCTTTGATTAGATTACGTAAATAGTCCGTAATAGAGACAGTCCCCGTTCATCTCATTCATCTCAGCTGGCGTGTCATACAAGTAACAATAATATTTGTAAGGATTAATTGAAAAATATGGAAGACAAATCTATACCCAGACTAATACAATACAAGGTGCTAGCCCGCAGTGGAGCAGCGTGGTGGGTCTATGCTCTAAAATCCCTTTCTCCTATGAGCGAGGAGGGTTATGCCAAGCGATGCAACGTTAACAGTCGAACGAGTCACGATTTCGAATCCTTAGCACTACTAAGTTTTTTATAGTTATGGTATAACGAGTAATTGTTGTTTAAAATTCTTCATTTTGTTTTTCGGTGATGGACAATATCGTGAGATAACCCGCTTATCCAAAAAGCGATTCTGGTATATGAGTAGACTATCAAACCGTATCGGAGCAGCCTGGTAGGTCTATACTCTAAGACACTAAATAAATAAACATTGTATTTTAATAACAACTATGTTTGTTTCGGATTCTTTTCAAAATATGGTGTGAAGAAACCTTTATGACATTATGTTGTTTAATATCATCATCAGTTTTAACGTTAGATATATAAATTTGAATATATAGAAATTTGAAAAAATACTTTGCAAAAAAGCTATACTTTACTGCGTTTATTGTTCCACAAGTAATGTTAAATTTATTTGAATAATTGGGTCGGCGATAAATACCTTTTTAACATTTTACGTTACCGTACCATATAGTCTGTGATAATATCCAAAGCCGTCAAAATATTATTGTTTATTATTTTTTACTATAATTTGTTTTGTGATGTTGTAGATTAACCATCGTATGATTGTTATATTCACGTCGCTTTTTTGTAGATGGTACTTGAGCTATTAACAAATGTACTCACTATTGTGATAAAGCCTGCTTAAAGATCATCCTCAAAATTACTTTTGAAACTGATGCGTGCTTTGGTCACACTACGTGATATTGGCGAAGTAAAATGTACCTTATTGCTACAACTGAAAGCTATTAAATAAAGGAAGAAGAAGTCGTTTTTTTTTATTGGTGACAGGTTAACGCTTGACTGTAATCATAGATAATACCTATATATTGGTTAAGTGTAATCACACCTGATAGTAAGTTGTGATACAGTCTAAGATGGAAGCGCGCTAACCTGTTATGAAGTAATTCTACACAGCATCGCGCCGGAACTCAAATATCTTTGCTTTACGGTACGTCTTTGTTGGTGTGTATAAAATAAGTGGCTATTTACCTTCTTACTTTACCTTACTATGTAGTCTCTGGTATTATATACAGCCTTCAAAATTCTAGTGAAATATTAACAACAGCTAATTTATCATATTTTAATACTAGTAACGTCACCTAGTTGAATATACAAAAGCTGTAAAAACCTGGTAACGTCATCTGTAACTATGTTATAGTGACTCTTTGAAAATTCATAGTCTGTGGCTAAGTGTTATCTGCTGCGTTCAACAGAGGGCGGTAATAACGATTGCAGTCGATAAATGGCTGCGTGCGTCATATCGCTGCGCAATCAAGCACGGAAATAACTAACAGCTGTTCCACAATATTCCGTCGGGCAACTCAGGTAGCAGCTGTATACGGACGAACACGCAGCGGTTTTCCTTGGATCCGCGATTGTTTGGACGTTGAATTGTGGCATTCTCATTGTTATACCTAGGTACACGCGACTAGGTACTGTGGACATTTTCAAATAGTCTACGCACACTTTAGTGCTGGCTTTAACAGTGCGCGAATTGTAGCCTCTTGGCATTATGTTTACTGTATCTCATACATTGTTATTGTGATTTGGGAAAAGTAGAAATGCCTCGTGAATACGTGGATTGCGAGAAGAGCCCCACAGTGTTAAGTTGAATCTACGCGTAGATAGCAATTTTAATTCTCTCGCTATAGGACAGTGAATAGTTAATAAAAATGTCTAGTACGGTACCAACCAGTTCCGCTCTGAGGGCTTTGGCCTTAGAGTACAAGAGTTTGCAAGAGGAACCCGTGGAGGGATTTAGAGTTAAGTTATTGGGTGAAGACAATTTGTTTGAGTGGGAAGTTGCAATATTTGGACCGCCAGACACTTTATACCAAGGCGGATATTTCAAGGTAAGCCTCTTCTTTTAATTATTGGTTTTCTGTTGGAAGACATAAATTTGACAATTTCACGTAGATGATACCGTGTATAATCTTCTGGAAAAGAATTTTGATTATTTATAAATTGTTTGATCGATTCATACACGCTTAATAATAAAGACTATTTATAACAATTAAAAACATCTTAACATTAAGATGAGCATCAATTCATATTAATTTAGCTCTTACTTAGAATATAGTGACAGTGTTGTTAATATCTACCATGTCTAAAAGATAAAAAGGTAATGGAGTATCATCACCAACTAAATACAAATATTATTGAGTGGCTATACAGAATTTTGAACACTAAAAAGATAGTGACATTTACCTTTATAAGTATTGTCCAATGGATAGACATGTAGATTGTCATTTAAATACAGGTATTTATTCTTCAGTCTTTGTGTTTTTACGAATCACAAGTGGCATTATAAACTATTTAAAATTATCAGATCATCTCTTAAATGACTCACTTTGATCTGAATTCTGCAGTATATATGTGATTTATATATGTATATATTAATTATTTTATAGTATAACATTTCCTTAAGGAAACCTAATTTACATTGATATTCAATTCTTTTGAATTCCCTACATAACCTGAGGTGTACAAATAGTATCTAAGGGTTATAAGATGAAATAAATTTTGAGACAAAAAAGTATCTGTAAATACCTCTGTGTTGTCTTTTGCAGTGAGCAATGCAATTCCTGATCTGTAAGTATGTGGGGAAATCTGTACATAATGACAATATGCAATGTGAAAGAAATCACTTTGAAAAGTTTCAAGTCAATTGTAAATAGTTTTGAAAATCTGTGATGAGTGCATTTGGTGGTTTAAAACCATCTTCCCATTGTTATTGGTGATTGGTTATCACATTTTAACTCTATAAAATGTATCAGATAATTTATCAATTTTTTTTCCTTTGTGCCTTAAACAATCTTTTGAATCATAATTGTCATTAAATGATTAATGTTTATTCTGGGATATAAAAGTGAAGATCAATTTGATAATTTATAAAGTTATCAACTGCAAGAAACTACCAATTCATGTTAATCTTAATAAAGTTGTTAGTAATATCTAATTAATCAAATTTTGCAATCATTGCAAATGAACACAGTTATGATCACAAATATTAACTTTGTATCAATTTAATTTAATTAAAAAATAAAAAAATCTTTGTTCAAGTTATCTCCTACAGCTAATGATGTTAGACAATGAGTTATAAATTGATAAATCAATATTTCACATGTAAAGAAAGAGATTTTTTTTTACTATTAATTCACACTATATATATATACATTTATTTAAAACTGTAGTGGCTGATATTTGATGTTAATATACACGTTAATTATATTTATAGGTTTCTTACTTTAAAATGAGTAAAAAGTTTGTTCTATTTGCAATGGGAATTTTCTATTTTTTTGTATTACTTTGAAGTTATAACATTTATCTTTGTGAATTAATTACACTATATTAATGTGTAGTCCATTAAAGTATATACATAAAGCATATTCAGGAATTCGTACAATTTTCCAGAATAGAACCTATTGTATAAGGAATTATGTAAGCAGTTTTTCTTGTGTTTTCAATAATATAACCAGCTCCATAGAAGCTATTTATAAGGAAGTGTATTTGTTGGGTAGAAAAGTACATAAAAAGGTAAGTTACAGCCCATTAACATCCCATTGCTGGCCACAGGCGTCCTCACTCATATGACAGAGAGTTTTTACAGTATATACCCACCACTCTGCTCTACTGAGGATTGGCAGGAGTAGAACACATGTGCACTTTCAATTCCTTCACTCTTATAGTCCCATGTGAAGGCAATCCGACACAACCGGAGAGAGTTCAGGCACAGGACAAACGGCTTAACATGCTCTCTGAGGCATAGGGGTCGATCACACTGCCAAATTTTTCCCAACTACGAGTAAATATTGAGAAAATCTTAATAGAAAACTCAATATTGATTTCAAATTAGCCCAGGAACTCAGGATCTCACATCTGTAGTTGAACATGCTAACCACTTGACCAATGACGATAGAAAACTATTTTGTACAAATAAATAAATATCCAACTTACATAATTTATTTATATACCAAAACAGATAAAACAATATAAAACGTTAATGGATGTACATAGGACAACTTATCTCTTAAAAGAGATCTCTTCCAGGAGCCCTTTGACATAGGAGAGTTCTTAATGGGATGCAGTATAGGTACAAGTCTGTGTAACTAAACATAATGTAATGTTTTGAGTTCTCATGACAGTGCAGTCAAGATTTGATTCCTAGTAAGGCAAATTTAAGAATATTAGTTGGAGTTTCAAATGGTAGACTTTAATTGTGACCTCAAGTAAAGCCCTTATCAGCAATTAAAAGTGTGATGTTTAATGTGGTATTAAAGATGAGGTTAATAATTATTGATAGAGTAATGTATTTTACCAGTTTTTATCGCTATATTTTATAATACTAGGCTGTCTCATTGCCTTAGTATTAGCATGTTCGTCTACAGATCAAGTCCTTGGTACAATACCCAGGTCTTTTAAATAAAAAAATCGATATTGGGTTTTCTTTTAAGATTTTTTATTTTTGATCTCTCTCTGGTCATGTCGGATTTCTGTCACATATGTGAGTGAAGGAATAAAGTGTGCACTATGACTGACAACCCGCAGTGAAGCGACGTGGTGGGTCTATGCTCTAAAAACTCTCACTCCCATTAGTGAGGAGGCCTGTGCCCAGCAGTGTGACCTTAATGGGCTGCGACTTACCTTACTAGGCGGTGTCACCCGCGTAGCTCTGGACCCTGTTGAAATCTATTTAAAAAAAGTATACTTAACGATTGAAAAGTGCTGTAAAAGCCTACTTGAAAAAAGAATTTTATTATATAACAGAAATTCCCTGTCACAGTGTTTTGACTGAGATGAACTCTGAAAGATTTTAAACGATTTTAATGTTTTTAAATTTTATTTTCCTAGATTTATTCCGACTTAAGACAATAGGATTCATATGAATTTGTTAGTTATATATAATTCTTATACCAGTTTTTTTTTAACTGGGAAATTTGCAGGTCAGCTAATAAATATATATAGGGAGACAAAAGTAATAGTGACAAAACTTGAAAGTACAATTGTAATGTTTTGAATTAATAATAAATGAATAATTTTTAATTAAAACTAATTAATGAATAAATTATATTATTGACAAGATACATGTGGAACGTACGTTTTTTTGTGTAAAAACGTTACAAACGTACATATAATATATATAAGATATATTTAGCAATAAAAAGATTTTCATATTTTTTTTCGTATTATCGTATTATTGAGGGTAATAACCAGAAATATATAGTCAGCGGACGTTGTCAGAGCGTAATCTTAATTAATATCGATAAATCTAAAAGTTTTAAACATGTCACTGTTTTGAATGAGTAATCATATAATTAATGATTTTCAATATTGTCATTAGGACACAGCATATTCCAGACTAGTCTATATTTTCTTGTGACAAAAACTCGTATTCAACTCTGCAACTGCAATAATGGTCGTCACAAAATGTTATTGGTTGATTTAAAATAAAATAACTTGAAAATACAATTGTAATGTTTTGAAATAATAATAAATGTATAATTTTCAATAAATTTTAATTAACTCTAATTGATGAATAAATTCTATTATAGACAAGATACACGTGGCATTTTTATTTACAATTCGTCATTTGAGATCTCAATAAATTATTTGTATTATTTTTCGATGTTTAATATTTTAATGACTTAAAATTTCTAACATATCTTCCATCCTCCCTCCCCTCCCCTCGAGTCTCTAAATCTCGAAAATTTAAAGTTTCACACTTGTATAAATATAAACACTTATTAATTAGTTTGCCAAAGAAGTTTCACTTCTGACATATGTACTTTGTACGGACCCACTTTTAATTTTTTTTCATTGTTACAGGCACATATGAAATTCCCTCCAGACTACCCATACTCACCACCCACAATTAGGTTTTTAACTAAAGTATGGCATCCAAATGTATACGAGGTAAGTGGATAAACTTAGACTTCTTATATATGTATAATCCTATTTGTACGTACATACAACTTTAATTTCTTTATTCATAACAGAACTTACCTGTATAATAGGTCATTGTGAGTTATTATTTAATCCTTAGAATTAACAATGTTATTGTTGATATATTTAGCCATATAGTAGAATAGTCAATAATGACACGTCAAAATAATTTCGTTACTTGTCCAAAGGTTTGTTTATGATTTGTCGAGTAATTATGATCTAAAAACAGTCTCATTGGTCTACCACTAGACCAATGAGACTGTTTTTTGATTTTCATTTTCGGCTATAGACGTGAGGCCCTGGGTTCGAGTCCCGGGTCGGGCCAATTTAAAAATGGAAATTTGCCCGAAGTTGGGAAGGTGGCGGCATACTCCACCCCCGTGCCTCGGAGAGCACGTTAAGCCATCGGTCCCGTCACATCAGGGTGGCTATGAGAGTGAAGGAAAAGAGATTACACTACTAACTCGCAGTGGAGCAGCGTAGTCGGTCTATGCTCTTAAAGACCACTTTTCTATGAGTGGAGAGGCCTGTGCTCAACAGTGACACGTTAATGGGCTGCTACTTACTAATACTTAACTACTACTATTAGAGAAGAGATTTATTTGTAATACCTCATTTGTCTCAGAATATCCCTACACGCAACATTTGACACTCTGGAGTGCGATTCGAGAGACATTAATTTCTTTAGATTGAGATTTTTAAATTACTTATATCTTTTGAATGGAATGTCCGATTTTAATAATTTAAAAAGTATTTTATAGGTATTAGAACGGCCTTTATTAGGATTAAGACAGAGACATAAATAATATGGTTTGATTGTTGTCGGCACTTTTATTAACTTTTAAAATGTAAAAAAAAAGTAGTTATAGTGGCATTACTACAGTAGTTGGACATATGGTATCAGGGACTTTTTTATAGATACTAATACGTTCTATAATATTGTAGAACATTTTCTTGTCTCTTCAATAGTTTTCGCAGCGTACGCGATAACAGTTTATTTGGTTCACACCTTGGGTTACATTAATGCATTTTTATTAGGGATCCCTATTTTTATACAGAAAGTAGCTTATGTCACTCAGTGAAAATGCAGCTTTCTAATCATTAAAATTTATTGAAATCGGTCCACAAGTTTAAGTGTGAAAAGGTTACAAACATACATACATACAAAAACACACGTTTGGGCAATGAAAACATTTTTTTATGTTTTTCCTATTATCGTATTATTGAGGGTAATAACCAGAAATTTATAGTCAGCGGATGTTGTCAAAGCGTAACCTCAAATATAATCAATAAATTTAAAAGTTTTAAACATGTCACTGTTTTGAATGACTAATCATTTAGTTAATGATTTTCAATATTGTAATTAGGACACAGCATATTCGAGACTGGTCTATATTTTCATGTAACAAAAACTCGTATTCAACTCTGCAAAAATGGTCGTCACAAAATGTCATTGGTTGATTTAAAATTGTGTTTAATCTTCAAACAGGTCTCCTGTTAAATAGCTTTTTTTTTATTAAGTCACTGTTCTTCCAAAAATTGTTGAAAAAACATAATGAATGTTAAATATTTCTGTGTTAGTTGAGTGTGTGTGTGTGTATGTGTGAGGTGACTGTCTTGTCGGTTTCTGCTCAGCGGAATCAACTATCCGAACCAGTGGTAGATTTGTTACCAATGACGATTTAAAAGTGCTTTTTGAGCCTACTTAAAGAAGAATATTTTGATTTTGATTTGATATTAATAATAGTCTAGAAATAGGGATCCATGACCAAAATTTGCCGAGTTTGTTAGGGTACATTAATATTAGTAAGCGAGCTCGGAGAACATACATCTAAAACATGTTATGAGTCCGCGTACTCGTGAATCATAGCTCGTATCTTCCAGAAATCGCTGATGCGTTTACACTTTAACGAAACATGACTCCACACGATGACTTTTGCTCCGTTTAAATTACTAGAATTCGCAGTAAAGATACATTAGAGAGCTTTGAGGACCTCGCAAGCATAGTGTGAGTACTGGCTTCGTTTGCAGAGGTCTTGGTTTCGATACCCGCCAAAAAATATTTAAGATCTTTTTAATTTGCCTAAATCAGGACATGCAGAAGGTGTCGACCATGTTTATTTATCATCCTATCAACAAAAACGTGTTGCCAAGCATACAATTTGCGTTACAGCACGATACGGTGTTGGAACCATAAGATAAATTACTTCCTACCAGGTTAGCGCGCTTCCATCTTGGTCACCATCTGGTGAGATTACAGTCGAGCGCTAACATGTCAGCAATATAAAAAAAACACATAATTATTCATTACTACCACATAATATCATGTACACAAAACATTTATTTAAATAACTGAAATGGGTTCCCTTTATGAGTATATTAATATATAAGAAAATGTTATATATTCACATCAAGAAAAGGATCCAATAGGTAAGTAGGAAGTTCAAATAATATGAACCGTTTAAAATTGTAAGCCATTTAAGTGATAAACATTTCTTTTTATCACTTTGATTTATGATAACAGTCACTTTCTAAAAAAAATTAACACTACACGAATTACGCTTTCAAATAACCGCTTTGATTAGTGATAAGAATTTGATTAGATAATTTAAAATTTCACGATCTCGCTGGCTCAACGATGCGAGTATTTGCTTCAATTGCAGAGGTCCTGGGCTATCGAACCCGATGTCTGGCGGGTCAAATTTAAGAAATTTTCTGATTTGTTTGGTGTCTGGACTGGTAAGAGGCTTCGCCCGTGGCTAGTTCCCACCCTACTAGCAAAAATCTGAAGTCAAGCAAAAAATTTACATTCTGGTACGATGCTGTCTTAGCGCACTTCCATCTTAGATTTTATCATCACTTTTCGAGGGAGATTACAGTCAAAAGCTAACCGGAGTGCGAAAAAAATATGAACGATTTACAGCAAATCTATTCATATACTACACTGTTTTAAGATTCATCAATTCGAACTCTTGTCTAAGAATTTTAATTACTCCGTCTGGTTCAATCAAAGATGAATGAACACTCAGTCTTGACAAGGAATACTTATATCTATTTGCAACTAGTTGTTCTCCGCGGTGTTGCCGGACAACTTATGCTACTTTTTCCTTAAATAGTAGTAGCCCAAGATATTGCTTATAACATCAGGTAACAACAAGTGAACGACACCATAATAGATCCACGTTTTTTCCGCTGGGAAATTCTTGATACACGTGTGGATCTCGCTGGATACCCAGTAAAACCCAGCCGAACTCTCTTCATCCGAGTATTGGGATCCAGATGTCCGCTGACGCATTTAGGATGAATCCGACTTAAGGGTTTAGTTGAACAGGTGAGCAAAATAGCGCCTCCTGGCGTCCCCCCTCCTCCGGCGAGAGGGAGTAGCGTCTGCCATAAGCTCTCTTTGCCTGTTTAGTGCCTCTTCTGCAGGTTGACAGCTTCGAAGAAGGAGGTCACTGCTCTCCAACCTGACTTATTGCCAATCATAACCTCCACAATGCTGGGGAATGAAAGGTCTCTCCCAATCAATGATGTCAAGATGTGACGCTGTGGTTCTCAAACCTGACAATCTGCTTCTGTGTGGTGTGCCGTATCGACGGCCGCCCCGTATGCGTGGCAAGCATGCGTCTTCACAGCATCCAATCTGACTCAGATACTTGCCGAAGCAACCATGTCCAGTTAGCACCTGCACCAAACTGTAGGTTATCATCCAAGAATGGACCGTGCAACCGTGACCACACCTCTAGCTAGAGACCCGATATAGGCCCTGTCGGGTAAGGTCCTGATTTTCTGGACTTCAGGCCGTTCGCCTCCATCAGGAGCTCCCAGGGGGTATCGCCCGCAAGAAGAATCGCTGCTGTTTTTAACTGTCTCAGAGATTAGCCAGAACAAACATACAAGACCTCAATTGTATTTATCGTAATGGTACCCTAATTTTACTCCCTCAAATATACGATATAGCGCATATTTACATATCCAGTTCGTATGAAATTGAAATTATACTTCGAACTGCGACATATTTCTGAATTAAACGGGTTATAAATATTTGATATAGCGAATACATATGAAAACTTCCAAACTCAAGGTATAAATAACATTTCATGTTTTGTTTGGTTAAGTAAAATGTACGAAGAAATGAAAGTGCTTTGACTTCATATAGTTCATTTAAGGAACAGAAACCTATAATTTAATTAATTCGTACTTAATTTGGCCTGATACTATGCAGGCATCATAATTTGTTGTTCAATTAAGCCTTTGTTCCTATTTCTTAAATTTAGCACTATATAAATATTGATGGATAGACCAAAAAGTTGATATATTCTATTATATAGTGTTTATGGAGTGTGTAATATTCGCTTGACTAGGATTCACGTAACTTGACGAAACATTGCATAAAATAAAAACTGCGATCGTAAGAACTACGGAATAAAAATAAAAACAAAATTCTTACGAAATATGCAGCTAAGTGTTTAATTAACACTAACTTGCAAACTAGTTTGTACATAGCATCACGCCTCATTCCCATAGGGGTAGGCAGAGACAACGTCCTTCCACTTGCCACGATTCTTGCATATCTTCTTCGCTTCTTTCATTGTCATTAAACCTGTCATACAAGTTCGTCGGTTTAGAGTACTCTTGACCTGGCTCTTATTAAAAATGTCCTGGATTTAAACCAGGAACGTTCGCCTTGGTCTTCCCCTTCCAACTTTCGCATTCATTCTTGAATCATAAATCCTTTTTGTCAGTCTCCTTTCATTCATTCTCTCTACGTGCCCAAACCATCTAAGCATACCTTTCTCAATTTTAGAAAAAAAGAAATTTTTTTTTATCTCAACCGTATTTTTAAACAACTTGCTTATGTATTTTGCGTGATCAAATAAGGTCTCCCATGTCAGCATAAAGCTGCAGCCCGCTGCAGCGCTGGTTTTCACTGGGGCCTTTACCATGTAACATCACAGCCTTGACTACATCTCCTATACATTACATCTATTACTATTTTTTTTCTGTATTAATATATCTATTACAATTTATTCCATATTGCTACATTATATTTACAACTATACGAATATATTTTAGCCACTACGTCTTCTTTTATACCACAACGTTCTTTTATCACACTATTTCATACTCTGTCGCTCAATTTTAATTCACTCATACTTCTCAATGCTCTCATCTCTACCGCATTTATTTTACTTATGTGATTCTTCTGCCATACCCAACTTTCACTACCATACAAAAGTGTTAGCACCAACATTTCAGCATGCACAGCCAGTCTGGCCCTTTGAGACATCTGGCTATTCGTAAATGCGTTACTAGTTTGTAGACGAGACAAGATTGTCCATACGCGAGTTATTAATTCATCTAATATTAATTTGTTATTTAATTGAAATCAACAGCGTAACATATACAAATATACATACAGTTAGAAAGAATTGTATATTATTTCTAACTGTATGTATATTTACATGTAAATAAGGCCACTTAGGATTACACATAGATAATAATAAAAAGAAGAATAGAATTTAGAAATTAAATGTTATTAATATAATACTTTAAAGTAATAAGAATTAATAATATTTAATTAAAAATTCACAGCTGAAATTCGTGTGTGTAAGGGGGATCTGTGTGTAAGCGTGTGTGTGTGTTTGAATATTTTTAATACTTGTGCTTATTATTTCTTTGATTCTAACTTGTAAGTTGAAATGGTAAGCAGCAATTTTTTTTTTCATCTGCGCTTTATTTTAAAACAGTTTAAATTAAAACCAATATACACTGAAGGTATAATTAGCATAGTAACAACTAACGACATTTAAAAAATGGACAAAAAAGTACCATCTCTTAGTAGAATACGGGTTAAGAATTAACCTTTACATATGAATATATTTTCTGTTTTTATATGTTTATATATGTATATGATACATATTAATATGTTATACATTTAAGTTTATCACAATATTACTTTTAAAGTGCAATAAAGGTTATAAATACATACTGAACTTAGGAAATTTTGGTACATTTTCGGACAATAATCAACTCCGTTACTAGGTCAAAAAGATAACGATTACATAAGTGCCCTACAATGATATCAGGGTTAACTGAATGGAATAAAAATTAAGTTCGGCATATAGTTACAGTCGTTTGGTTTCAAATTAACTCAAAGTTTTTCACACGGAGGTATTGCAAAAATAACTATAATATATTTATTTATATGAGATACACAATCAACTAGAGAAAACTTCTTAAAATATTCTATTATAACATTTTTTATATTAATACTTTTGACGTACTTCAACATATATTGCGACATTTTAATTTTTTTTTTAATATTTCTATATTCTGATTTCTTAATCCCTGCTCTGTTGTGTCACATATTATGTAGGAATTTGTGTAATACGTAAGTGTCTTTATTTTAGGTATATAACTATGTAATAATTTGTTAAAACGCTGTTAGAATTTCAATAAATAAACATACTTTCGGTTAAAAATCTTATTTTACACCACTGAGCTAGAGAATTTTGTTTTTCATGCTGACAGGATAAAGTTTGACTGTGATTCATACCTGATGGTAAGTCTCAGATGGAACCGCGCTAATCTGGTAAGAAACAATTTACCTTTTAGGTACAGACATCGGTGCGTTTTTATTTAGAATTCTGATTGAGATAAGTAGAAATGTACTAATTCGCAGTTTCTAGTTTGTATTCCAATTATATGCATATTAAAAACCCCTTTTATGAAACCCAATTATAACACGATTTACCTTTATAGAGAGATAATAAAAAAAAATGTTTTACATGAAACGATACACAGCGCTTTTGATACTTAGTTCGTAGCGGATGTACCGTTAGTTTTCGTGAAGACCAATCCGTTTAACGCGGTGTGACAGGTCATCAAACTAAGCATGAATCACGCGTTGACATGTACTTGTGGCTAGATACGCAATAACTTAAAGAATTACTTGATAGCAACATAGCTGGTTTCAGTGCGGTAGTGTATTAATAAATAAATTAAAACGCGATTGCGATATGTAACACTGGAATAGACGTTTCGTCCGCCCGTCATCGGTTTAGTCAGAAAATTACAACAATATGGGTTCCTTATTTACTTTATTAGGAACCCTATACGTAGCTGCAATTTGTCGCTATATTCGTTTTGGAATTGGGTATTGACAGTATAGCATAAAATATGTGATAACTAACATATCCGTTATTTGCTACTTTACTGATAAAATAACAAGTAACGTAATTAACTTCCATCCAAAAGAGGGTTATTACTGACAATATTTTATTTTGGCGTGAACGACTATTATTATAACTTTAAGTTGTAAAATATAACACTAAAATTTTACTATTATGTATAGGTGTATACTATATTTTTTCATTTTATTTCATCGATCTTTTTAAATGGGGAAAGCTAAGCGTTTAGACCATTCAGCCTCATCTTTACTTAAAGATTCTTATCTATTATTTTATTAGAATATTCTTAATAGTCAGTGTCTAATAATATATATTTGGGTGTCTCTATATACTCCATCTGTGTTATAAATGCCTCGTACCTAATATATAGTCTACGAAAAAATAACTTTTCAGTAACAAATAACATGAAAAAGTATCAGTTACTCGACCTATAATAATGTGAGAGTTACAATTATTGCAAAATAGCAATAACTTCCATGCTTATATAGCATTATTAGCTTTTTCTGCTGGCGATGATGATAAAAATCTGTCCATATACGTTTTCATATATTAACCTGCAGACAATTTTTTAAACAATATGCGATGTTTTTGCCGATAGATGAACTTTGAAAGTAGAAATAGCTATATTTGGCTATGGACATGTAAAGATAGATAGATTAATTCAAATACAACAAAGTGATCCAGATAGCAGACTGAATGTGTAAACTTGCAACATTTACTTCTAAATCACAAACTTCTTATCCTAATGTAAAGATAAATTCTTACCAAATAAACCTGTCAATCCAACTGATTTTAATATATAACTGATTCTTAAAACAGAAGTCGCTATAAATATTCTTGTACCGGCTTCCTTACCTTTGACGTTTACACGTTAATTTCGTAGTGTTCAAATCATCTTGACGAAATTCCCTACGATATTGGATACTGTCGTTTATATTAGCTGCATATGTATTTTCTTTGTTTTTGAAGAGGGAAAAGTGCAATTCAGTGTATGACGGCATTTAAATATAAACCCATAAATGGCGTTTTCTATTAAGCTGAAATTTATTATGAAGTCTAAAAAAAATATAGGTCCCCGATTTCTTGGTTTTGTGGGGAATTCCGTGCTTTGCCTTAATTTAAAAAATCAGAGTTTGTTAGTAAGTTTAATGATCTAAAGTCAGCTTTTTATTATGCCCTTTCTGATTAAATCGGTTTGGGGCACATAAATGATTTGGATGATTTCAAAGTTTATAACTGACATATGGTATTAATAATAAGGTAAATTTTAAATTTACTTACAGACTTATGTAAGATGTTATTAACATATAGATCAGAAGACGTATCTCAGATTCCGAAAATATATTGACGTAACGAAACGAAAATGTTTCATAATTTTTTGTTTTCGAACAAAGGCGGTTATAACAAAACTAGGGATGTTGCTCCTAACTATGTGTGTTAAATCAAATCTGGTAGATAATATATACCAAATAAGTTTTCTTAAGTAATTTAAACATATTTTGAAATTGTTAGTGCAATTAACCTCACTATACGTGTTTGTTACAATGACCTAAGGTAATCAACCTTAGTAAACTTCGCACTTCTAACATTTTGATGGCCGGTACGTATAAAGACACAAATATTTTGACGTATTCGTAATATCGATGATTATATCACCCTATTTATATACGTGATATTGTTTTTTTTTTTTTTAATTTAATAGCTATTAAAACATGTCATTAGTATGAAAGGTAGTAAATAGTGATAAATAAATACCTCGATAGTCCCTTATCTTAACGGTAATATCATTTTAGATATTTTGTTAATTGTTTTAAACTTAAATTTTCGTGGTTTATTAACATATTGACTATTTGAACGGGTACATATCACGATGGCGATTTTTAATTTTTAATTTTGCCGATATTTCGACCCAGTTGCATGGATCGTGGTCACGACGATACTGTTCGACCCAGTTGCATGGATCGTGGTCACGACGATACTGCTGGCAGTATCGTCGTGACCANTTGTTAGTGCAATTAACCTCACTATACGTGTTTGTTACAATGACCTAAGGTAATCAACCTTAGTAAACTTCGCACTTCTAACATTTTGATGGCCGGTACGTATAAAGACACAAATATTTTGACGTATTCGTAATATCGATGATTATATCACCCTATTTATATACGTGAAATTGTTTTTTTATTTTTCAAAATTAATTAGCTATTAAAACATGTCATTAGTATGAAAGGTAGTAAATAGTGATAAATAATTAGCTCGATAGTCCCTTATCTTAACGGTAATATCATTTTAGATATTTTGTTATTCTGAAGATTATATCCCCTCATTTTCAACATAGGTCACCGTTTTCTTGAAATCATATAGCTCAAAAACGTAATGTTTATGAAAACATTACTACAAAAGGTGCTACAGTGATAAACACTTTCTCTTTGGAACGTTGTTTCACAAAGTAACGATTATATTCTTGTCTCTTTATACGTAAGGGCTGTCGATTTGTTAGCGAGTCAGACAAACCTTGTTAAATGTTCGAATTGATTTTATAAAAGTTTTGGTTGTCTGAAAGCTATTAACAAGGGTCAACGGAGTTCAAGGTAATTTATAAAATCTATGAAACAAAATGTTTCGTAAACAATTAGCTCGCGGTGGAATATTAATCGACAGTAATTTTAAACATAAGCTTGTGCTAAAATTACTAGCAACCCCGTGGAATAAAAAATGATCTAAGTAAATCTTTAAAATCTATTATCTGCTGCTAAAACTAGTCAAAATAGGTAGTAACAGCCCTCTCAAAAATTGATCCCCACTGACACACGAAAATCGTGAAAATGTCGTGTAAATTGATTAAGAAGAAGAAATCACTCATTTCAATAATATAATAAACGTTTTACAAATACAGGTTCAAAACTTTATTATATTGTCTCCAAAAATAATTTTTATAAACTGTTTTAAATGAGGTTGTATTTTATGGATAGTATTTCATTTTAACTGTTTCGGCCAACACAGACATTTCAATGATGTTCTATACAGAGCAAAATCTTCGACTGCATATTTTATGATTAGTTTTTAAATGTTTCACCTGTCAAAGGTGATATCAATTAGCGATCAAGAGATAACAATTAGAAAGTTTTTTATTACAGGAGATTTTTTTAACTATTTGATATATTACAGTGGTGACAAGAGAAAGAACCACTATTGATATGTCTTTTAATGCATCATGTTTAAGAGCTATATGATTTCAAGAAAAACTATAAACTATGTTGATAAATTCGGTGATATAATCATCAAAATAACTAAATATCTTAAATGCAAAGTGACTTTTTATACGTAAGGTTAATGTAGTTGATTCTATAATTTTTTTGGGGCTCTGAATGGACATTAACTAAGGGTCCATACAATCCAGCAACGAAACCACAGTCTCCCTCATGGCGCAGGATGCAGTGGTTGAATGACCTTATGTTTCTAGCGATCGCAATGATCACCAACACACAAAAGTACCTACAAAATTTCAAGCGTGTGAATCACGATGTCAACGAACTAGTCTCAATCAAGTCGAAAATCACAGTTACATACAATTGATACAATACAATCTGCATAATAATATGCGTTGGATGAATGATACAGTTTATTAGGTTACCTCAATTCTGTTGTTTTCGAAATACTGTTTGAACGTTGTTGCAAAATTTGCTCGAACGTGATAAAACTGTCTTAACGCAGCAAATATTTCAAAAAAGGACAAATATCATTCATATACTCTATATTTTCCCACCTCTATTGTGTTGCGTTAATAGTTGCGATAATAGTTTATGTAAAATTATTACATAACTAACAGGTCGCTGTGTCTTTCTGTAATTGTAAGATAAAATCATTTGCTTAAACAGGATACTTACGATATCAAAATAGATAACTCCTGTTTTAATTTTGGATCTACCTCCGAAATAAGTTGTAAAATAAAGCTTATTTTGATGAACCTTTTCGTATTAAACTTATAGTACTTTATGAGTCTCGTATATGAGATGATAGTCGTACTCATTTTCCTAGATATACCGGATTCGATTCACTCCTGGGCGAATTTAGCAAAATATGGTACCCTAACTCTTTTAATAGTGGCGTAGAGGTAATTTATTTTGCATTATATGTAGTAAGACTTTGAAGCTATTAAAAGGCAAATCGTTACTTCGTTGGCCTTGACGTTTTTAGTTAATCCACTATAAGTCTTGTCACACAGGTACCACACCAAAAACTCCAAATGAAGAAAAAGCCTTTTGACTTACTATACGAACAGGCCACTGATATAGTCGAAACCAAGATCATCGCTAGAACAGCCTTCTCATAATATAATTACACTCAATTGGCAAACTACAATTCTTCGCTTTCCAAGTAAACAAGTAATAAGTTTGTGGAATGAAATAAAACGAACATTTCTTGTACTATAAATAATTGACCAAATTAATCGGTAGAACATAAAAATGCTAAGCTAAGTATTTGCTAGTGTAATAAGGTTTTCATGTCAAGGTGAATACGCAATTTAAAATAGGAAGTTAAACTGTTAAAATGAAAATACTGGCATATAAATAAGAGGCATTAAACTCCTTTTTATTAGGTCGGCAACACATCAGTGGTCCCTATGGTGCTGCAGGTGTCCATGGGCGGCGGTAATCACTTAACATCAGGTGGCCCGCAAGCTCGTTTGCCTACCAAGGCTATAAAAAAATACTGATCAATACATAAAGACTTTGTGTATATTATCTACGTATTCTCCAAATATTATTTTCTATTATTAATTATGACAAAATACTTAGATAAAAACTGTTTACTCTGCTTTAGGATGATTAAAATTTTCTATAGAACCCTGTTTTGCTAAGATCAGTAATGTTCATAATTGGGATTGCTCAATATCGGATTTTCTACGCTAAAATTAGCAACATTTAAGTCTATATTTCATATGAGTGGGAGTAAACAAGCCCAGGAGTTTCGTGTAAGAATATAAGGAAAGACAAAATCCGACATGTATATAATTGTTTTCAGGTGCGATGATATTTTAAAACAAAGATGTAAATTGCCATTTCTATTTTCACGTTTGCGTATTTCTATTCTGAACTAAACTATACTAGTTGAACCTACGACTTCGTACTACTGTACTAATTTAGGCAAATTGTTTTTTTATTTAATTAACACGCCGGCAACCCCCCTTGCGGGTGGAATTTCGCAAAATCCTTTCTTAGCTGACCTCTACTCGACAAACGGAATGTTCCTACCAAATTTCAAGTCTACGCGTTATGGTTCCAGAGATATCGTGATGAGTCAATAGATACCTGGATATCTCTTATATAATAAATGTAGATAAGATCTAGCGTTGTTCTTTGCTCAAGAAAATAATCTATCATTTCATTCACTCGTCTTATTATTTTATACATGTACATAGATGACAGGACGTGTAGCAAAAATACTACGTAGTTATAAAATAGAACGGTGTTTTGTTGGGAGATCACCAACCGTTTATTTACTTCGGGACTACCCTCGAACATTGGCACTCCTCGGCCTTGGGGTAATTAACCTTAATCGCAACGTGCTGCGTCGCGGTGGTCATAACGAACTTGTAATACATTCACTCCGCTTTAAATAGCTTCAGAAATCATTTTCATCTCAACACAAGGGCTCGTGCCAAAATTTCAATCGTGTTCTTTCTAAGAACACCACGTGGTGGCGATTAAAAAAAAATACTTTTTGACGTATGTCGTTGCGCTGAAACGCACCTGACGTGCGCATCACTTTTAATTATTTGTATTTAAAAACTGCAATGAATCGCAATGGCTGTCGCGAAAGAAGAAATACCACATCTTGACAGATGAGTTTTGTTACGTAAGGGAACTGGAACCCTGGAGGATTTCGTTGAAAAAGGTCTTGCAATACACCTTGAGCTAGCTACTGGCAGTAAGTTTTACATAACGTTAGGCGAGCCTTATCCTCCTTTATCCAAAATAAAATATTACGAAATTTCGACGTCAAAATTGATTACCTGAGATCAATCTTCTTTACATTTCAGTACGTACTTGTTAATGACAATTGTCTTTACAAAATAGGATTTTTAAAGCATTTCCAAAGATATCCTCGAAACATGTACGTTTGTTGTCTTAAGAATGTTGTTATTGTTTAAAAATGCGGTCTTTTACATAGATGACATCTTAAAATTGTTTTTCGGCCTCCCTGACGCAGTGATGCGAATACTCGCTTTGCTATTAGAGATCCCAGGCTTTTTTTTCTGGATTTAAATATATATTCATGTTAAAAATATTTTTCTTCTTAAATGATATAATTTAATAATATTATATATTTGGAAAATTTTGCGGCACACTTTTGAAATTGGGCGGCACACAAAAGTGCCGCGGCACAGTGGTTGAGAATCACTGGTCTAGAATAATATTCTATAGCAGAAGCAATAAATAAGATGACCCTAAAAAATATTGCAATAGGAAGTCTTGCGGCAGGCTTGCATACGTCACAAAGCCTTCAAGAACAGCCACAATCGAGTCTCCCAAGGTTCATTACTTCTCGAAATATTCTGGCGCCTCGTCTGTTCCGCAATAAAGATTTCCTTTAAAATTGCGCACGCTGTTGTGAATTTGCAAATTTTAAGCCACGCAAACGGCCTACGTAATATATATTCATATAAATGTTATATAATTTGTCAATTAAGATTGTATTTCCCTAACTTTTTGCCCAAGGTTACACTGTGCAGGTTTCTTGTGGGTGTGGCGCATGACGTTGTTATTTCCTCAAATATTGATATTTTATTATTACTTATAACTCATAGATACGGACAGATGACGATCGATCGATCACATCAAGCTATCGTTATCGCTAAGCTTGTTGTACTATATTTGAACAATTCTGTAAGAACAAAACCCTCCAGCAATCCTACTTATTTAAAGAAAACTCCGCAATTATATGCTGTATGTGTAAAAATCAAATAAATTATTACTAAATCATATATGACTAATTTAACCCAGAAATATGAGAATGATGGTTTTATCTTTTCAATAATATATCGTGATTGATATGCACGAAAATGTAAAAAATACTATATGTCAGTATCACATTATAGGATGTTCTGTACCACTTTTTTATGAATCACATGTACACAGAATGAGTTAAGGATCTAATGACTCTTTTGTTGGCGATATAGACTCTATATGTATACATATCATATCCGTCAATTGATTGATCAATATGAATTAGTCTGTGAATTCAAGACTTCATTAAATAACTTTATGAGCATTGTTTTGAATTAAAACTCCATTCGAAGGTCAAAACACGCTTTCTTTGTGAGGAAGCTCTGGGTGAACTACCGCATATTTTTAGCCGAGGGCGACGCACCGACAAGCTTTCTGCTCAATCATCGTAATAACAGATGCTAAATATTACATAGATCTTCTGTGATATCCTCTTATATACACCAGGATTTTCGTCTAAACATCTACTCGTATGATAAATACGTGCATTTTTCACATGCTATCGTTAACTTCTTCTGTATGTATATAACGGATTTATTTAACTTAATGTTTAAGCGTTTCAAACTATCACTTCCTTCCGCCGGAAGTAGGTATTCAGTTCGTCTACTGCATTCCTAGGACATGATACTTGAAATGGCAACAGAAACAGACAAAAGGCACTTTTATAACGATAAAAAAATATACATGGACATAGATAGCAAGAGTATGAACTAGTAGGAATTAAACATACAATATCAGGTCAAGTTAAGAATGAACGCAAATTGACTTCGTTTCTAATATTATAAATGCAAAAGTAACTCTGTCTGTCTGACGCGCTTTTACGTTAAAGTTACTAAACCGATTTCATTGATATTTGGTACAGAGTTATCTTCGAGCCTAATACTATATAGACAACAAGCCCATGGAAGAAATTAACTTGTGAAATGAACCAACTTGAATAACGCTAAGAAGGCTACAGGTGAGTACGTGAATATATATGTTTATTTGTTACCATTTATAATGAACGACTATAGGGTACAACGGTAATATTTAATAACATTATATCAAAAAAAGTTGCCGTACATAAATTTATGATCTCATAGCAATACTAAATGTAAATAATTACTGTTAGTTCATAAATTTCTGTACGGCAATTTAATTTTTGATAAAATGTTATTAAATTTTACCGTTGTTACCTATAGCCGTTCATTATAAGTGGTAAAAATTAAATATATTACAATAAAAAAAGACTTATTTTGTGGTACAGTAACAGCCTTCTAAGCGTCATTCACTTTGGTTCATTTTACAGTTTTATTTTTTCCATGGGCTTGTAGACTAGGAAACTGTGTAAATAGCTCACTAAAGTATTTATACATAGTATTTGTAAAATAATTGACTTAAGTTATAAAAAATGCTACCTACAGACACTATTCTAAGCGGATGAAGTCGCGGGCACAAGTTTATATATAAATTCTGAATAAGCAAAATTCTCTTCAGAATAAGGTATAGATGTTTTGCGAAGATCGGTTTAAGCAAGTTTAGTAACGCTAATACAGCTTGAAAGTAGGGCAGTAGGTTGCATAGTCTCACAACCGATTTGGTTTGAATTTAAACATTTACCGATAGCATCAGACTTTCAATGTTTCAAAGGGGAACGGTCTTTTATTTGCATAAATATACATTGTTGTGTTGTGTTCTCATACCCAGTATTCATACGACGGCTTAGTTAATTCTTATAAATATATTATTAGATGTATTACAACTGATTACCAACTGCGCATGCACTAAAAGTATCGAAAACTTTTATTTTTAAAGTGAAACTTCTTTAGATGCATGAGGTTAAAATATTTATTGATGAATCGTTTGAAGGTTAGGTAGATTTAATATTTACAATTAACATGTGGCATTTTAATTTTCCACTCGTCATTTATTAATTTAATATACTATTTTTCATAAAATATAAAATAAAAGTATGTCGTAAATTCTCTTTTCTAAGTTTTAAATCAAAAAGAAAAATGTATATAATAATTTCTAATATTGACAAAAATCACATGGCATTTTTATTTACAATATGGCATTTGAGATTTCAACGAATTATTTTTATTAATTTGCGACAGTTTTAATATTTTAATGACAATTAAATTCCTAGCATATCCCCCCCTCAAGTCTCGGAAATCTAAAGTTTTAGATTTGTATAAATATACACAAAATTAAAAAATTAGTTTGCCAAAGAAGTTTCATTTCTGATATATGTACTTTGTTCGCACGCACTTTTTTTTATTTATGATGTAATTAAGAAAATAACACTGCAATCCAAATATTTTAGTTAAAGACAGCAGAAACGTTTATATTTTTGTGTTTAAAAGCCCTACAAAATATCATTGTTTTTATCCTAGGACACGGAATTTTGAAACGTCTCCTGTAAAATTAGTTTTTTTAATACATTATTATTCCAAAGCAGTGATGTGACGTCTGTCGAAGGGGGGTCTAATAATGCAATAATTAGTATATTTTAGTAAATCTGCGAATCTCTCTCTCTCTCTCTTTGTTTATGCGCACGGATGTATATCAACATATAAATATAGCAATAAAACAAGATCTTACCCACCATGAGATTCAAAGCATTTCTAATTGACTTCTTGTCCACTAATAACAAATTTCTCCATGGTCCCACAGAGGACTAAGCGGGTAACACCACAGGAAACAGCTAATAGTTGAATATCCTTGTTTATAATACTCCTTACGTAGGACCGTTAAGCAGTCTAGCTGTTTGGTTACTTTCACTGCGCCTTTGTTTTGAAACCTAACTGTTACCTGAATCTCTTAAATGTGTGTCACTTATTTTAAACTATTAAAGCCGGTCACGTTTTGTTGTGGCTCAATGTGTCATATATATTACACTTTTAGTTTCCCTTTTCACCTAAAATATTGGCATGAAAAAGGCTATATAAACGTCAATATAAGAAAGTTGCCTGTAACATTAATTTTCTACGGCGATTCATTAATACTGCCTATGGATAATAGATTGGAGACATTACATGTATTTGTATAAACTTTCAAATCAACTCAAACAATTACTCCCGTCGTTACTCAGTTATAACGGTTTGCGTATAGAAACAGACTTCTAGATTTTTCAAAGTGTATTTACTATTTAATAATAATAAAAGAACTTTATTTACATATGTGAAATAAAACAAGAGAACATATGCGAAAAGGCGTAAAACTCAGCTAAGCTGCTTTTCAGTTCCTAGCTTGTTTAAGCGCTGCCAACACATGTAAAACAGCTTAAAAACGAATACAGTACAAAAATGAACCCATTTGCATAACATGAGCTGCATACGAAAATGTAGTTGTTTAACGCCTATAGAGAATACCGAATTGCAGAAAAACACACGTGTTATAATTTTTGAAATGATAATAATGAAAGAATAAAAAAAAATGTGTGTGTACTTATGTACACGTGTTAGAAGTTATACTTTGGCGTAACAAGATAAAAATCTTTTCAAAAAATTTATCTCTCGGCTTATTCTACGTTTGTAGAAATATTAAACATAAACTAACTTTAATAGGATACAAATAGTTATAATGTTTTCTATGGTTAAATCTGAAAGTTATAATTTTGATAAGAATGTCACGTTGATATTTTCAATGTCACAATAAATCTAACAAGTAATATAATAAAATATTTAAAAATATACTAAAATGTTCACTATAGCTAACTTCAGAGTGTCGGTTTTTTGTGACGGTGTGCGCGCGCATCGTAAAAATTTACTCTCATCATTTGTCCCTAACGCGCCAAAAGAAGTATTATTTCAAAAGTTATATAGTAAAAAACGTAATGATTTAAATTCAAAATCGAGGCTTAAATCTTGTCCAATTAGTTTCGGATTTCTGGACTTTTAAAAGCCATTGCAGTTGAGCAGCGTGATACCCACCACGTACTTACTACAGAGTTTTGACCGTTCAGCTTTCCGACCTTAATAGGGGTGTCCACTGCAACCTCGAGAAACCACGGGCGAGTGTCGTCGTTTGGTATCACTAGATGTAGGTTGTCCAGTTTTAGGTTTTGATTTCAAATAAAGAGAAATCGATAATCCCTTTGATTCATACGTAAGCTTATCCGGGAAGTATTGGTTTAATTGTTTTACAAATAATTGTTATTTAGGCTTTTTAGTCTTTGAAATAAGATATCCGGTTGCCTAAAATCTAAGCTTACTAAATCCAAATGAAAATGATGTTTTTATGCTGTGAAGTTACAGCCAAAGACGGTAACCCTCTAACTTGGTAAGCGGTGATTTACCTACAGTTTGTTCGCGTTAAGAGTGCAGTGAGTCATCATTCTAGCTCCGCCCCTAACCAATCAAATCTTTTCAAATTANGAAAGTTGCCTGTAACATTAATTTTCTACGGCGATTCATTAATACTGCCTATGGATAATAGATTGGAGACATTACATGTATTTGTATAAACTTTCAAATCAACTCAAACAATTACTCCCGTCGTGACTCAGTTATAACGGTTTACGTATAGAAACAGACTTCTAGATTTTTCAAAGTGTATTTACTATTTAATAATAATAAAAGAACTTTATTTACATATGTGAAATAAAACAAGAGAACATATGCGAAAAGGCGTAAAACTCAGCTAAGCTGCTTTTCAGTTCCTAGCTTGTTTAAGCGCTGCCAACACATGTAAAACAGCTTAAAAACGAATACAGTACAAAAATGAACCCATTTGCATAACATGAGCTGCATACGAAAATGTAGTTGTTTAACGCCTATAGAGAATACCGAATTGCAGAAAAACACACGTGTTATAATTTTTGAAATGATAATAATGAAAGAATAAAAAAAAATGTGTGTGTACTTATGTACACGTGTTAGAAGTTATACTTTGGCGTAACAAGATAAAAATCTTTTCAAAAAATTTATCTTTCGGCTTATTCTACGTTTGTAGAAATAATAAAAGTAAACTAACTTTAATAGGATACAAATAGTTTATAATGTTTTCTATGGTTGAATCTGAAAGTTATAATTTTGATAAGAATGTCACGTTGATATTTCACAATAAATCTAACAAGTAATATAATAAAATAATTAAGGTATTATTATAATAATTATAAAATATAAAAAAAAGAAAACTAAAATGTTGACTATAGCTAACTTCAGAGTGTCGGTTTTTTGTGACGGTGTGCGCGCGCATCGTAAAAATTTACTCTCATCATTTTTCCCTAACGCGCCAAAAGAAGTATTAACTTCAAAAGTTATATAGTAAAAAACGTAATGATTTAAATTCAAAATCGAGGCTTAAATCTAGTCCAATTCGTTTCGGATACTTACTACAGAGTTTTGACCGTTCAGCTTTCCGACCTAAATAAGGGTGTCCACTGCAACCTCGAGAAACCACGGGCGAGTGTCGTCGTTGGGTATCATTAGATGTAGGTTGTCCAGTTTTAGGTTTTGATTTCAAATAAAGAGAAATCGATAATCCCTTTGATTCATACGTAAGCTTATCCGGGAAGTATTGGTTTAATTGTTTTACAAACAATTGTTATTTATGCTTTTTTAGTCATTGAAATAAGATATCCGGTTGCCTAAAATCTCAGCATACTAAATCCAAATGAGAATGATGTTTTTATGCTGTGAAGTTACAGCCAAAGACGGTAACCCTCTAACTTGGTAAGCGGTGATTTACCAACAGTTTGTTCGCGTTAAGAGTGCAGTGAGTCTTCATTCTAGCTCCGCCCTTAACCAATCAAATCTTTTCAAATTACAAGGTCTAGTTCTCAGTGACCTTCATATTCATCTGATCACTGTGATCTTGACCTTGTAATTTAAATAGATTCATTGATTTGGGGGCGGGGCTAGAAATGATGACTCACTGCATTATCTACGCAAACAAACTGTAGTAATGGTTTCTATACAGTATTATGTAATAATAAAATAAATAAATAATCCTGATCATACAAGTTACATAGGTCTATTTACAAATGTTGTCTTACTTCCTGTGTGCTTGACTTGTTGAGCAATATAAAGTTGGACAACCAAGATTTGTCATTCTCGCCTCTTTGTTCCGCTCGACTCTATTGTTGTTGCTAAATACCTATTACTTTGTTTCATTTGAAAGAGGCCAATTTGGCGTTAGTGCTCTAGTGAGCACTTGCTAGTATTGTCATTCAGTTTCTGTTGTACAGAAGACTTGTACCAAATTGACGAGACTAAAGTAGACAAACGACTTGACGAAAACCTACGAGAAGTTTAGTATTCGCTTTGATCTTTTTTGTATTTGTCTGTAGTCTTGATTGAGTGACATTTATTTTAATACTAGCTGCTACCTGCGATGTTATCCGCGTTGTTTTCGATCTCTCGGGAATATGGGGAAACCCGTTCTCTGTAAAAGTCGACGTAGCCATAGGAACATGTATCGGGTGACTAGTTTTTAAGATGAGTGATCCCGTTTCGCTGTTATACACACTTATAAATAAGATCACGTACCGAATAATTACGAATGCAGTTGAAAACCGCTTTTGTATCTTACATATTTGTGTTTATTTCCGTTATTTCAAACCTTATCATTATTTATAAGTCACGATGGTCTAGTTTTGAGACGTTTGGATTCTCGTATAGAGGAGTTAGTGTCCTTAGTAACTGTAAATTTCTCTTTATGAATATGAAACTTAGGTGCTTGATTATTCTTTCCAATCCATAATTGTGCTTTTCTGTGGAAATATCATGAGGAAACTCAAATCCCGAGAGTAATTATAGGGTATGTGTATAGGCTACCAACTAACAAAGACAAATCTATAAACCCTTTTTCCTATGCGTCAAAAGGCCTATGCCCAGCACTATCATTTTTATGTATCTAATTGTTTTATTTAAAGTCATTCGCGTAACGTAAGTGTTCTTGTTTCCTGTTTACGGAGACAGGAAACTGGTGAATAATAAGTATTGCTTGAATAATCTTTGACTATGCAATAATGGACGGAATAAATTATATAAGAAAGTGTGATAAAGATTGATTCATACAAAATGCCTTTTACTCCTGTTAAAAGAGAGAGAGAGAGAAACAAAATAAATAGCAGGTTTTAATATATAGATTTCCTGATAATTTATTTATTTATACTAATAGCAAGTGAAATACAATGTTGTGTTTATAGTAATACATGTGCCCCTTATACATTCTATTACATTATATATCCCACTTAAAGGTTAACTTAGTATAGGATAAACTAACACTATGTAAAAATTTAAAACAAAAAGTTGGAATTACATTAAAAAAATAATATGAAAATTAATATGCACAAAATGATAAAAAGAAGCGTAGCTTTTGAAAAGTGTCTTTTAATTTTGCGTTTAAGCAACTTAATACTGTCACTTAATATATCTAGATTGTCAAGTTTTAGTATCTCCTGACAGACTTTTGGCAATGCCGCTCAATCTCATAAAGAGGTTAACTATTTATGCAAAACATATATTTTTTTTTATTTTATAAAAATTTCAAGTTGCCTTCCAACACGGGTCGGAGACTTTGTACATCTAAATATCGCATAATTACATCGTCATATTCTAGTTTTAACAATTTCTATCATATCAGGACATTTCAACGCTATAATAAGTCTATTAAACTTTGTGATTAATATAATTAAAATGAAGATATATATCAGTAATACAAATAAGCTAGCACTGCTAAACTAATACGTATAACACAAATTATTAACTAACACTTATTATATACTAGGGCTTATTATATACGAGGTGTGTTCAAAAAGTATCGCGAATTTTGTGTTTTTCAAAAATTATTTATTTATTCATGAATATCTATTTTGTCCCCCTCAAAGTAATCCCCATGAGATATTATACACTTGTGCCAACGGTTTTTCCAATCTTCGAAGCACTTCAAAAAATCATTTTTTTTTATCTTGTTCAGCTCCTCCTTCGATGCCGTCTTTATCTCGTCAAGAGAAGAGTAACGTCGTCCTTTCATGGGCCTCTTCAGTTTAGGGAACAAGAAAAAGTCACAGGGGGCCAGATCTGGGGAATACGGTGGCTGCGGCATCATTAGTGTGTTGTTTTTGGCCAAAAAGTCGCGCACAAGCAACGATGTGTGAGCAGGGGCGTTATCGTGGTGCAAAAGCCAATTTTTGTTCTTCCACAAATCCGGGCGTTTCTGGCGGATTGCTTCGCGCAAATTGCGCATAACTTGCAGGTAATATTCCTTATTGACCGTTCTTCCCTGTGGCAAGAACTCATGATGCACCACGCCCCTGCAATCAAAGAAAACTGTCAGCAAAACTTTCACATTCGATCGAACTTGGCGCGCTTTTTTCGGTCTTGGTTCGTGCGGCAGCTTCCATTGAGATGATTGAGCTTTGGTTTCCACGTCATAACCATAAACCCACGATTCGTCACCAGTTATGACCCTCTGGAGCAAATTTGGGTCGTCGCGGACAGAGTTTAACATCTCATTAGCAATGTTCATGCGATGCTGTTTTTGGTCACAATTGAGCAATTTTGGTACGAATTTCGCGGCGACCCGTCTCATGCCCAAATCATTGATAAAAATCGAATGGCACGAGCCAATCGATATGTTTAGGTCCTCAGCAACTTCTCTAACGGTGATTCGACGATTGGCCAATACCATTTTCTCCACTTCATTAATTTTTTCGTCTGTTGTTGAAGTGCTCGGGCGTCCGGCACGCTCTTCGTCGTTCACATCTTCTCGGCCTTCTGAGAACATTTTGTACCACCGATAAACGTTGCTTCGGTCCAAGGTAGCTTCTCCGTATGCCACAGTCAACATTCGGAATGCATCCGCGCACTTAATTTCGTTTTTCACACAAAATTTGATACAGGTTCTTTGATCCATTTTTTTGAATAGGTAAAAATCGAAGACGATCCAAAACACGTGCAAGCAAAGCAGCTGTCAACAATTAAATGAACATTCAAAATGGCCGAGCTTGTCGGCATAAGTGAGAGACATGAGTACCAACATAACGCCACAAAACTTCGAAATTCGAATATACGTAACCCGCGAAAATTCAAAATTCGCGATACTTTTTGAACACACCTCGTACGAATACTTAAAATAATACTATATCTTGATCGTTGAACAATGTTATGCTGTGTGACCATATTGGGTCTCAACAATGTTTCTAAATTTATATATTATTACCGAAGCATAACAAAAACTGTAACCTATTTTCACTGCCTAAGAAATAAGTAAAATAATCAAAATATTCATACAAAATACATAAATGTGCTCAAAGAAATATACTATATACATAAGAGCAAAGCCTATGTAAATCTTGAGAGTAATGGCAGTCTTCGGCGTGTGGCGAGGAGTAAGACAAAGTGACCCCCGTATCTTTTTATAATCTATTTTTTAAAAATTAGATTGGACGGAGTAAGAGATAGGCATAAATATAAACGGAGAATATCTGAACCATCTCCTTAATAACAGAAGTACGACAGTCTTAATAAGAGAAAATAACGATCAGATATTATATATGCTCTAAACTCTAGATACTAATAGGAGAAAGTGTGGCTTAGAGCTGAACTCTGAAAAAACTTACGTTATGCCTATAGCAGATATACACAAAATCTTACTACAAAACATTAATAAATTATGTTTATGTGTGTGTTTACTGGAGTCAGAGAATTTGTTTTAAAGGGCATTGTGCGTATGGAGTGGAGAGAAGGACCAAGAAAGCATGGGTTTCGTTTTGGTCCTTCAAACATATTTTTAAGTCCCGAATAAATATTAGACTAAAAAGAAAGCAATGGACTCTGTAGTAACACCATTATAGTATGGTTACCAGACTTAGCCGATTACTGAAAAATAATTAACAATACAAAGGTCACCCAAAAATGGGCTTTCCATTATTGACATGCTAATATTTGACATAACCGTTGATATGATACAACGAGATTTGACAAAAACTAAATTAAATTAATTAAGACAATCATATTTAAAAGAATTATATAATGAATTAGATTTATATTAGCTTAGAATACCATTATTGAAATGTATTAAAAAATATAGTAAAATGTAATCATGTATGTGATTCTATTGGAAATTAAGGCTTCATTGAAATGAAATGATCTTTATTTGCGAATATGGGTCATAAACATAGATGGAATAATTATAGTTGATCCATCATATCCTACAGAGTGCAAATATTTGTATGAATTACAATATGTTTTTGAATTATATGTTAATTTTAATATTAATCATATTATTATGAGTTATTTGCATCATAACACTAATGAGGGCGTATGAACTGTTGAAATAGCGATATTTTTATATTTGAAAAGCTGTTGTTGTCAATGTTGGCATGCGTCACAAAAATCATATTATTTATCATGTCATTGATAAGAAAGGTTATCTTTAACAAAAACTTGATTCATTTATATCTATCAAGTGTACATAAACATACATTTGCGTAAAAATCTGTAATACACGCTTAAGTATACAAATCTAAGATCTGTTTATGATTTGTCGTTAGATTTTCATTGTTACGCAAGAAAAAGAGAATAGGTTTCTTTTTCGGATGAAGACGTATGGAGATTATTGTCTGTCAAATTTTCTATGGAAAAATTTAACGAAAATATTTCATTGTTAATAGTTCACAGCTAAATTGTGAATTATAAGTTATTAAAAATTTTTCCTTACGTGATTATTTATACTAATTCGCATATCTCACGGGCTATTAAGTATCAAAAAAATCAGATCTTGAAACACTGCAATGTATACTCGTATATTAGTATCTCAACTTTGACGACGTGGAACTTTGTTCTTGTACTAACAATAATCCTTGCTACAAATTTGTGCAAATTCAGAAAAAGCTTTCACTTAATGTATATATTATATAGAGTTATTTGTTTCCTTTCATACAGTGTCCTCGATCTACTTTATAAATTTCAGGTAAATTTTTATCAAAAACCTGTACAAATACTACGCCAATTAAACTAGATTGTATTCCTTTGTTGTTTCTTTTATGTATTGAATAGTTACAGTATATTTATGACCTCAGTTTATAATGCTGATATGTGACTACAACATTATTATTTTTATATATAGGTATAGAGGAAGGAAGTATGGTTTAACTTAAGGCTTTTCACCTTCACGCATTTCCTTGATCTCAGATGGCATTATTCTAATGCTAATAACATAAAAAAGTACTTTTAGGGCTAATCAGTTAAAATTATTATTTTTATATTATATATTATTATTATTATAGTGCTTAAAATTATTTGTTTCATATAGTATAGACTAGTCTCAGTTACTATTTTATTTTCAAAACTATCGATATACTTATTGTTTCTAACTTTATACTTATCATTTATTATTACATAAGAGTCCTTTTAATGTATTGTCTAAGTGTAGTGTGGTATTTATTAAAAAATAAATAAAAATAGAAGACAGCGTCGTGTACGCGTGCGTAGTTCCTGATTCTGTAGAAATATGAGAGTGTCAGTTATTTATCTTATTTTCTCAGTTAGAGAGAGTGTCATTTATTAAGGCACTTGAATACACTCAATAAAATAAAAATTGATCCAGCCTTTTTATAAGAATTCAGTCATATACACAGAATGCCCCGCGGTTTCACCAACGCAGATACCGATCGCGTTTCCTAAAAACAGTATAGGTATATCAGTGGGTGTCGTTGGTATCTTTGGAATATGAGCTAACTCACAAGTCGCAGGCCAAGATACAAGGGTCGCTACAATTTTCTTTAGATTGACATTTTTAAATTTGTTATATCTTTTGAATGGAATGGCCGATCTTCATAAATTAAAAAGTATTTTACAGGTATTGAAACTGTTTTTATTAATAGGTTAAGGATTATTACATAGGTATGAATAATAATATGGCTTGATTATTGTCGACCATAACTGCCTCATTGGTCTAGTAAATCATAACTGACTCATTGGTCTAGTGGTTAGCATGTTCGACTACAAACATGAGGTCCTGGGTTCGAGTCACGGGTCGGGCTAATTCAATAATCAATATTGAGTTTTCTATTAAGATTTCCTCAATATTTGCCCGAAGTTGGGAAGTTGGCGGTATGATCCACCCCCGAGCCTCGGAGAGCACGTTAAGCCGTCGATCCTGCGCCTGATCTCTCTCCGGTCGTGTCGGATTCCCGTCACATCGGACTATGAAAGTGAAGGAATAGAGAGTGCACTTGTTGTGTACTATGCCTGCCAATCCGCAGTGGAGCAGCGTTGTGGGTCTATGCTCTAAAAACCCTCCCTCCTTGGAGTGAGGAGGCCTGTGCCCAGCAATGGGACGTTAATGGACTGCTATTTAATTTTTTATTTTTGTTGTCGGCACTTTTATTAATTTTTAAAATGCAAAAAAGTAATTATACTGATAGTAGTCTTTGCTTGTAGGGTGGTAACTAGCAACGGTAGCAGCCTCCAAGTCCAACAATTCGCCCCTCTTTTACAATTCATACTATTAGTTCACACTCTTCAATCATTACTAATAATGGTTTGAGCAGATTTGAAGCAGCGATTACTCGGAACGAGACTCCAAAGTGTTAACCACTCCTCACAGCTTAATTGTTATGTAATGAGATGTAATATGGTTATATTGATCGCTCCACGGCAAGTCGGGCACTGGATTCGTGGCAATGCATAACCGTCTGGTTACATAAGGGCCATTGTTACCTTCGTGTCGGATTATTTAAAAATAAAATCGTCATGTAATCCCCTCGTTGTAAGCACGCAGCATAAACATTTGACATTTCAATGTCAAATACGTATTTTAAATTGTTTCCGAATGCGATGTGAAATTAACTTGAACAAAACAAATTTAAAAAACGTGTAAGGAATACAAATTTTTAATATAAAAAGAAACCTTTTAAGTAAACTTTCAAAAGAAGTCGTCGTGCAATCTTTCGCCAAATTAAATTCAACAAAAATTTAAAAATAAAATGTATTACAATGAATTGTCGTTCAATCGAAGCTTAGAAAAATGTATTTAAACTCGATTGGATGAATGAAAAAGATTTTATAATTGACTAGCAATGCCCCGCGTAGATACCGATGTTGTGGCAGTGGAAAGTTACAAAGTCAGACAAAAGTTTTATTTCACTTAGTTTTTAATCTAATCAATAGACAGATTTTTCTTTACAATGAATATTGTATATCTTACTAATACATTTTTAAATTTGTAAGATCTTTTGCGTAAAATGTCCGACATTGGCAAATTTATAAATACTGAGGTATTGAAAAATTCTTGATTTCAAAGAGGTAATGAAAGAATTTTTCATATGTTTCAGTAATTTTAAACTTCATTAAAATAAAACCTGTGCAAGTATATTGGTGGATGTCATTGGTATCCTTGGAATAATAGTTAACTCACAAGTGGCAGGCCAAGTTATAAGGGTTGGTACAATTTTCTTTAAAGTGACGTCTTAAAATTCGTTATAATGGCATGGCCGATGTTACTAGTTTCAAAAGTATTTTACAGGTACTGAAACTGTCTTTAATAAAGTATAATTTAATACGCTAAGAATTAATACAAAGGTATGAATAATCTGATTTGATTATTGTCTGCACTTTTATTAACTTTTAAAATTTAAAATTAGTTTTAGTAGCGTAACTGCAGTAGTTGAACATATGGTATCATAGCCTTTTTTGTAGATATTAATACCATCTATATGTGGAACATTTTTTTTTCTATCATCAATAGTTGTACCTGCGCACGCGTGACAGAGATATGTGAACAATTTTTTTACACCTTGGGCTACATTAATGCATTTTATTAGGAATTTCAATTTTTTTTTTTTTTGAGAAAATAATAAAGCTATCTCCCTCAGTGACAATGCAGTTTTGTAATGTGAAAAAATTTTTGAAATCCGTCCTGTAGTTTTTGTATGAAAACGTTACAAACGTACATACAAAAAACACACGTTTCCTCTTTGAAATATTAGTTACGTATAAAAAGTCAAGTATAAAATCATAATTTTGTAATACTAATTTAAAGATAACTTTTAATAGCTATATGTATATGATTAAAAAAACGATAACCTGGATTCAGTCATTAAAAATACAAAGTTGACCGTCTATACTTAGGAGTCCGCGATATAGAAGAACTTATAGTAGGAAATTACTAAAATGACAACTTCTAAAAATAAGCTGTAATATAATCCCAGAGACCTATTATGCAACAGCAAATCTATTCGCAATTTCATTTCTGCATTTCATTCAATGATTGGTTTCTATTTTAGGTCTGTATAAAAAGACACGTTCATAAGAAGCTATTACACAGTATCATAATCAAAGCAAAGCTGGCTTTGAATGATCTGTAACAATAATTTAAAGTAGAAGCATTCGTCTGTTTTCATTTATGATATACTACTAGGTTGTGCACGCGTCTGTGTTTAATTAATACGAAATTATGAATTTTTCGGAGGAGTAAATTACATGCGTCGTACAAATCGAAGATAAGCCAAAGCAAAGAGGCAAATGTTAGAAGTGAAACTTCTTTGGCAAACTAGTTTTAAGTCTTGTTTATATTTATACAAATCTAAATCTTTAGAATTCCGAAACGTAGAAGGAGAGAAAAAGGAAGATGATGTTAGGAATTTATTTGTCATTTAGATATGAAACGTGTCGAAAATGACTACAAATAATTTACTGAAATCTTGTATATGTAATGTAATGACGAATTGTAAATAAAAATGCCACGTGTTTTTGTCAATCTTAGAAATTACTAATTTGATTTTGTTTTTGACTTTAAAACTTAGAAAAGATGACATACTTTTATTTTACATTTTATGAAAAATAGTATATTAAGATATTAAATGACGAGTGATTATTAAATTTAAATGCTAAACCTTCAAACGAGTTAGTTAAATAAACGCCGCACATCTTCGTCACGCTAATCACGCATTGCATTCGTAATCAATTAGTCTGTTTTTTAGTTATAAATACTGCTATTTATTTTTATTGTAATATGCAAACATTTATATATTGCAAGTTGTATCTGTACCTACTTTCTTTAGACGCTAATGATTATAATGCACCTAATGTGATTGCTACTTTAAAAAAATGCTCAATTCTCGTCTCGTGAAACAGAAAAGATTATATGTTTCTCTTAAAAGCCCTGACATGTAATAGTAAATTGTTACATCTCTAATGTTGAGAACTGATTACATACTATTTTTGATCCCACATTTTACTATATTCACCATTCACCAGTAGTATATCTTGAATGTCTAATATATCTACAGCATAGTTCCAAAGCTTTGCAGGTTAGGTAAAAAATGTAACATCCAAACAAACTTCTTACCGTGAAATATTCTTTATACAAGTAGTAGGCTCAATAAGCAAAGCAAAGTAACATATCTACCACCGGTTCGGAAAGTTGATTCCGCTGAGAAGAAACCGGCAAGAATCTCAACGGACACTTTTAGAAAATAGTTTTTGTAGATTCTGGGGTCTTTACATTTCATATCCAACTGGAATCTTTATCACTTAGAATTCGACATTATAAAAAGACTATCTGAAAACTTTGTGTAGGCAAACCTAAAAGTGATTCGGGTATCTCATTAAAAATGCGTATGCTGAACCCGACAAATGATTTGTGAACCTTCTTCGGACTAATTGATTTACTGGCGTTGTGATCGTTGTAGGAAACTCTTTGGGTGATAATTCCGCTGACACCGGCACATGGTTAAAAAATATTAAAATTAATCACGCGAATTTACGGTTAGGTACTATTTACACGTACCTAGCCAAATATGACGTAACAAATATGTTTTTATTTCTTCTATTTAAATTGTGTATTTCGCTCTTTTGCTGTAGAAATCAATTTTATTACAATGTTATTCAGTGTATATTTGACTTTATTTTATTATTTATTGATAAATACTATCTAAAATATGAATGTCACGATTGTGTGGTCTGTGGAAAATATAGCGGTCTATGGTCAAGTTGAAGTCGCGACCAGTACTCATAGGGGTCGAATATGAGATTAGTTCCCAGAGATACTTGTAATGTTGTTGTGTAAAGGAATATGCATGAATTATAATTAACATGAGTTATTTTTCTAAATGTAATAGATATTTTTTTTTAATTACAGAACGGTGACCTCTGTATATCAATCTTGCACCCGCCTGTCGACGACCCCCAGTCGGGGGAATTACCGTGCGAACGTTGGAACCCGACACAATCTGTTCGCACTGTTCTTCTATCTGTGATCTCCTTGCTCAACGAACCAAACACCTTCAGTCCAGCGAATGTGGATGCCAGTGTAATGTACCGCCGTTGGCGTGACTCCAAAGGCAAAGACAAGGAATATGAAAACATTATTAGGTAATTTTAATTTTCACAGCATTATATCATACGGTGTTTCACCTTGGGGTTATGCTGCTTCTATAGATGCAATATAGAAGAGGGCAGAAAAGGGCTGTTCGTGCCATTTATAATATGGATTCAAGAGAGTCGTTAAACAAATTCAGAGCAGTAAAAATAATGACACTTCACGGCGTATACATATTAGAAAACTTTTTGTATGGCCATAAAATATAAACTTGTTTACGAAAAAAAGTGAACGCACCTCATATCACTTAAGAAATAAAAATAAAATTGCGATAAATTCTAGTAGGCTACATAAAAAACTCCCAGATTAAGTTACAAAGATGTCTCTTAATACATTTAAATCTTTTATTAAATGAAGCGTAATTGAAAAAACATTTTATATCATATGTAATGATGATGAGAAAAAAACATACACCCGACTGAGTTTATTGTGTGCTCTTCTCAGAACAGGGCGCCAAGGAAGCGCCGTAACTTTAGATTGTAAGTCTTTCTTTAATGTCATCATCAGTCGTACATTGAAATAATATATGAAAAAAACTATATTTGGCGATTCAAAAGTGCTGTTGTGTACTACTTGAATAAAGATATTTTAAATTTTAATTTCGTTATAACAATGATGTTTCGGTACAACTTTGAAAATATTAGTTTATTAAAGTGCGGTTTCTTTATATAGAAGGTTTGACTAAGATTCGTTTTATTTAGCATCAATCAATAATGACTACCTTACGAAGAAAATAACATGAATCTGTCAAGACATGAACTACTATTGAATGGGAATAATTGATAGAATATGGAATGGTTATAAATTGAAAAATACCGTTATCGACAGCCCTTTTGAATCGTCAAAATCGTCACATTTTTTGACTCGTTTACTTCTGCAGTTGCCTAACGTCTATATGAGATAGGCCCAAATGAGGAAAGTTTGGTCTGGAGTAAATTATTATATTATAGACGAAGGGAATCACCTTTAGGACTTCTCTTTAAAATAAATAATTCCATATTTTAAGGAATAAAATGTAACATACTGCGTGCGATGTTTTGGAGACAATTTGCAATATGGCCATCATGTTGCAAAACCGCTGGCACAAATCCAAGGACGTGAACTTGTGTTGGAATAATTAAATAAACTTTCGCTTTGTTGCCGTCCGGTTTACTCATAGATATTTATTTTTATATAAATATATATGGTAAATGAGGAAATTACGCAGACGCAGTACGTCTATAAGGCCCATGATGTCAATACTCTTCACATATGACATATTTAAAATATACAATCAGTTTCACATCTTCATATTGATCTCTCTTTACCTGAATTAATCTCCTAAATTAACTAACCATGCCCTAACCAACTAACCATTATGTATTACGACTATTTACTTGTATCTATTTAGATATAACATCGAATTTACAATGGACTGAGCAAGCAGCACGAAATAAGAGATTAAAGTTCAAATATAGTCGTGGCAAAAATTAAGGGATCCAACAAAAATATCTAAAATTTTAACGATTTTTGAAATGGCTGTATCTTTTATAAAAATGATTGCATCGGAGTAAAATAAAAGCAATTTTTTCGAGTACCCCGTATCTTGCAAGTGTAATGCATATGATTAAAAGAAAATCGGAAATATGCTTGTTCAAAGAGAACATGATACATTTTCATTCAAAGTCTCAGCGATAAATGGTCGTATCGAGACAAAAAAAACCCATTTAAAGCTGAAAAGACTGCCTTTCCCATCGAGATAGTGGTTAACTTAGAAAAAAAAATCGAGTCTATTTTCTTATATTCAATTTTTTTCCACCTCTTCACTTCAGATCTCTTTTAATAATATATTTTAAATAATCCTTAAACATTTTGAAGATGCAACAGTAGGTAAAATAATCTGCCCCCCACCCCCCTCATCTCTTACGGGAAAAGGACACTCCATGCTTATAAGGAATAAATCATTAGGTCAAATCGATTTTACACCTAGTTTACTATTTTGTCAAATTGCTAATTCCGTATTTCTACCACATTTACAGGAAACAAGCTCAAGTGGCACGATTGGACGCGGAAAGGGAAGGAATTGTAGTACCTTTAACTTTAGAAGATTATTGCATTAAAACACAAGTTAAGTCGTCGACGCACGAGCCTCAAGTAAGTAGTAACTTATCTATCTATATACATAATACACAAAAAAGGTTTTAGCTATTTTCATTATAGGTTTTGAAACCAGCCCACTGATATAACTTCGAACCGGTTTTATTATAAAGGCAATATGAATATGGAGATGGTTTTTGTGCTTTTTGTTATAACAATGATTATATATACAAGGGCAGTGATACCATGTTAAGTATGCAACATATTCCCGAATATGCATAGCAATATGAAACTTGTCTAATGTGTCTGCTATGTGAACGCAATAAATTCCTGTAGATCTCTTGTTAAAGTACTAAACAGGTTAACTATACCTTCCCTATACATTATTCGAAGTTTATTTGTACGTATAAACACATTTAGATCAGTTTGAAAAACAGTATGATGAAACGCAATTGGAACGATTTAGATTTCAAAATAATTTATTAAGACCCTGTACAAGAACACAGCTTTATGACAGAAACTATCATGATATGGCTGTTAAAATTTATAATAAATTAACCAACGCTCTAAAAGATATTCATAACATTAATATTTATAATCAAAAACTGAAAAAAATGGCTGATATCTTGTGATGAAAGTTGTTACTATATCAAGGACTATTTAAATGAAATTTTGAAGTTTTTGTGAACTTTGTACGCACGTACTTTTATTTTTTTAACATTATTGCAAAAGTCTTTGACACTGTCTTAAAAAATTAGAATACCAATAACAGAGGTTTATCAATCCCACTTATCCGTATGTTTACTAATTCCAGGTGCCATGAGATGGGTATGTTTTAAACCTGTAATTTGTGATCAAATTGAATAATTTGCCACATTTCTTTTCAGTTGGACATGACAGATTTCTATGACGATGACTATGATGATCTCGATACCGACTCTGAGGAGGAACTGGAGGGGGGTGAAGACGCTGACGACAGCGGCAACGGGGAGTCGTGATACTTCACTAGTGCAGAGATCTCACGCGACGGACGGACTAAAAAAAAATACAATATAAATTGGAACTTAACTTCCCGTAATAAAGGCTAATATCGCTTTATAGACCCAGGAAATAATATACTAGCTGACATTGAAATGTCTAAGCAGCTTTAACAACAACCCTATCTATTAGAATTTCGGAAACCTACATTGCCTCTACATAATCTGTGGAAATCATTGTCTTTGGATTTTAAGCTTTTTCGTAACTAAATATAAAATAATTGTATGCTAAAACTTATTTTAAATGACATGTTTACAATTGTCTTCTAATTTTAATTTTCGTAATTTACTAGACCTTTGTTTGTAAATAATATATGTATGACGTCATCAAAGCGCCCTCTAGTATATAATTGGCAAAAAATTTACATTATTTTTCATAAAGTTTTACAATGAGAATGGTTTCTCTATAATGTTTTGGGACGTCATAATGTCATAAATAAACACCATTACATGTAAAATGAATAAACCTCTTTCTATTTTATCAAAGTAATAAAAAATATTCAACACCTGTATTTATATTACCTGTAATACATGTTTTAAAATTATTAAGTCGACGTTAAAAACAAAGTTTATACATATTGGGAAATTGAAGTAGTTAAGAAAATGCTAATGCTTCCGATTGGCTCTCAATCTCAATAGGTCCAATGATGTCACAACCAAACAAGGCGTCTTTTAAAATGAATAACATAATACATTTTTAAAAATAATTTATAAAAAAGAACAATACCTAAATATACTTAACATGAATTATTATTTCATTTACCTATTAATTTATAAATGCAAATAATTTTCGTAATATAATTACCTTTTTTTAGTCGAGATTTTAATAAAACAATTGATTGATTTTTTCAATATTTAATAAACATATATAAATATAATTAAGAACAAGAATTATCTAAAGAAAAGGGCTGAAAAAGCTTGTAAAATTCGTAGCAAATACCATAAATTTCTCGTCCGAATTGGCAATTTTGATTGTAATGTAAATACATAAAGAAAGAAAAATAAATCTTACCGATAATTCATTGCAATCACATAAATCCAGGAACTTAAACATTATAATGTCTCTTTTGAGGTTTTGAAATGTATATGATTGCTGATTTTGTTTTGAAGTCTGTTGAGGGGTCAACTTTCTTGTGTAGACCCCAGATCCTCCCCTCCTTCGAATCCAGCCTGTATTGAATTGTAAGAAAAAACTTTGTAATTTTTTTGCCAACTGATTAATAATAAGTCCGTGCCGATCGCTTAATTTGTATAGCCTAATTTTACTAATGTCATTCAATAAGTCATTTTTTAAATTCTAGATTTTACATAATAATTTAGGACATATAATATAGTAGATCGATATTTTGAAGTAGATTTTTTTTTGTTTAATTATTAATTATTGCCGGCTTTCTGCGACTTGAAATGAGGTATGGTTTCCACGAGCAATAATATAAATATTTGCCTTTAACTTCATCAGTGCAAGACGTATAAAAAATTTCAACAAAATCGGATTAGCAAATGTACAGTTATAATTGGTGCTTTACGCCGTTAAAATTACGATAAAAAAAAAAAATATCTATCAATCGCCTCAGAATTCGTAAATAAAAAAAAACTAAATGATAATTGCAGAATATTTCTACATAAATGCAGTCAAAACAAAAATAATTCATTGTCAATAAAACGCCGACCTTTACACACATATTCCCGCCAAAGTCCGTAAAATACTATAGTTGTGATCAGAAATTGTTGGTTGTCAATGTCAAAAGCAGATAAAAAAATACAAAAGTATTCTTTCAAATTCAATTTATTTTTAAACGACGGGACGAGTATCAAATGTTTGACAGATATGAATATTTATTTATAAATGAAAGCGAAATTGTTGTTTTTACTATATGCCAAGAATTTTTTTTCATATTTACTGGCCTTTTAAAGCTTTCTTAGACTACCACAAATAATTCAAAATTAGCCGACTAACGAATAGCAATTGATTTATATATACATTTATATGTATACTTGAGACAAAAGTCTACTCTTTTATGTGAGATTTCGCTAACCAAGGTCCCGGGTTCGATTTCCGGCAGGGTAAATGTATGGAATCGCATTTTATAATTTATCTGAGACGGGACTAGTGGAAGGCTTCCATCGTGATTAGTTACTCCAATCCTGTCTCACCAGGTTCGTGCGCACTAATCTTATGAAATGAAACAATAAAAATTTAATTTTATTAACCAACTTGAGAAATATAGGTTTTAGACCCAATAGTTAATGCTTGTGAGAAATAGTATAACTGGGTGAGTAATCTTATTCCCTGATTAGTCACTTACAGTGTAACCTTAATATAACAAGCCTTATTCACAGATTTCAACATCTCCTGCGAGTGCCAATAAAAGCTACCTTTATGTTACAAATACATTTATCGAATTTTAAACATTGCAGATTATACATAGAAAGTATTAATGACCTTGATCTTGATTCTTAATAACATATATTCTATAAAGTTAATGTAACTAATATTAATTACTAATTCCCCTTATTTTCATTCTATCAAGATAGTACTGTATTGCCCTAGACTGCCAAACTAGGAGAACCTGTTTCTTGCATTGTATTTTATAAAATGGCCTTTTGTAAAACAGTAAATTGCTTTTTTCGTTATCTATGATTGCCTTGATATATAGAATAGTGGATCTATATGGCAAAGCAATACAAAAACACTGCAAATATTACATCACATGATAATGTATTTTAACAGAATAAGCAATATTGTACAGAATAAAGGTAATCGAGTGTATGCTATAATGGAATAGGAATTCTCAAATATAATAACATCACTGAAGCAAATTCAGTACATTTGAATTTTAAAAAAGAGTATATTTATATACTTCAGCGACACACATACGAAATTATTGAGTAATTTATTAGTTGTAATAATATATCTAACAAAACTTGATGTGTACTTAAAACAATACGACAGAGGTGAAAACTTCATTAATACATTCATTTCTCTGTAACAAATCAAAAATGGCGACGATAGAAAATTTACAATGACAATGTCAAAAAGACTCCCACGTCAACTTCAGTGTGGCCTGCTACCAACCAGTGTGGTCAGCTACTAACTAGTGGTCAGTCAGATATATAACTATGTACAAATTATTGTCAAAAATATATGTGACGCGTCAACAAGTACGGATTAACAATAAAGTCTCACGAACCCTTAGTCGACGAGAACGGACTTTACTCGAACACACGTTATACAAACGTCAGTGACGGCTCAGCCTGGTTCAATACCTATAAAATAAAGTGCACAGCCCGCCTGAAAAAGTTTTCATATAAAACACGAAATTCACACATTGATTTCCCTGAAATATCTATAAAAATCATATATATGACCTTGAAAAGGTCAACTAATAACAAAAATAATATTATTATATCTTGATGTATATGTTCATTAAATAATTGTGTATTCGTTTTTTCTATACGATGGATTATTTCATTTGCTAATAAGAAGCCAAAAAGAATGTATTTTTAGCATAAGCGTTTTAATAGAATTTAACTCTTATCTAAAATATATTTCTTATGATAACTTTGTGTTTATAAATACATGATTAAATAAAATGAGCTTAAAGCCTGTACGTTGCTGATTTAAAATATATTATTATAATCCAATAAATTTTGGAATAAACAACAATCCACAAGTATGTACATGGTTTCGCGCTTGTGTAATGATTTCATAGAGAATTTACAAACTCGTCCGAAATTTATTTGGTAAATATAGATTAAGTAATGATAAGTGGTTTGGAAAATTACTGTAGGTGAAAAATCACATCAAAATATGTTAATTACATAACGATACTCAGTAATAAACAGCATGTGTTTGGATGTAATATTTATTTAATTCCTTACTTTCCTCTCTTGATACTAAGTTACTAAGATACTATTCTAATCCTTACTGGCATATATCAAATCTAATTAACCTAGCCGGAACGACGCAGGGGATCTGAAATCCCCATGATTTTTAATTTAATAATTTGAGTGTTAGAAGAGCTACTTTCATCAAATTTTTAAAATTATAATATCCCGTTTTTTATTACCTAAAGCGCAAATGTTGTTTTTGATACGCAACATCTACACTCCTATTATTAGCACGTGTTTCAGTCTGCTAGTGACATGTTATTTCTCTCACTCCAACAAACGTAGTATGCCGTTAGGAAAGGGCGAGACAAATCTACGACACTGTTTTCGTTTTCGCCAATTTGTACGGTCGCATGTATCGCTCAGTTACCTTATAGAAGCGCAACGTGATGTTTCGATTACTGTTTCCGATTTACAAACAAATAACTGGGGACTTTTGGTAATCCCGTTTGGATCAGCGTCTGACTGGCCATATAGTGGAAGTGGCGTTTGCCAGCCGAATTTCAGCCTACAAGAACCTGGCTTGCTGCTTCAATCTTAGGAGGGAGGGGAAGCTAGGTTTTAGCTGTTACGGCCTAAATGTTAAACTAGATCAGATAGTTCTTTCATACAATTAGAGAGAAATTATGTTCATTTCACCACCTCCGAAAACTAATTATGGTTTTTTTTTCAGAATGGAAATAACTGTTGATCGAATAACTTATTTAGATTTTAATTACATTGTTCTTTATATATTAAAAATTTTGAAATTGAATTCTTAGATGTTCTTTAAAACTCGAATATTTTATACATAAGTAACATTTAACGAACGTAAAGTATTTATTGAATTTCATGTCATATTTGTGTTGAAACGAAACGCATTACGCTAGTTAAGAATCTTGTGAATGGGGAATCACCGGCACGCGCTCCTGAATACTACCCATTCCATTTTTTGTAGTACAGTACTATACGTTAATGCATTGCAAGTTCATAAATTGCTTTCTGATAAAAAAAAAAGGTACTTTGGAACACTTGTACATTTATAATATTATATGTATATGTATCTAAAGCATCTTGTCAAAATTTTCTATCACTAATGTCTAGTACGGTAAGAATTGATTTTATGAACGACATAACGCGCTCTTCTTGCCCATTAGCATCAGATGAAGCTGTCGCTATGAGATGCAAATTGAATTCTTGCGCGCTCAAAAAAAATCACTAAACTTATTAATTGTCTTACTATATCCCTGATTGGCAATTATTCGGATAAGGGCACCAAAAAGCGCCAAAAATCACCGTGTTTATTTACCAACTACTTTAGGAATCAATGCTTATCGAGAGGAAAATCTCCAATCAAAATAATTAATATTGACTTCTTATCGTTCTTTCCACTAAGTTTACCCGTCGCGTCTATATGTACTAAATGGCGCAGAGTAGTTAACTAGATATAGGATGCAATTCGAATAGAACCTTTACAGAATGAGACTTTGCAACTTTAAAAGTAACGCAGCTATCCAAATAATTTCTAAAGTATTGTGACACACCTAGGAATCAGTAAAGACCTAATAGGTTTTCGGTTATTTTCGTGTTTAGTCCATATGATACGCAATTTCTTGTTAGTCTGAACTCAATTTCCGTTTCAGATTTACAGCCATGTATACAAAAGCTAAACAACGATCTAGTCTCTATTAATGAATGGTCTAACGGGCTCTTACTAAATCCACAAAAATGCACTTATTTATTTCTAGGAACAACAAAACAAGTTAACACAGTTCGACTAAATAAACAATCTATTATCGTTGGGGGCCGTGCAATTCAAGATTCTTATACGGTTCGTAATCTGGATTTTTATTTGACAATGGTCTTGGTTTCAAGAACATGTTCAACAAAAAGTAACTAAGTGCTATGCCGCTCTTAATCATAAGTTCAGGCCATTTTTAAACCTTGCAGTACAAAAAATACTGGTTAATACATTAGTCCTTTCCCACCATATTCCACCACCGATTAGGATGTCCAAGTCTGTCAATTCGAAGTTCTGTGCAACCAATGGCTTTTAGAATCCCAAAAACGAATTGTACACTGGTTAAACCATAATCTTTTGTTTTGCGATATAGAATGCGAACTATAGTTTTTCCATGATTGATAGGCATGCGTTTGGGTGCTATCAAACCTGATGTTAAGTGTAGATACAGCCTAAGGTGGACCGCGTTGAGAAGCGCCGTTATTTAGAGTTTGCTTCCTGTCTTATAATCTACAATAATACGCTGGCAACTCTATTATAATAATAATAATAAGTTTTTATTCAAGGCAACATTTGGCCCAAATTGTTAAAATACAAATAACTTATAACTATGTTAGTGACAAATAGAATATAATAATACAGAAAATAAATGAAAGAAATTAAACTAAATTAAATTAAAAACAATTAAATTTAAAATCAAAATTATAAAATTAAATCAAATCAAATTAAAATCAAACGACTATCAATTAAACAAATGTGAAAATACTGTAAATATAAAGACGTCTTATATACTAGCTGAGGGTTGTCCCTAGGCATCATTTTCTGTTGCTCGTCAGATGAACAGACAGCCAATATGTGAATATAGGGCTAGGCATCCCCACACAAATCGTTTTAAGAATGCTGTTATGCGATGCCCTCATTCTCTCCCAAAAAGAGGCAATGCGTGCCCTCATAACAGCATAGAAATCGGGCACTCCCGATTCAGCAAACATGCCAGACGCACTGCAATATCTGGGCAAACCCATCAAGATGCGAAAAGCGTCGTTATACTGCACGCGTATTGCCGTGTAGGATTTTCTGAAAAAATTTGTCCAAAGTTGACAGGTATAAAAGCACTGGCAATACGCGGTGAATAATGTTTTCTTGACGGCCTTGCTACATTTACCGAATCTTCGCGCCAGCATATTACACCGGACCGAGAGTGCTCTCCTTTCCCTTTCAATATCGCAATCATCCTGTAAGCATTCAGTAAGTATATGGCCTAGATATTTGAATTTGGTTACAATCCGAACTGCTGTGTTATTTAAAATTACGTCTGGTACCCTCTCCGGTCCCTTACCTGCCCGAAATACCATCATTTCTGATTTATTTACATTATATTTCAGTCCGTGAGAACTAGCATAACTCTCACAGACTGAAATTAGTTTTCTCAGCCCTTTGATGGAGGGGCTGAGTACTACCATGTCATCAGCATAGCTCAAACTATTAAAGCATGTGTTGCCAATATGACATCCGACTTTTGTAGTTCTCAGCTCCTCGATCAAATCATTGACATAGATATTAAAGAGATCTGGGGAGGTAATACCTCCCTGACGTACGCCGCATTCTAATGTATAGCACTTAGACGTCGCGTTGCCCCATTTCACATTATTTATTTGATCTATTGTCTATGGATGAGAGTTTACCAATCAGTTTTCCATTCATTACCATACTATTAAAGTTTGATTCTTTTATTCGGTTTAGGAATTTAAAAGTTATATCTTACTCATACTTCAACAGACTTAGGTCGTCTTTATTCACTGATTTGTTGTTCACAAATTGCTATTCATAAAAAATATAATCAGAGTATCCGACTTTGCAATAATACAAAAAAAATGAAATACGCTATTGATTGCGAGATGGTTGGACCTTGGAAGTGGCAACAAAAGCCTCCTAGCACGAGTCTCCATAGTAAATGAAGCAGGCTCAACAGTTCTTGATGAATATGTCCGACCCGGATTACAGAACTTCCGTCAGTGGAATTCGCAAGGAACAATTGCAAAATGGACAGGATTTTTATAAAGTTCAGCGTAAAGTTGAAAATATTATACAAAGAAGTATTTTAATCGGACACTTTAGAAAACGACCTAAATGCATTGAAACTAACTCATCCAGGAACGAATCGTCGAGATTTGGCAAAATATGGACTATATTTAAAAGTAATTATATATTTTTTTATTACTATTGTTTCCATTTGTCCGATATATTATGCCTACAAACTCAGCCCCGATAGGTGTTTCAGGCTCCAAAGAAATAAGGTTTATCCTTCGAATCTCAGGTTCAGTGTACTGTTAAATATTTTGGGTACTGTACAATGTAAATTTGACTGCTTGGTTTCTTCTGTAGCAGAGGCCCTGATTCCCGGCAGGGTAAGGGTGCCTTTCCACCAGAGATGTGCTATGCATCTATGCTGCATAGATGTGAAATCTACGCTACGAACATGTGATCGTTTCCACTAATGCTAAGCTATATAGCTGTGTAGTGTTTACTGTAGGTACTCTGTTCTGCACATGACTACACCATTCGCGATAGCCCATAGCAGACATCCATAGCACGCATCCTTCCATATAACAAAACATTAGCTTAGTTGAATCTGTTTCCTCCAATTCTGAGCTATGTTCACCAATAAATATGATTGGTGGATATCAAGCAGATCCATAGCAATGTAGCATAGCACATCTCTGGTGGAAAAGCACTCTTAATTTAGCAAATCCTATGTTCTAATTTGTTTGGGCCTAGATTGATGACCGGCTTAGTTTTGGCTGTTTACCCTACCATAAAACACATGCCACAAAGAAAAAGACCCTTATTCTGGTATTATATAGAAACCATGAGGTAAAACTGACTCTTACTGGGCCAGTACGCTTCCATCTTAAGACTTTATCCTCTCTTATCAACAGGTGAGTTGTAGTACTGCGCTAATCAAATTGACTGATGACATTAGATGGGGCATGGACAACAAGCAGTTTACTGTTTTGACTCTGCTAGATTTCAGTAACGCTTTTAACTCTGTCGATTTTGACATCCTGTTTAGTATATTAGATTCGCTTAACATATCTCCATCGGTGATTGGATGGCTTCGAAGTTACCTTAGAGGACGTCTGCAGAGGGTTCGCATCGTCGCATCGCAAGACCAAATCTCGTCTTGGTGCGAAGTACGTTCAAGAGTCCCCCACGGAGGCGTGTTGTCTCCACTCCTCTTTGCCCTTTTCATCAACACTATCAGTCAAAATATTACTTCTCTCTATCACATGTATGCAGATGATGTCCAAATTTATAACCAGTCCACACTTGAAAATCTTTCTGTAGCTATTTCTACTACCAATAATGATCTTGCTTTGATTTGTAAGCGGAGTAAATCTTTTGGGCTAAAAATCAATCCCATTAAATCTCAGGGTATCATTGTTAGCGATAGAAATTTGATTTCAAGCGTTAAAAAAGAAATGGTGACTATTTGTCACTTAAAACCAATTCACTAAGTCATAGAAGATAGTAGTAATAAAACAAACAAATTTGCTGAAAACCAAATAATAAAGTTATTAAATTAATCGTGACAATTTGCCACATAAAACAAACATTTTCTGAAAACCACATAGTAAAAACATGATTAAAATAGTAGTAGTAACACAGTCATACTTCTCTCAACCATACTACAAAAGGCAAATAATAAGCACATTATTAAAATAGCAGTAGTAAAACAATAATTTATAAGAACCAAATAATAAAAACATTATTAAAATAGCAGTGGTTATTAAAGCACACAATATGTTATAAAAACCATTATCAAAACAGTGGTGGACTGGCATAATATAATGGTGACTGGCATAAAACAG